>JAPWTK010000047.1:660000-1205000 GCA_029963805.1 Aromia moschata
TTCATATTATTTTCCCGAAGCAAAAGGCCACTGTACAGGTACTTATGTGTACCTCATTTAAGTAAGTCGCTTATACACAGCAGATCCAGTGAATTTTATTCGCGAAATCGAAGTAAATACAAATACATCGAAAAAAATATTTCTTTGAATCATAAATTAAAATAGTTTTGTACGAAATGCTACTAGTATGTTGTAGCTATAGCAAACTTTCTTTTAAATAAAGTCATTTCACAGCTATTTGAATATTTATTAAATTCAAATACACTTTTCTCAGTATATGATCGCAAAGCTTTCCACTGTTACGTATTATTTTCCTCGCACAGAAAACCGCTCTGGATATATCTCCTTTAAGCCACCAAGAGCGATTTGGCACCTCCACCGCCAGTTCAAAGATAACCGACCGATTTTTACAGAGTGGTGGGAGGGGGGAAGATGACGTCCCCGAAGCCGTCGCGAGTAATTGTCCAATGAAGGCGACGCGATATTAAGAAAGCGAAAAACATCTCGTAGACGATTCCCGTAACAATCGCGTAATCTTGAAAATTACCTAACAGTTAATCAAGCCCGATATCTCGGACCGTTCTGAGAGCGACGGAGACTCCACGGTCTCGCGAGTAGCGCCGCTTTAAAGGGGAACAACCGGCACGGAGGCGGCCCCGCTTAAAGGCGACGTATCGTTCCGAGCGACACGGGACACTCGCCAGTCAGCGCGGCGTTGCCAGACTTCTGCTACAGTCCAGGAGACAGAGAGTTAAAATCATCAAAAAGTGTTCTTGAAACTTAGGTTTGACTTATATAGGGCTAGTTTGACGGTTTCCAATGTATTTTTTTTTGCGTAGAACACAATGCGCGGGGTCCGTAGAGCTGAAGCCGTCCGCTAATTTTTTAAATTAACAATTTGTGAAAAAAAAACGTAATTTTTTCACATTTTCGCTTATATCTCGGTTCCTTGGCATATTTTATATAGCATATGCATTTAAGAAGTTGTAGCCTATTGAATTTCCAAAATTTTAAGCCCAACCCGAAGTCTCCAAGTGCTATTGTTAACCTGCAAATGACTGCTGGAGTTGAATGTGCTTTTTTTTCACAATTTTTTTACTTCGAAAATTGGGCGACTATGATCATGAAATATCTTGGAGGGACTGCTATTTGTAGTTTGAAGTTACAAAAAAAAAATTCAGCTCGATCCTTTAATAACTTTTCGAGTAATTAACGATGGAATTTTTTTGCAAGCCTTAATTTACAATGACGCCATTTCTTTGTTTATTGTACGATATTGACCGCGTTGGGTTAGAAAAATCATAAATCTCTTTAAGTTTGCGATATTTTTTTGAGATTTTGAAAAATATTAATTTGGGCCAGTTTTATACCGTTTTCTACGCGACTTCCTTTTTTTGACAGGACGTACATATGTATGTATGTATGTATGTATATATATTGTTTTAGCATTGCCGCTTCGAAATTCTCGGAATTGTGACTATAATATCTTGACGCCCATTTTTTTTAAATACGCGTCTTGAAGCATACAATGTATGTATGCTTCTTGAACGTATGTACGTTCAAGATATTATAGTCACAGTTCCGAGAATTTCGAAGAGGCAACGCTAAAACTATACGCTACAACTTAAAAAAAATATACGTCCCGTCAAAAAAGATAGTCGCGTAGAGAACGTTGTAAAACTGGCCCAAATTAATATTTTTCAAAATCTCAAAACATATCGCAAACTTGAAGAGATTTATGATTTTTCTAGCCTAACCAGGTCAATATCGTACAATAAACAAAGAAATGGCGTCATTTTTAATTAAGGCTTACAAAAAAAATCGATCGTTAATTTAACTCGAAAAAGTTATTAACGGATCGAGCTGATTTTTTTTTGTGACTTCATACTACAAATACCAGTCCTTCCACCAAATTTCATCGCCCTACTTTCGAAGTAAAAAAAATAGTGAAAGAAAAAAAAGCACTTTTTTCAACTTCAGCAGTCATTTGCAAGTTAAAAATAGCCCTTGGAGACTTCGGGTTGGGCTTAAAATTGTGGAAATTCGATAGGCTACACCTTCTTAAATGCATATGCTATATATAAATAGGTCAAGAAACGGAAATAAAAGCGAAAATGTGAAAAAAAATACTTTTTTTCACAAATTGTTAATTTAAAAAATTAGCGGATGGTTTCAGCTCTACGGATCCCGCGCATTGGGTTCTACGCAAAAAAATACATAGGGGACCATCAGAACTAGCCATATACATATGTTTCAAGAACACATAAAAATCTCTGCCTACTGGACTACTAGCCGGAGGACGGACGGTAATTGGGTAAAACGTCGCCAAAGAGTAAATCATTTTTACTCATTGACGTCGCGTCTAACTATCTAAAAGACGTCGCGTCTAAAAACTATCCTAGAGTTACAGGTAAAAGTTACAGTAGTATAAAAAAAAACACCATAAAGCGCCTTGCCACAGACCCGAACAATCTCTTGTACTCGACCAGCCAAGTCCGAAGTACACAGTGCAAGCTCTATTAAAACAGTGTGCCAAATTGAGGCACGACGACGGGACGTTACGATGAGCAGTGTAAACTGTGTAAAAGTGTATTTTGTGCTCGTTTTTTGCGCTCGGTCAAACGTTCCTTACAATGCATGCAAGTAGGGTAAACTAGCGCATTGTCTAAATGTAACGAGATGCGGAAATAACTGTGCATGAGATATTCTGGTTATTTCGTGTATTACGCTTATAACATAGTTTTGTGTTTTTTTGTACAGTTTAGTTTTGTACAATTTAGGCTGCTCGCCTTTTGTGTTCGTTTTTTTTTGCGCTTGTTCAAATGTTTTTTACGGCATGCAAGTAGGATAAACTGGCGCATTGTCTAAATGAAACGAGATGCGGAAATAGCTGTGCATAATATGTTCTGGTTATTTCGTGTTTTACGCTTAAACCATAGTTTGTTTTTTGTACAATTTAGTTGTCATTACTAGGGTTCGGAATGTTTGCCTTCTCGCGTGTTAAACTGCGTTAGACTATCCTGTCCTCCCGTACCGGGTTGGCGTACTACTAGCGCCTTGGCAGGATTGGTCAGTGGCGTACGTATGCAGGGGTAAGAAATACACGCGTATATAATTTACAAGGCGCTTAAAAAATACGGTTTATACTTTCATTATCCTAGAGCTTTATAGTGCCTACCGTGCGTTATGACACACATTTCCGAACCGTAGTCATTACATAACATTAGGTGTAATTTTCGTCAATTGGAATTATTCATGTTGCTCCACTTGCCTCTCAGTTACGCTCCTGCAAATAATGAGTTTAATGGTTATTTATGTATGGTCTACTACACAGACTGTCTCATAAAAAACGGCCAAAGCCATAACTGTGAATATTTTAAATACATTTTTGAAAATCTGGAAATTTATATTTGCCGAAGTGGCGCCCTTTTTTAGCATATAAAACATGGCGCTACTACTTCCGGTATTCCCGAAAGTGACTTCATTGTCATTTTTTTACACGACACCCTGTATATTTTTCTCGATATTTCCACTAAATGTAAAATGTTCTTTCCGATGACGTATCACAAGTCGATATTTCCCCCTCAACAAACCCCTAAAAATTTAATTCTTTCTGGGGTAAGATATATTGCAATTATTAAATTATCGAAGGTGCCGTGAAAAGTAAATAAATAGATTGTAATAATATCAACAAACAATACAAAAATATAAAAACCACCTGCCTATAAATATTGTTCAAATTGACGACCACATTGCTCAATACACACTTGGCATCTCCTTCTTACTGCATTCGCCCCATTCAGAATAATATTATAGGTTATTTGCCGACAAGCATTGATCATTCTCTCTGCCTTAAATTTCCACATTTCCCGGTCGTGATAAATAAACAATGTCTTGAAGATAATCCCATAACCAAAAGTCCAGTGGGGCAAGGTCTGGCGAACGTGCGGGCCATCGAATTGGTCCAGATGTTCCTATCCACTTTCTGCCAAATTTATCACTTAAATAATTCATATTTAATCTGGCATTATGGGCAGGAGCCTCATCTTGTTGAAAATAGATTGTGTTAAGCGTTGCAAGGGGTAATTCATGGTCCAATCAACATATCCCCCAAAACACCACACCACACGTTTACACTAAATCTTCTTTGAACTTTAAGTTCGACAATAAGTCGGGGATTTTCTGGCTCCAATATCGATGAATATTCCTATTAAAAATGCCACTACTGCTAGAAGTACATTCATCTGTCCAAATAATTTTTCTCGGAAAAAGTGGATTTTGTTCCACCATATTTAAGAAAAACTGACAAAACCGTATTCTTCTCACTTAGTCATTATCTTCTAGTGCATGAACTTTTTTGCGGTATGTATGGCTTTTATTTATGCTTTTTAAGTATATCATTAACAGTTCGTTTTGATGAGCTAATGTTGCTGCCTATTTCTCTAGTCGAAGTCCTTGGATTTTCTTGCACAGTAAGAAGAACATTTAATTCCACCTCTTTTTGAAATTGATGTACTGTCTTAGGTGGTTTTTTGAAAGCACCATAGGCTCTCAAATTGTTTTCAAGTCTTACAAATGTTTGGTGTTGTGGAATTTCTCTAGCTTTTGTTGAGCACCCTCAATAAACTCCTAAAAATGTATTTATAATATTCACAGACTTATGGCTTTGGCCGTTTTTTATGAGACAGCCTGTATATAGATGAGAAGAACGGGATGCGTTTAAGACGTGTCCAAAATTGCAACATACAGCTCATGTGTATTTAAGACAATTTGCTTTATTTGACAGGAAATTTGTTATGTTGATCCTAACCAAAAGTTATTATGTATAAACACTAACAGATAACTCCCCTAGAATAGTCCATCTGGGATTGGGAGGATTTGGCGGTCTTCCCGTGACGTAATCACAGACTTATGACCTATGGCAGGAATGCAAACGCTGCAACAAAAAATTATTTCATTGTTGCGCAGATTAACTTTTGATTATAATTTAGTTATAACTTTAGTTCTCTAGCACTATTTGTTACAAGCGCCGTCCTAAGGTTCGGTTACGTCAGTGTCAAAGAGAAATAACAGTGAAAAAAGATGTATTAACAAAAAATTATTATTAGATTACCCAAAAAAATTTATTAAGTCATCTTATTTTTCAACGACGGATCATTGCTGCGCTGATGTCCTTAACGGGTGTGTTGTTGAAGATTCGTAATTTGTATCAACAAAATATCTACAAGATCCGTTCGAAAGATTTTTCATTACGAAAATCTGAAACTAATATTTGACATGTTTCTGCAGATATCACCTGACACTGTCCCGTCATTTAATTTTTCATTACGAAAAATCTGAAACTAATATTTAATTAAGTAATGATGTTCAATTAATTACATATATTGATGCGTATTCACATTATCTTTGCGAATACCTATTTAGTGGCATTATTGATTTTGAGCTGAAAATATGATGCACATGCATTGAGAGTTCATTAATTTTATCTCGTAAATGCTTAAACTCTGACTATTAGCTTAGTTGTAATTAAAACAAAATGGCAAAAAATAGTAATAACAGAATTCACTCGTATTTATTGAATTCAACCAAGAAATAAAATTAAAAAAAACTGTATTCAACATTTTTACACCGATTTAGAGAGCGTCCATAAAAGTATAATAAAACCGTCCCTTGCCTCCCTTTTGAGTTTAATCTTCCTTTTATAACCTTTACTATTCTTTATTCCTGCAAGTACTTTACAATAACATTTTGTGCTGGTACTCCGAAATTTTCCACTCCAAAACAAGCCATTGTAAATTCGATATTGGTACATTATTCTTCTAAAGGAATAGGGCACTGTTTATTATGTACATATTCCTTTAAATTTCACTCTAAAAAAATAATATTTGTCATTGAAACGTAAAGACGAAACTTTATAACCATTACAGATCTCCAACTAATGGAAAATATATGTACTTAGCTTTAAGATTACGTTTACACCCTCTTCTTCAACTGTATAATGTTTGGACTTTGCTGTTTTAACCGAAAAAATGTATGTATGTATGTGTTTGTTATATACATTTGGAGTATACATAACTATAAAATATCGTAATAATAAGAACCAAGGTTCAATGTTCTAGTTTGCTACATAGTCCATGTCCCGAAGAATATTTCAAGTGCATGTTTTCTGGTAGAAAAAAAATAACTGATTCCTATGCAGAATTTCCCCAGGAATACGGGGAAAATGAATTTTCCCCGTATGCCCGTTTTTGATGCGATTAAAAGTCGGGAACATTTGTTTATTAAACAATTTATAAAAAAAATAGCAAATTTTTAGCTATAAATTCTCAATGAACATAAAAATGCATTGAGCAGATTTTGTTTTACGTTACTCTAAAGATTTTCGATCAAAAACATTTTTTTTGCGATTTTTGGCAATTTGTTTATAATAAACGATAAAAAAAAAATCGAATTGCAAAATGGCCTATCTGGTAGGAAATTTGATGACGAAAAAGTTGGTGGCCGTAAAAGTTGCCTACGAGCTCTAGAAGCAAAGATATAAGCAAAAAAACAAAACAAAATTTGCCACTTTTTTATAAATTCAGGCCATATGAGCCATAAACTCAGTTGATGGTTCAGATTATCACACACTGCTACCATCCCCTAGATGTCACTGTCTTAATTTTAATTATATCAGAATTGCAGCTTTCTTGAACAAGGTTTCATCATACATACATACATATGTACATATGTATGTAACATATGTACATATGTATGTAGGTGCCAATATATACATATTTTCATTCGCTATGTGAAAATAATACAAAAAAAAACGTAATCGTACTTATGATTAACAATTTTTTACCATGTCGATTTGACATGTTCCTGGTAAATAAGGTGAAAATATCACCTTATCCTAGGAACATGCATTGTTAGGATGGGTGACTACTAAAATGGTGTAAGATTTGTATTATATTCTAGTCACTTGGTGAACCTTGAATGGTATCCAACAATAACAGTAGTTTTATATCTGTGAGAATTTTAGCGACCTTCTTCTTTATTAGTTTTTGGTTTGTTGGATTTAGGTCTGTAGGTGTTTCTTCTCCGTCCTAAAATCCAACAAACCTAAAACTAATAATAGTTTTACCAACAGAGAAGCGCTAATCTGCATAAAGATCATCAAAATGTGTCAACTTACACCATATACGCTAACCTACCCGCCTCAAGCCGTAACTACATATGTCAAAACCATAATAAATCTTCCTGGGGAATAAGGTGAAAATATCATCTTATCCTGGTAACAGGTTTTAAAGTGGTGATACCACCACCTGACTCAGACCGCAACGTAGTATTATATTACCACCATGTCGACTTCACATTGGCGAACTTTGAATGGTGTCCAACAATAATAGTTTTAACAACAGAAATGCACAAATTGTCTAACAAGATCATTTCAATGTGTCAACTTACCCGCCTCATACGCCATCTTACCCGCCGCATACGCCATCTTACCCGCCTCATACGCCAACTTACCCACCTCGACAAACTCTGTGAATATATTCTAGTCTATGAATATAGTAATTTGTATTACTCTTAATTAGGTTCCTCGTTCCTCCTCTTTGAGAGATGCTTTAAGATATTTGGCCTTGGTAAAAACGCTTACTTCTGATCTCTTAAACAACAACTGAATTAGGTCATTCATTCTTCCAAATTCCGATAAAACGATCGACGTTGTAATTTGTACGTTTTATGTTGTTGTTAATTTATGTAGGTACGTGCGTAAAAGCAAAAAATTCATTCGACTCATAGATTAAACGACAGTTTAATTAGTTTCTACTTTCTTTACCCCTGATGGGTACAATAAAAAAAAAGATTAAAACTTTTATGACCCACAAATAATTTTAAATAATTAAAAATAGGTGCTGCAAGGTTTAATTAGCTTACTACTATTCTTATTCTTATGGGTACATTTCTGCATGAACCATTAATTTCCATGTTTGCAGTCAGGTAAATATCTGGAGCTCTTTTAGTCCTATTATGTAAAAATCTTTTTCACACCTGAAAAAAAGAACCAATATATTAATGAACTTATAATCGGAGGTCTTTTAATACAAAAGAAAATTAGTAACAAAACAAAATTCAATATTTTAATGTTGAATTGCTATTTTATGTATTCTGTATTTCGTTTACCGGTACTATATTTACAGGTAGACGATTGTAACCAATAAAAGTATAAATTTTATGGAGGATCTTTTTTCCGCTTGTATACCTACTATTCATATTTATGACCATTAACCAATATTTTTGTATAATGATTGGTGTTTGGGTCTGTTTTCGGAAATATTTAATAACGAAGAATAATCGAATTATTTATTAGGAATTTCCTGAATTTGAAACTTTTCCATGAGGGATTCTTAAAACTCTCACAAGCAGCGAAATTTATGCAACCAGTTATACGCACCAGTTATATCAAATAGACATGCTTGTAAATTTTGTCATATAAATATTATAAATAATTGTAACCAGTATACAATCGATTTTTTTTACTTTTTTGGTCATATACTGGGGTTGTCGTTTCACTCCTGTACTGCCATATACGAACCTAGTAGTTTATACTAGGTACAATAATTGACGTCAACTTAGTCATCACCATGTCTCCGTCCTCCCTTTCTAACATCATTAAAATGCATAAAGGCAGAAAGAGAGCAATAGAGAATATGGAGACAGCTGACATCAATAATACGACTGCAATGGCTTGCTGAAATTTTTAATACGAAATGTATCAAATTAATGGTTGCGAAAAAAAGTAAAAATCAACACTAAACAGTTTAAGACAATTGTATGGATGAATGACTGATATAAATTTGGGTAACCAAAAAATATTCAGTCATACAAGTTTGAAACGATTATACTGTATATTACAAGTCAAAAAAAAGGAGGATGCTCAAATCTGTCTGGGGTTCGAAATCTTATATATAAAAATCTCGTGTCACGGTGTTTGTGGTTGCACTCCTCCAAAACGGCTCGACCGAAAAAAAAATGTTTCTGAATAGGGACACCCTAATCACCTTGCGGTATGAAATATACTTTACGACTTATTCTCATACCTACCAAATTTCATAAAAATCGGTATTTTTTTTTGATTTGGCATCAAAAAATACCTATGTATAAACCCAAATTTTCAATATGGCAGAACAACGTTTGCCGGGTCAGCTAGTAGCTACATATAAATACATTCAATAAGCAATAAGGCACAGTCGGTCGCTCCACGAAACGGTGTTAGTAGAAGGCCTTAAACATAATTTCATTCTAAAAGAATTGGCGACTTAGGATCCAGACAGAGGAGAAGGAAGCTAATTGCAGGTTCGTGTCCATTGCTTTTATTTTGAAACTTCAGTCAGTTGCTGACATGGAACCTTTAGCAGCTATTCTCTACTCCTTAGTCTATGGAACCAATACAAGATTGGGATGGTCATGCTTAGGACCCAGGAACTTAATCGGAGAACAACGGAGCAACTGCAAAGTTGTTTCGAGGTGCTGCGCCTCGTCAGTGTTTCCATCCCTCCGTATATTTTTTCCTCACATTTTTTTTACAAGAAAACAAAAAATATTTCAAATGTTTATTTGAAATTTAAAGAAATCTCGACAATTGTACGTATACGAATGTTGTTACCTTCTGAAATAGTATTCAACTCCACTCCAATTATGTCCACGGAAAACCAAATACTAACCACTTACAAAACGGGCCAACGGGCAGATGGATCCTTCCGATCCGTAAGGTAGCGCTCACGCCGTCAAATAAGCGGCAACGTCGCGCCTTCGCTTTGGTATATTGCCGGGAGCGCAAAAACGATGACTTCGCTGTACGGGGAGGGGACGAAAATATTAATATGCACTTACACCATTGCCACATGGAGTGAACGGTGGAAGGAGAACGGCCGTTTTTATATGTCGAACTGTGCTTGGCTGGGAATGGGACTAGGTCAAGATTTCGAATGCAATTTTAAAGGTGGTTTTCCCAAAGGATCACAGTTTCGTTAATTAGTTTACGGTAAGTCGTTGTTTTTAGATGACTATGCTATCAGTAGGTATCGATAACTGGATTCAAAATTGATAACTATCCAAAATGACCAATTTTATGAAGTAAGAATAACCATTAGTGGCTTGGTATCTAGGAAAGAGACCAATGAAACAAAGGCAGACAATGTTTTTTTCGGGATAGTGGCTGTCATCAGTCGTCAGTGCAGAGCAACACACGTATGTAAATAAGGTGGAAAATGTTTTTCCATCTTATTTATCCCGAAATACGCCCCGAAACAACATCGTCTTCAGTTGCTTCGCTGGTTCCTTTTCCAAGTCCCAAGTGACCATTTTTCCCTTACTATGTTTACAGTTTGATCAATGTAGTACTTTCATTCCAAGTTTGTGTTCTGTTTTTAATCATATGCTAAGACCTACATATATGTATGTATTTTTGGACGCAAGATTTCAGATAACAGAACTTATACTTCAAACTATGGAGTCGGTTTAAAAAACACTAGAATTCAACTAGAACCAATAAGCATTAATTTTGTAAACGAAGTCTTACAAGTACGTACCTATATTTTTATATTTGAATTTTGAATACCATTCTGAAACTATTTTTTTAAACTTAAATATTTTTGAAAATATAAATAATCCCTCATTAGTATTCATAGTCTATCATTACGGTGCATGTATATATTTTTCCTATAAAATGGTTAATTATAGTGGCCAAATAAAACCTAACTAATAGACAAACTACATAATTTAACCTTTAGACTGCCGGTTGGCTCATATATGGGACAGTAATAAAATAATAGTTTTAGTGATGAATACAGATATTATAGTGAAATTTTCCCATTTAATAGTCTCTCTGATCTCTTAAGGATACAACTGAATTTCTTTCTAATCGATCAAGGTACGCAAACTACCCCTAGCGAGGGGATGAAATATTTAAAAACTCGTTATTGAACTTGTATTCGTTATTGAACTTTTTACTGAATTTTTTAGTAAATAGCCTGTAAAATCTGTAAAATGTATTCTAAAATTCTCCGCAATTGATTGAGATACCGAAACTACCCCTAGCGAGGGGGTGAAATTTTCAAAAATTCGTTATTAGGTGGGTATTGACTTTTTACACGATTTTTTTTCGGAAGCACGCTGTAAAATCTGTAAAATTTTCCCTAAAATTTTCCGCAATTGATTGAGATGCCGAAACCACCCCTAGCGAAAGGGGTGATATTTTCAAAATTCTTTATTGAACGGTTATTGATAGATACTTGAATATAATGTGTTCGATTGAATTCGAATGTAAAACATTGAATTTCTACCCATAACTATATAAATATATAAGTATAAAAATATATACGTATGAAAAATATATACGTATGAAAATATGTAAGTCTAGGGATGAAGAAAAAATATTATTTCAGTGTAACTGATCGCTTTTTTCACGTTTTTGATTGGTTTTATTTGTGACTGATTAGAGTGTTTTTGGTAGCTTATTACATTATAATATCAAGCACATTCAGTTAAAAATAAATATATAGTAATTTACACAATCTGAAAATTTTTAACATTGGCCCGACCGTTGCCAGCCGGCCTGGCTCATATATGAGCCACCCGTGACCTCGGCAACTACTCTATATGTATTAGATGTTTATATGTATAAACTTTGCCCCTCAAAAATATCCATTTATAAGGGAAAATGCCGGCAGTCTAAAGGTTAACCGATGAGTAAACGAACGGTGAAAATGTTTAAAATGAATCATATTTTAAACAATTTTAATATTTAAACAATGGTGGACATTTTATTTACTTTATCGTCTACCATTGCAGTACGAATTTATTTCTGGTACAAAATTGTTAATTATGATTTTTTGGTAAAAATGGTTCTCAACCGAAAACAATCGCATTGCTTTTTAACTGGAGGTGGGTAAAAAACTTAGTGTAGGATCGATATTGTCTAGCGAGATATCGGAAGTATGAGGTGTGTAAATTAAGTAATGAAACTGGCAACGTAGCTCTCAAGACCCAAAAAGGCAAGAATGGGCAAGTCGAAGATCAAATGCATACTGATTTGCTCGCAGCGCGCTGGTAGCAGCATCAGTTCGGTTATTTAATAGCCGAATATTTAAAGTGAAATAAGTTTATGTCACCATAATTGAGTCGTCTATTTGCAAAATCAGACATCTCCATTTGAGCTGTTTTCAGGAGAAGTAAAAAAACGTCAATAGAAAAAACCAATTGACGCCCACTAACATAATGGAGTTGTCTGGTTTTGCAAAATTTTTACGGAGATTGATGGTTTCGAAACAAATTACTATTCTTTTTTTTATTCCAAATATTTATGGAACAAAACAAAGATATGATTCTGTTCTGTCGTTGGTAAGTAATACTTACGTATGTATACTACATCGCCCATCTCTCCGGAAGTATCGCAACTTGGATTTCCGAAACTTTCTACCATAGTGACCTTGTCGATAATATTTTTTAAATACATTGGAGATTATTTAGAGTAGTCCATAAGTAAGAAGTAACCATACCGTATTAAGAAATAGTAATAGTATAAATTAAAAATTAAAAAATAAGTACCAAGAACGTATTAAGGAACAGCTGTTTATCAACTTCAATGGGATTAGGTACAGTGGCGACCACTTCTGAGATGTCTGTGGCGACCACTTCTGATCTGGCAAAATTTATACTGATTGAGGTGCCTGCTTTTGCAAATTACGCTTAACTTTACAAGTTGTTTGTGGTAAAACAAGGCTGATTTTGCAATGAATGGTTTTTTTTTAGAAGATAAAGTAGTACATTAAAGCCCACCGCAGACGACTGATTATCGGTCACCTACAATTTTTCTGTATTAATGCAACGTATACGTTTAAATGAGACACCGCAGACGACGGAGTAAAAAGACGGCCCAACTAAAAAATTGGAACCTGTTCCATTTTTGCCACCGACTCGATTGTCTGTGACGAGTCGGTCGACAAATAGAACAAATGCACTCTTATGAGGTAACGCACACGAACTACAATTTAGTCGGCGCTGGGCAAAATACAATGCGTGGTCAGTAGCGTACCACATAGTCACAATCTGGTGTTGGATACAACACCAGTTGTTACCACCAACACCAATTACAACCTGTTCGTAATATTTTTATACACATATGAGATTGACGGTTCGGTTAAATGCTTATATGTATATGTATCTAGTCGGAAATATCTAGTCCTGATATACGCCAGTACGATGTAACACAGAATGGCCTCAAACAAGTAGTTTCATGTATGGATCTCATTTTCGCAATTTTTGAGATACGCCGGTTTGTGATAATGGGCGCAAATTATGCTAGGATTAAAATTGTCAACAATATCGAAAACTGTCGATAGCCTTGAATAATATCGATAGCAAAAAATACCGATGACTATCGATAGTTTTCCATCAGTTTTTTTTTTCAGTTTATCCCGTCGATCTGGTAAATGCTGTACGCTCCGTGGCGATATATAACTGTAATTCGTTTCTTGCGCACGTCCAGCGTACCTGCTAACGACTAAATTAATTCAGCACGGCGATGACGTGGCGAAAACGGCCTCTCCGGCAAGAAGGCGGCAATAATCCATTACGGTGACCGATATAATTTCGTTTTTGCGCTAGCGGATGCCTCGTAAACACCACCGGCGACCGTTACGGCCGTCATCCGCTGCATCGGCCACTGCGATGACTAGACGTATATCTACGTGTCCGAAATCAGGAAAGCTTTTTTTCAGCGAGAGTATCATTTAAAGAAATTATATCATTACGGCGTTTCGTGTCCGTCGGAAATAGCTTCGCGTACGGCAGAATGTAGGGATAGGGTAATTCGGGGTTGGATGGCCATACGAGCGAGATGACCCAAGTTGATAAAGTAGTGGCCTCTAAAGTACAAATTAGCCTTCTTGGGACATAACGTGGATTATTATGCTGCTTTTTTATGTGAAGATGGGGTGAGCTTAACTACGTACAACCACAGACTTAATAAGTATAGACTGCTGATGCGATAAGTGAAGACGTACAAGAATAAGAAAAAGACAAACTGCTTGAACCTCTTTGCGTCCCTGGTCGTCTTTTTTTGCGTAAGACAATGGCGGAATTAGCGTATTTTTTTAAATTAACAATTTGTGAAAAAACGTTTTTCTTTTCCACCTTCTATATTTCCGTTCCTTGGCATATTTTATTAGCATAGCATGTGCATATTAGAAGTTGTAGCCTATTGAATTTCCAAAATTTTAAGCCCAACTCAAAGTCTCCAAGTGCTATTGTTAACTTGCAAATGACTGCTGAAGTTGAAAAAAGTGTTTTTTCACCATTTTTTTTACCTCGAAAGTACGGCGACTACTGTTTGTAGAATGAAGTTACAAAGAAAATTCCAGCTCGATCCGTTAATAACTTTTCGAGTAATTAACGATCGAATTTTTTTGCAAGCCTTAATTAACAATGACACCATTTCTTTGTTTATTGTACGATATTGACCGGGTTGGGCTAAAAAAAATCATAAACCTCTTCAAGTTTGCAAGACTTTTTGAGATTTTGAAAAATATTAATTTGGGCCAGTTTAATAGTTTTTTACACGATCTTTTTTCACGCGACGTATATATCGTTTTAGCGTTGCCGATGCCGCTTCGAAATTCTCGGAATTGTGACTATAATATCTTGACGCCCATTTTTTTGTTTAAAATACGAAACGTACGTCTTGAAGCATACTTTCAAGATATTATTAAAAAAAAAAACCGTCACAAAAGGTAGTCGCGTAGAAAACGTTATAAAACTGATCCAAATTAATATTTTTATAATTTTTATAATAACTTGAAGAGATTTATGATTTTTCTAGCCCAACCCGGTTAATATCGTACAACAAACAAAGAAATGGCGTCATTGTTAATTAAAGCTTGCAAAAAAATGCGATTGTTAATTACTCAAAAAAGTATTAACGGATCAAACTGATTTTTTTTTGTAACTTCATACTACAAACAGCAGTCCCTCCAAGCAGTCCAAATTTCGCGATCAATAGTCGCCCTACTTTCGAAGTAAAAAAATGGTGAAAAAAAGCACTTTTTCTACTTCAGCAGTTATTTGCAAGTTAACAATAGCACTTGGAGACTTCGGGTTGGGCTTAAAATTTTGGAAATTCAATAGGCTACAACTTCTTATATGCATATGCTATATAAAATATGCCAAGGAACGTAGATATAAGCGGAAATGTGAAAAAAATACGTTTTTTTTTCACAAATTGGTAATTTTAAAAATTAGCGGACGGTTTCAGCTTTACGGACCCCGCGCATTGTGTTCTACGCAAAAAAGCTACATAGAGAACCGTCAAAACTAGCCCTATATGTTTCAAGAACACATAAAAATCTCTGCCTACTGGACTGGTAGTGGGAGAGTTGTGGTGCCGGTTTAGCCACTTGACCACTTCTTTCATTGCTTTTCAACCCTATTAGACGAAGAGATAGACGAGAGCTAGACGAAGAGGAGACTACTGATATAACCAGGCTGTCTTTTGCTAATTCTTGTATATTCCCACCACGATGTTTACTATGACAAATGCAATCTACACATACTAAATCTGTGCGTACAACCCATCAATCCCTGCCTACATACGCATAGCCCACATGCCCACTAGCTCCATCTATTACAGGAAATTTTGCTTTTGCATAATATGGATGAATGGAATTTTTTACGTCGGATCCAGACGGTAAATTTAAATTTAATAATAGCAAAATCTATGGTATCACAATTATATGGTATTAAAAATTACAATTAATTTAACAACTATGGTATCAAAAATTACAATTAATTTAAAACTTCGCAAAAAACCGCTTGCAGTTAATTGGTAATTTTGTAACTATATACATATACCTACATATGTTTTTAATAACTGTACATCTAAACTCCAATCGTTTTCGGAAGGCGATGAAACCAATAAAACGTAGGTGAGACCCGAGCGCTTTCCACTTGTTTGTGATATCTGTAAATCACGCCCAGAAACGCCCCTTAATATTTTACGACTATGTTACGGAGGAATTACTTAGATCAAAGATCAACCAACCACCAACGTTTTATTGCCTACATCGCCTTCTCCGAAAACGATTGGACTATACTAGCTTATTTCAGGATTAGGTGATGTAAAAATATATATTGCTAATTGATGAAAAACCTAAAATGAAATTTGTATAATATTTTTATTAAAAGCATAAATATATCTTCCATCAGTTTACCGATCGAAGATATGCATTTGTCGACGCTGTATTTGTACCATTTGGAAGCATCAACTCCAAAAGGAATATACAGTGTCTGCAACTGAATTCGCACCACCAGTAAGAATGTGGTAATATCACTGGAAAAATAAGGTTGGGTATGCTATACCGGGTGTGTTGGTGCTGTCGGTCACCTTCTGGAGCTTGCTGGAGGTTGTCCAACCTTACTACACACAATAACACAGCTCTATTATAAATAACATTTTAAAACTTTTATATTACATATTATTAAGTCTTTTAAACTGTTAAAACTTGTTTTCCTGACAAAACAGAAAGTAGTAGAGATATAAGTATCTTGCATCTTGTATGTTAGACAAGTAGGTATCTGTTATTTTCTGAGTACCTAAGATTGTTTAAAAAAAATGTATGGAGTAAATCAAAAATATTTTATGGACTATCTTGTAACATTTTAAAGGCTATTTCCTAGCTGTGCATGATTATCTAGAACACGATTTTCCTCTTTCATAAGAACATCTGTACGCCACTGAAATTCCCATTTTCACCCGACCAAACCGAGAAAGGTGCTGCCTCCAGCCACAGCCGACTTTAAACAAGCCACGAAGTAAATGTGGCAACGCCGCGCCACAGCTACCTTGGGGTCCGGCAGCAACGATTTCAGCGCGCCTTTTTTTTAGTTTTTTTCGATTTATGTAAAAATTTCTCATTATTTTTGCATGGATTTTTTACTGCAGATAGGCACGACCAGAAGCTACAATTTAAGCTAAAGCAGAAGTTTCTGTGGTATGCAAAACCTTTTAACATTCAATTAAATTGGGAAGCAAAAGAAGAAACCAACTGTCAGGAAGTAACACTAGTGTGGTACACTAATGGATCCAAAATGGACAGTGGAACTGGCGCGGTAATCTATGGCGAAAGACCCAGGTACAGAAAATATGTACCTCTAGGGGAATATGCCACAGTATTTCAGGCAGAGGTACATGCAATTGAGCTATGCTTAAGGGAAAATATTGAAAGAGGATATAAGGGGAAAACAATCCTTATACACTCTGACAGTCAGGCAGCCCTACAAGCTTTAGCATGTAAAAAAATAAAATCAAAACTGGTCTGGGATTGCCTAGAAACCCTCCAAGCTCTGGCAAACCATAACGAGGTAACACTTAAATGGGTACGAGGACATAAAGGGGTCGAAGGCAACGAAGAAGCAGATACCCTAGCGAGAAAGGGCTCTGCAACGACACTCATTGGACCTGAACCAATGTGTGGTATACCAAAGTCCTCAGTGAGGCTCTGGTTGACTCGGTGAAAAAATAAAGAACACCAGTCTTACTGGAACTACATACCAGGACAAACAAACAGTATATAAATGGATGGTAAAGACACCATCAAAAGTACTGACAGACGAGATTCTGCGATTGAGTAGAAATCAGATAAGGCTTGTCACGGGACTCATAACCGGGCATTGTCACCTTAGGACACATCTACACAGAATGGGCATATATTCAAATGAACCTATTTGTAGACTGTGTAATGAGGAGGACTGGAGGACACTGGAGATACGGTCTTCTGGGAATAGAAAACCCCCAGGAGGCCTTTCCAAAGAAAAATCTTGTGAAAGGGCTACTAAACCTCATAAAGGTAACAAACCTATTCACATGAAATAACGATGTAAACTGGAAATACAATAAGCCTGAAGGCTGCAGTGTTGGAGGCAAAACAAACCCCAAACCAGACACATCGGAAGGGAAAAAAAAGAATTTTCTGCGACCATTAGAACCCTTGTAATTCGATTTCAAAAAATGGGCATTTTTCATCGGTTTTTATTTTTTTGTGCAAAAACTTCTGAACCGATTTTGATCACCAAAAACTATTTTTTTTTTCGTTTTTCCAAGCGCTACAACATGCTATTTTTTGTTTTACGAAAAAAATAATTGTTCGTCCCTTAATCCGCAAAAAACGGTTTTCGGCACTTTTATCGATTTTTTTACCAAAGGTTCCCACATACCGATTTTATCCAAATTTCTTTTCATTTCTCCTATCCGAGTATCTACTTGTATTATCGACAACATCCCACCAATTTTTAATAATCTCGTAATAATTAACGTTTTTCATCATTCAACAATAGCAACCATGAAAGATTTTAGTTATAATGATACTGCTGATTTTTTTGGAGATTATTAAAAATTGGTGGGATGTTGTCCATAATACAAGTACTCGGATAGGAGAAATGAACAGAAATTTGGATAAAATCGGTATGTAGGAACCTTAGTAAAAAAATCGATGAAAGTGCCGAAAACCGTTTTTTTGCGGATTAAGGGACGAAAAATAATTTTTTTCGTAAAACAAAAAATAGCATGTAGCGTTTGAAAAAACGAAAAAAATTAGTTTTTGGTGATTAAAATCGGTTCAGAAGTTTTTGCACAAAAATAAAAAACCGATGAAAAATGCCCATTTTTTAAATCGAATTACAAGGGTTCTAATGGTCGCAGAAACTTCTTTAGTTTAAATTGAAGCTTCTGGTCGTGCCTATCTGCAGTTAAAATTTCATGCAAAAATAATGATAACTTTTTACATAAATCGAAAAAAACTAAAAACAAAAAGGCGCGCTGAAATCGTCTCTGCCGGACCCCAAGGTAGCTGTGGCGCGGCGTTGCCACATTTACTTCGTGGCTTGTTTAAAGTCGGCTGTGCTCCAGCACACCGACCACATCCGCATCCATAATAATTTGTTTATACCGTGCGCAATAACAAGACATTCCGCATCGAAATTTTCCGCAATATAGAGCGTAATACTGACTCGGCGGCGGCGGCCGAATGCCGTTATGAAGCCTCGTTCGCCAACCCCCCTCCCTCTCGCTCCCCCGCCCCCTTCCGACCCTCGTTATTTTCCTGTCGGTCGCACCCGGTGCACGCAACCTCCCGGAGGGTAGCCCGGCGGTCGAGTGGGGCGCGGCGGGGAGGGGGAACGCCGTACGCGGGGGTCCCGCCGGCCGACCCACCCCCGAAATCATCTGTCGAAGCGTACCAATCGCGACGAAGCCCAGGCCCGCCGTGCTCCTCTACTTTTCGTGTCGAATTACCACTTTTTTCAGACTTCGCGCGTTCGGTGTTGCCAATTCTGTAAATTTTCTACCAAACCCTAAGTACGCATTATATGCATGTACCGGAGCTGGACTGTCCCATTTCACTACCATTTTGTTTAAGATCATCTTATCCAGTTTGGTCCTTTTTATCAGACTTTACTCGATCTCGATAGGGTGACTTTTCTATAGCTGTAAGGCTTTGGGTTTTTTGTCCACGAGAATCTGAAACCTCAGTCTTGTTATAGTCCGGGAACCAGATCAAAATTTGGTCAATTATTTCTTCTCGAACGATAATTTGTGAGACGCATCAGGGAGTTGTATCATTGTTGAGAAGAAATTGAATGTACCTACCTATAATTTTTTTTTCATGTTCCAGCTGACGTATAATACACCATGTTATAGTCAGCTGACTTTTTGTTCTTCAAGATATTGGATTAGCTATAGTTCGACAAATTTTTAATCAGGAGGAAATGACTGGAGTGTGACTGGACTGGACTGGATTCAGTCAGGAGGAATGAAATTAGAATTTTTTTATTTTGAAACTGAATTTTTTCTCCGTGCGTGGGAGGCTACCGCCGCTAATACCACCCACGGAACCGCAGCTTACGTTCACGAGGCTTTATGATACAACTCTCTGCTACATTCCACTAATTATCGCTTGAATGGGACTTGGTCATCAAAATCTGTCGCTGGCTCCCGGACTATTAGGTCTTCATACTGACAGTCCTTGAATTAAGGTTTCCTCTTCTAAGCGGAATCTACATGTTACCTTCATTGCCAGACCAATTGAGGAGCGTCCATGCAAAACTGCACATGTCCAGGTTGTCTTCGAAATGAGTTAAAGATTTAATGTTCAAGTATTTTCTGAATTATACTCAACTGCAATGTTAGAATTGTGCAAAATATATGTTGTCCTTTAGTAAACCCATTGCAATATACAGAAATCCAGTCATAACAACACAAGTCCAACAGCAGCAATTGATTAAGCATTTCGATCATAATTATATGTCCGTGGGGAAATATATAGGTCTGCATGGGTTAGCTCAAAACTGCACATGTTCCGATAAATTAGAATGCTTTATTGCTATGTTGGTGCTTGGTTTGTGTGCAGAATTTCACTAATAGACGAAAATACTGTTCTAACATGATGATAGGAAATTAAACCTTGTGATTTCCCCACGTCATTAGTGTGTAGTTAACGTATAAAGTACAAGCACCAAGAAATAACAGTAGTGCTAATAAAATATTACTTTGTGGCGTACATGCGCGATAATATTATTACGTTAATCCTACTTTATTATTGAAATATGGACGTATCCGTGGGTTAATTAACGTTGGTTCTAGGAGGCGACAGAGGCGTAATATGTCAGAACGCGAGGAATACAAGTCTAAACGTATTTATTACAATAGTGATTAGTTATTGTTTTCCCTAATATTCCTGTCATTTTTTAAAGCTAAATTTTCTGTTATTACATCAGTAAATAATTATTCAAAATAGCACATATCCATTAGCTATTTCAATCAAAATTAAACATGTTCACTTAGTCCGACCAAAATTGAACATGTCCAAATTAAAAGTGATTATTTTGTAGTTATTTTTCAGATTTTTTTTCTTTCAAAATGTTTTATAAATCAGTGCCAATATTGGTATAATCGAATTTCGTTAACTACAACTCAGTAGCCATTTTACAAACAGTTTTTGGAAGATAACTCAAAACTACTTTTAACGGACATGTGCAGTTTTGCATGGACGCTCCTCAATTAGACTCATAGGCATATGTTCGTTTAGTCAGCAGTACCCTGTCAGTAGAGTGTTGCTATCTAGTGTCCTTACAACCCATCACTATTTTGACTCAATGGGTACAATATAACGGGCGAACATTCTTTTATGAACTGTTTCAATTGTCTGTTTTTAAATGGTTTTGATTAATTTTTATGTCCAGTGCAGCTGAACAGGTTTAAACTGTCCCCACTAGTGCAGCCTCTTGGCTTATTGTGGCCACCAGCTGTACTTTACGTGAATAGGTAGCTACATTAATATAGGTATTATGTTATAATTATAATAGGTAGTGTACATTAAGTGAATAGGTTAGCTGTCTTTATAAGTTTCAACAGCCTATTCCCTAAGTTTTCGCTCTATAAAGCCTCTCAGTGATTTGTGGTCCCCATGAGATTATATCTCCAGCTTCGCAGTAAAAAATGACATGAGATGCTGATTCTTCCTCCTCATTACATAATCTACATATAATCCTTCATTTACATACATTTTATATATGTAGATGTTTCCTGTCACCTAGTACTGTAACACATCTGATCTGTTTCCTGTCACCTAGTACTGTAACACATCTGATCTGATTGTGCTTTCTGATAGTGCTTTCACCAGCAGTCAGCAGTCAACTTTCAAGTTTTGCTGTGGTTTTGCCTTGAAATGGTCTGCCAATGAATTCAGCGTTGTGTTTCAACCCATCCTGTCACATAGCTTCGCACCACCGCACCGAAGCATTTGGTATGACGAAAATAGGTTATAGTCCTATGAATTCATTTTCAGATCCTTTCCTTGCTACGAGATCTGCTTGTTTATTGCCCTGAATTCCCATGTGTCCAGGCACCCACTTGAGAATTCTTGTGTTTTGTGTTTTGTCAGTACCTTTAAGCAATTCAAATAGTTCCAGGTTAATTTTGAATTAATCTTATAGCATGCGCCAGAGCCTTTACTGCTGCTTGACTACCGGAATGAGGAACTTTTGTCTTTGTATCCTCTCATCATGTTTTCCCGCAATCATATCTCGATTGTTTGAATATTCGCTTGGAATAAAGTAGCAAATACCCCCAAATAATTCTGATCTACTACTTTATTTGGGACTTGCAATGGATGCCATGGACGCAGCTCCTGAAGAGCCCTCACTGATGGGTTGAAGACTGACAACGGAAGCGTTGTCAGTCTTCAACCCATCAGTGTATCACATCAGCCTTCCTGACTGACAATCGGTTACTACCTTCCCATCTCAAATCCTCCCAAAAGTAGGATCGTATGAGGTGTAAATTTGATGTTATGGTATCACTTTTCAGCTCTTTATAGCTGTTATCGGCTTGCTTTCCATGGCTCTCGTTATGCAAAGACAGGCTAGTCTCTGGAGTTTTGTTAACTTCAGTTTTGGCATCCTTGATTTGATCCCATCTTTACACCAATTTTGAGGTAATCTGCATGGAGCCGATTGCTTTCAGCACAGCTTGTTTCGAAAAAATACGGTATGGATTACGCAACTTCAGCTTAAATATTACTGCGTATTTTCCATAGACTTGGCGGGATATTTGTGGTATAAACCAGTAGATTAACTAACCCATTAAAGTATGAAGTGTTTCCAGGTTGAAGCAGTGTTTCCAGGTTGGTTTCCATACTGGTTATCAACTGGTGTTCCGTCATCATTTTCTAAACACTGAAGAAATTGAAGATAATCTCTTAAAGCGAATACAAACTGAATATTTCCACTGTTGATAAATAACAGCAGGTCTACCATCAGTAAGCAGACCCGGGGTCAATCGCTTGTCAATGAAGCCCATAAATTTTGGATTCCAATGCGCTTTGCTGACTTCTGGCATGGCCAATCTAATTCGATATATGCCGATCCGTCATGTAGACATACATACATATATTTTGTTCCGTATTGGTCAGGCTCTGTCTGTTAACAGCGCTATATTTGGTGATCAGAGTGATAATGCTTGCAAATCGAAAAATCAGACAGTAGGTACACTAAACTTAACACGCCTTTTTGCCGACAACTCACAACTTCTGAACATGAGTTTGTTGACATTTTGTTAGTAGATGTAACACAAGAGATTAGATTAGATTAGATTAGATGTAACATAAGTTTCATCCCTCAACACATAACAAATTTGGCATCCTACTTTGCCTATTATAAATTTTAAATCCATATCCCATATATCCTACGGATATACGCTACCCGTACATTCTCATTACTCATTATAGTAACTGAATTGTCTGCTATAATGTAGTGATCAATTATTACTACTATAGTTAACATGACCTTCGGCTGTTGAGTTTAGTCTGAAATCGATAAATTAGTCCCCATATTGGACAGACGAAGGAGTCAAATCTGTTGGAGGAAATTGCAATTGTCAAAACAATAATTGTGTATAATTATTTGAACTGTTACTTGACTTACTAGCAAAGTACGAATGGTGTCCAAAAATATTGTAGGGAACCTTACCTGAAAATAATACTTGATAGCGTCGATTACTCGTATATAAATTAAAGGTAGCCCCTATGAGATCCCGAATCTAGTTAGTTTCTATGTACTGGAATGAAATCGCAATCTAGTGGTTGGCAACAGTGGTTGCGTTTTTTTACGAGCAGGACCGACACGTCGGACGGAAGGCGGCTAATGGGGTTTATGAATTGGGGGCTGTTTTAGCACGTGTCATTTGCATACGCGCCCCTGACGAGATCAAAGGAATGCGGTTTTACAACTTGTTCGCGAAAGGCCCGGTGGTGTTTTTAATCCGCTAATTATGTGTGCCTAGGAAAACGTCCCAAAAAAAAACGTCTACTTTGAACGAAGCCTAGGCTAATTTCAGCAGGGTGTTTTAAATTTAAAATTGGTTTAAGCTAAAAAAGAAAAATAATAATACGATGTAGATACTCGTTTATTAATTCTGCAGCTGATGTCCTTTTGGCAAACCCTGAGAGATCGTTTGGTAACTGTTAAACTCCAAAACTTAGTGTTAATATTACATAGGTGGGTACAGGGTGAGTCGTGAAAATTTCCACCCCCCTTTACTGTATTTTTACAGCCATGAAAAAAACGCAGAAACATAAACAGCATTTTTTTCAGAACATAAAAAAAACATTTAAATACATTTTCATTGTTGGAAAACAGGGGGGAGGGGTGGAAATTACGAACTTACCCTGTACATCTAACAACAGTATGTTAAATTAATATACTGTTGCCAACTGATAATAGTAAAACAATATATGTACAATACTCGTTTTCGTTAAGTTAGGTATATGAGGTGTGTAAATTAAGTAATGAGACTGGCAACGTAGCGCCCGATCTAGCAATACTGCGGAGACGGGACGGGAAGGGCGGTAGGTTAACATGTAGTGCACCTTCAGTACAAGTTTGAACTTCATTTGTTTGTTCTTTGTGACGGTTTTCGTAAACCGTTTTTTTTTCTAGTGCGTTTTAAAAATGAGTGACTAATTTTGAGCAACGGGGGGGGGGGGGTACAGGTATCAGGTTTTGCTTCAGACTTGGACACAGCGGAACGGATACTTTTGCAAAACTTCAACATTCCTACGGAGACAGTGTTTTTTCAAGATCCCAGGTTTTTCGGTGGTTTAAGGCATTCTCAGAAGGATGACAGTTGATTGAAGATGAACCACGCAATGGAAGGCTTTCATCTTCAAGAACCAATGAAATTGTTGATAGAATACTGGATATTGTCCGTTCAAATCGTCGGTTGATGACAAGAATGATCGGGGAAGAGTTACATTTGAATCACACCACTATTCATCAGATTTTGACTAACGAATGGGGTATGAGAAAAATCTGCGCAAATATGGTTCCAAAAAACGATTCGCAGAAACAAAAGGACATTAGGAGAGAAAGGTGTCTTGACTTTTTTGAATCGATTGAAAATGATCCTCATTTTATGGAACGTGTCATTACTGGTGATGACTGATGAGACTTGGGTGTTTGAATACGACCCGAAAATCAAGCGCCAAAGCATAGAATGGCACACTTCAAGCTCTCCAAGACCCCAAAAATTAAGAATGAGCAAGTCGAAGATCAAATGCATGCTGATTTGCGTTCTTGATAGCCAGGAAATTGTCCACAAAGAGATTGTGCCTCCATGCCAAACAGTAAATTAACATTTTTACAGAGGGGTTCTTGAAAAATTTCGAAAACGGGTCATGCGTGTGAGGCCAAAAATTAAGAACAACTGGATGTTGCATCACAATGCGCCTTGTCACACAGCCATTTCAGTAAGCGAGTTGTTCCATAAAAACCTTCGAATTTCTTTTATTGTGAAAACATAGTGACTTAGGTCTTATACAAATAATATTTTTAACTTCCATATGATAAATACATAAACGTTTTAGAAATTAGTAAATTCATGCAATTTGTTGCATATTCTTCCTTCTCAGTTCCTTTAGAATTGAATTACACAATCCCGTTCTCTTACTCTGGTAGTGAATTTCCCGTGTATCGTTGTCTTTATAAAGGATCCAAGATGTAAGCCTATTTAAATACTAATTTAACTTTCTTAATTAATCCGGGCTAGGTATTTGCAGTCTGTTTGCTGGGGAACCTTAATTAAGTAGCATAATGTAAGATAGAGATTAGTCGAAAAATAAGTTTTCGGAATAATTCGGTAAGAAAAAAGGTTTTTATAGACTTGTCATCTTATAACAAAGAATTTCGAGGATTTTTTTCCTCAAAATTCATTTCGAGGGAAAAAGTAAGTAAATAAGTAGGTAGAATAAATCCGGGAGAGATCGCTCACTTTTTTTTATTTCTAACATTAAAACTAAATGAGATTGAACAAAAAAAATGTATGAACGAACTAAAGATATCCACGAGTACATTAGACGCATCGTTTTCACATAAACTGAAGCATATTTTCTAAAATAAATCACTAGGTAAAAAGGGTCTCACCCAGAGTATATGGGTGAGACGACTCGGACACTACGAGTGAGATGACACATCTAAAAATATATAAATTGATGGTATCTTCTTGCATAAAACTTTGCCACAGAGGTAGCATAGGTTCATATACTTTGAATAACTTTCATGAAATCATCTCTGGCGGTGAATATATTAAATCCAGTCATCTTTTTTCGACGTGGTAGTGTACGAAGTGTGGCTATGAATTACCCGAACTGCTGTCATAACACTTTTTATTCGTTACCAATTACAGTAGCAACTTTTCCACCTTCAATGTACTCCCCTTGGCGATCTCTGCACCGCTCCATACGACTTTTTCATTGTTGAAAGCAGTGCTGGAAGTCAGCTTCTGTCAGCTGGTTCAGAACATCCGTCGCATTTGCTTTAACCGCTTCCACACTTTCGCATCTTGTCCCCTTCAGTGTCACCGTGTCTGACAAGTCTCCATGTTGTTTAGAATGTCAGTGCAAATGTTCATTCTTGATTCCTTTTGCTCGGGAGTGAGGAGTTTTGGTCCCATTTTTGCGTAAACTTTGCGCATGTTGAACGATTCATGCAAAATCTGGCGAACACATTCTTTGTCGATACCTGTTATTTCAGCAAGCCCTCAGATGTTTAGACGTCGACCTTCGCAGATTAATTTATCAGTTTTTTCAATGTTTTCGTCCGTTTTTGACGTTGAGGGCCGTCCGGGGCGCGGATCATATTCGGTCATTTCACGTCTCTCTTTAAACCGTTTCAACCATTCATAAACTTGTATGCGGGATAAACGGTCACCTCCCTACATTTCTTTTATAATAACATTGCATAAGCTTCTGTAAAAGTTTTCCTCACTTTAACAAGAAACTTGAGATCAACCCGTTGCTCCATCTGAACACTTAACATTTTTTCGACACGTCACTGGTGCGTAGACTAATTCAAACGACTGCTACAGTCAAACTGAGCGACACACTGACTTGATCAGCGAGCTCAAGGTGGGGAAAGTATCACCAGACACAGGGCCGGGACATTACTGGGCCGTCTCTCCCAGTACGGAAGAGACGGCCCATCCGATTTTTCCTGCACACAACGCTAATTGAATGGCAGCGGTGAGTTGACATAACCTCAACAATTCATATAATTATATGCACACTTAAATATTGTATTGGATGTCGAAAATGTCAGGTTATTTGGACTCTTAAAATATTTTTAAACCCTACAAACATTGTAATCGACCATAACCTATTTTTTTATTGTATCACTATCAAAGACTGGGCTACTGAAGTGCATCGGTTCTTTTCATTCGGAATTACCCTTCATACAATATTGTATGTCCTATACATAAGAATTAAGAATGTATCGTACACTAGAATTAGTTGAGTAGAATTAAATGGTCATGGCTCATGGCACACTTAAATTGAAAGATAAAAAAGAACATTTGAGTACTTAAAAATTCATTTATTTGGTATGACTGAACTCAAGGACGATTTCAAATACGTAGTAATATATAGGGTGTCCTATTTGAAAATCGTAATTTTGTAAACTTCCCGTAAAACCGGAAGTTATATAAACATCGTTTGTATGTTAAAAGTTGACATCTAACATGTATATAAGATTGAAAACCTTAAAAGTCTTGATAAATAAAGAGAAAGGGGATTTATAAAACAAAGAATATAATAAAGAAGTTAGTTTGAAATATTCCTAGTTGCCGCAACTCTTACACACGATTATTCGAGTTCTGCAAGATTGCTTGATATCATGCTTGACGAACTGAAACAGCATTGTCGTGCTTCCTGTAAAATTATACATAGCAGACACCTTTGAGTGTTACTCGATGGTTTAGCAGCTGTTAAAGTTGCATTATCATCGATGTAATAATTTTCTATCGGGTTCATAGCGAGTGACCAAAGTGTAAGATTAAAAGACCGGTCACAAAACCATTGCTTAACCCTTGCCGTGATAGATATATTTAGGAGCATTGCAATTGTCATGTTGCTAGACACGGCAGATGTTTATTTCTAAATAAACGTATTGCGTCATAGTCGTTGGAATACGGTACATGCGGCCTACCCCATACCATTAAACGCCATGCTGTTTCATCACGCCAAAGAATAATGTACGTAATGCCATTGCGAAGATGGACAAATCATCTGATATATACGAGGTGTGTAAATTAGGTAATGAGACTGGCAACGTAGCGCCCGATCTAGCAATACTGTGGAGACGGGACTTAGAAGGGCGCTAGGTTAACATGTAATGCACATTCAGTACAAATTTGAACTTATTAGAGTCTTATTAGAGTTCTTTGTGATTGTTTTCGTAAACCGTTTTTTTCTAGTGCGTTTTAAAAATGAGTGACATTAACTTTGAGCAACGGTGTGCTATAAGGTTTTGTTTCAGACTTGGACACAGTGCAACGGATACTTTTGCAAAACTTCAACACGCTTACAGAGACAGTGTTTTTTCAAGAGCCCAGATTTTTCGGTTTTAGTTTAAGGCATTCTCAGGAGAGAGTCGATTGAAGATGAACCACGCAGCAGAAGTCCTTCATCTTCAAGAACCGATGAAAATGTCGATAGAATACGGAATCTTGTGTGTTCATATCGTCGGTTCACGATAAGAATGATCGGGGAAGAGTTAAATTTTAACCACACCACTGTTCATCAGATTTTGACTAACGAATTTGGGATGAGAAAAATCTGCGCAAAAATGGTAAAAGAAACCTTTTGCAGGAACAAAAGGACATCAGGAGAGAAAGGTGTATTGACTTTTTGGAATCGATTGAAAATGATCGCCATTTTATGGAATGTGCAATTACTGGTGATGAGACTTGGATGTTTGAGTACGAGTCGGAAACCAAGCACCAAAGCATGGAATGGCACACGTCAAGCTTTCCAAGGCCCAAAAAAGCAAGAATGAGCAAGTCGAAGATCAAATGCATGCTGATTTGTTTTTTTGATAGCCAGGGAATTGTCTGCCCCCCCGGCCCACCGAACTTTTTGGTTCTGAAAGTGGCTGTTGCATCACGACAATGCGCCTTGTCAGACAGCCGTTTCAGTAAACAAGTTTTTAGCCAGTAAAAACATTCATGTGGCTCCTAAGCCTCCTTATTCGCCTGACTTGAGTCCTTGTGACTTTTTTCTCTTTCCGAGATTGAAGAATCACCTCAAGGGACGTCATTTTGGGACCATATAAAACATTCAAACGGCTGTCACTGACCAGCTGAAGGCTATTCCAGTATATGAGTTGCAGCACTGCTATGAGGAATGGAAGAACCGTCTCCAGCGCTATGTGGCTTCCCAAGAGTGTTATTTCCCCAAGGAAGTTATTTTGAAGGAGACGGTACTGAATTGTAATTCTATTCGAATAAAACAATTTTTAAAAAAATCAGTCCTCTTACTTAATTTACCCACCTCGTATATGTACATGGATATATGTATATCCTAGCTGTGAATTCAGCGTTATATATTCTTACGTCTAGTATATCACTAACGTTGAACTTATTTTAATTTAGCAACAATTTTGCTATTTATACAGGTCGCAAAAGTAAGTCTGGACTAAGGCGTATAACTTTATATCCATTTGTTGTATAGTAAACCTTTTCCAATAAAAGTTGTTCGACTAATTTTTTTTTTGCTTGTTCTGGTGATCTTGTGTCAGTTGTGGGAGCCATATTTGTTTTTCAAGTAGCGATCTGTATTTTTTTTGTAAATATCGCTCTGTAACATTTTACAAGCAAAGACTGTGTTTAAATTTTTTTAATTACCCCATTATTCTGCGTACGACTATATAAAATTTGTATGAGGTTACATAACGAAAATTTCGAGTAATTTTAGTTTTATCGCAATTTGGTTAACTTGGTAAGTCGCCCAACACAATCAATAATTATCTATTTGATGATAACTCACAGCATATTAATAGTTACCATGAAGATTACATTCTTTTAAGTCCTTCACATTGCAGAGAAGTAGGTAGCAGTGACAGAGGGAGGAATTAAAAATGCTCGTATCTTCGTAAAAATATGGGATATACAAATTTTGAGATATTATTACACCCAAGTAAAAGACTATAATAGCAATAAAACTGCAAATAAAACACAATAAAATAATCGAAAAACGGCTTGCTCACCAGAAAATCTTTGCAACGGCTTGTAAAATGTTTGTTAATTTTTGTATTCACAGTTATCAAGTGAAATATAACCCTTTCTGCTCTGTTGGCGACAATGGTAAATTTCTTTGTAATTCCGATAGCGATTATTGGTCGCCATAATTATATACATGTGTAGTGTTTACCCTAAAAAAGTATAGGTACTTATTAGAGCAGGTATAAACACTATTTATCAGTTTTGCAAAGTCATTGGTACATTCGGACGATTTACGTTGTTAAAGGTATGTCATACGAAAAAATTCCAGAGTTGAAAGGGATAATGACTACTTTAGGTCTATCCTTAGGGTCTGCAAAGTGTGCTACAACGCAGGGTCGGAATCGTAATCCGTCATATCATTGACGGAAGGATATATGAGAGACCAAAAAGAAAGGAGTAAAAATGTGTTAATAATGTATATACAGTGAGCAACAAAAATATTCGGACACCACTATTATATTACGTTTTCATGTGTTTTTGTAAGTAAAATGTTAACAAAACAAAAAATAACAACCAGTAATAAATACTTTATAGTCTTCTAGCTCTTTTATATAAAAATGAAGGGAGTTACCTCATCATACTGTTAAGAAAGCCACAAAATTATTAACTAAACCGAAAAGTAACGCAACAAAAATATTCTGACAATCATAACAAAAGAGACGCGAAGCGCTGCGCCGGGACAATACGTATGTGACGCCAACTTAAAATAGCGAAATAGCGCCACTGTAAGGGTGAATAATTGCGAAAATGAGCCGTAAAAGTAAAAATACAAGCTTCGAGATAAGACAATTAGTAATTTATCATTATGAAAAGGGGAATACGATCCGCAACATTAGTAACATATTAAATTTGAAGAAAAGTACAGTTGGAGATATTATTAAACGTTATAAAGACGAAGACAGAATTTTTTCAAAGGTGCAGAGTGGTCGCCCAAGAAAGCTAATCAGAATAGAAGAGAGATTTATTGTAAACAAAGTACGTGAAGATCCAACAATTAGTGGCCCAAAACTCAAGCAGGAACTGTTTTACTTGTATGGAAACAAGTATCTTCACAAACAATACGTACGAGTAGATACCTGCACTCCTGTGGATATCGAGGCCGAATTGCAAGAAAAAAGCCGTTTGTAAGTGAACAAAATAGGAAAAAAAGGATTAGAGTTTGCACATAAATACATTTTTTGCATTCATGTGCAAACTCCAATCTTTTTTCATATTTTTTCACTTACAAACGGCTTTTTTTTGCAATTCGGCCTCGATATCCACAGGAGTGCAGGTATCAACGTATTGTTTGTGAAGATACTTGTTTCCATACAAATCAAACAGTTCCTGCTTGAGTTTTGGGCCACTAATTTTTGGATCTTCACGTACTTTGTTTACAATAAATCTCTCTTCTATTTTTATTAGCTTTCTTGGGCGACTACTCTGCACCTTTGAAAAAATTCTGTCTTCGTCTTTATAACGTTTAATAATATCTCTAACTGTACTTCCTGTAATTCTTCAAATTTAATATATTACTAATGTTGCGGATCGTTATCCCCTTTTTCATAATGATAAATTACTAATTATTGTCTTATCTCGAAGCTTGTATTTTTACTTTTACGGCCCATTTTCGCAATTATTCACATTTACAGTGGCGCTATTTCGCTGCAGTTTCGTGGGAACTACCGAAGTAGTCATTATGCCATAGCTTTTAAGTTGGCGTCACATACGTATTGTCCCGGCGCAGCCCTTCTGTCTCCTTTGTTATGATTGTCCGAATATTTTGCTGCGCTTCTTTTCGGTTTAGTTCATAATTTTGTGGTTTTCTTAACAGTATGTGAGATAACCCCTTCATTTTTATAATACTAGAAGACTATAAAGTATTTATTACTGGTTGTTATTTTTTGTTTTGTTAACAAAAACACATGAAAACGTAATATAATAATGGTGTCCGAATATTTTTGTTATCCACTGTACATACATATTGCTTGTGTCATTCATCAACACCGATTGTCTTCATTGCTTGAGCGTACGTTGCCACGACCAGTAGTCTTTCTGCATTTCTTCTCATTAAACGTAAGCGATTTGGCCTGTACATATGGTTGTAGAAGAAAAATGATCGTTCCCTATCTACTTAAGTTAAAGGTACAAAAGGTAAATACAAAACACTTCACATGGACAGAGGACGACATATCACGCACATTATTTTCATGAGTTGTTTGTTGTCATTAAAATCAGTACATTATTATTTTTCACATCTACAGAGGACAATGCATGTGTTACTTACTATTTCTATACTTTTAGCCGATGTTTGCAAAACCCGTTTACTAGCTGTCAATATCGGGGGTGAAATATCTGAAACACATACAATTCGTATCAGAACATTAACGACCTTATTACCGCAAAAATCTGTTGTTTCGTCCACTGTCAGCAACATAAATTTATTGTGTATGTCCCACCTAAATTTATTGCGTATATCTCCCACGACACGTTGATAGTCTTCTGTAAATATGTTTTACGCAACGTAGCACTGGAAAGGCGGTAGGCAATGGAAAATCGGATACATATGTATTTAAGAACAAAACGTGTTAAGTGAATATTGTTGACCACGTTCCACGAAAGGCAATATGCACAAATCAAACCAAAATTCCCTTTTCCTAACAGTACCAGTGATATTTGATGGATGTTTGAATCTAAATGTCTCACGCACTCTCGGCGTCTACGAAATATATATCGACGATTGCACGAAATGCATAAAATATGTGATCCGTCTATTGTAAAATAATTTTCGTTCATCTTTTTCAATCTATTCACAAATAGTAACGACTGGTGACATTATTGCAAAAATCCACACAAAACCAGATAATATGTAAACATACTACACGAACTCTAAATGAAATACGTACACGGTACAAAATACGTATGTACACACGTTTATTAGTTAATAACTCACGACACATAAAATTATTTTAAACCCGGCGTTCTACTGTTCGTCCGTCACGCGTCGTGCTAATACTAATCGAACAACAAAACGCTCGCTACGCTATATGGATAAATTGCATATACTTAGGCTTCCTTCGATCCCGCCACGGGAAAGTCCCAGCGCTTGTTACCAGGCGCGGTCAGTGCGTATGTATGCACGGGCAAGAAATACATGCGAACATCATTTACAAGGCGCTTAAAAAAATACGGTTTATGCTTTAATTATCGTAGAGTTGAATAGTGCATGTTGATTTGTAGCACACTTTCCGGACCCTAAATATTATAAATGAACTTTTTTAACGACTGTAAACTTCGCGATATCTAAACGTACATATATTCCGTATGGTTTAACTTTTGATCTCGGAAGTAATCTCAACTTGACCATCTAACTGTCAAAAGTATAACGAGAAGGAACGTTATATCCCCCATGACGAAGGTAAAATTTGCCGTATACGTCCCATCACGACCACACTGATATCATACGAACCCACTCTATATCAGATATATATGGTATAAATAATTTATACGCTCTTAGAAAGACAGACCGAGGAGACGGAGGGATAAATCAATATAAAATTCAGGATGTCCCCTCGAAATGTACGGACTTCTCGGAAATCAGCCGTGCCGTGTATACACAGGCCTCGATTGCCGCGGCGGAATTGTAATTTATTTCCCAGAAATCGAAGGCAACGTTCGCCGAAAAAATTGTTCAATTAAACGTGAAAATTTTAATTATTTACCCGCCCAATTATCGTCGATTCGGCGTGTTTTCTCAACGGGATTGGAGGGCGAGCGAAACGGGGATTTGACTAATGAACAGAGCGAGGCATTTATCTCGGCGATACACGGGCGTCGCGCCAGGGTTCAAATCGTGCATCGCTTTGTCAGAGTCAGCGTGTTTACATACAGCATTAGTAAAAAGTATGCAACAATTGGGTTATCTTTGGAGTAGTTTTTTATTTTTGGATGAAATTGGCCATCCATGTACAAAAAATCCAAGGATTCAAAAATAAATAACAATTTTACTGCTTCACTTCTGGTTCAACCGAATTGACATGCAATTAATTTTTTTTTAATACAACACCCTGTTTATTATTACATTTTTTAATTCCTGAAAATTCTGGATATACAGGGTGTTTCGCATAAGAACCGACACAGAGCAGGGGCATGTAGGGGAACCTAAAATATGGTGATTTAACGCAACTTACCTTTATACTAAGTTGCACCCCTGAGAAGTTATAGGCCTTCAAAGTGGGGTTTTAAATTTCGAAAAAAAATCAATATCTCAGTTATACTTGAACTTAGAAAAACCAAATTTGGTAGACGTTGTGAGTGTACCAAGTGCATTAATCGACAGTAAATAGAGTTCAATTGAAGCATTTTAAAGAGTTGATTAGGGATGATGCACCATTAAAATGTGACAGAATTTTTTAACCCGTTGGCGGACTTAAAAAAATTTTCATTTTACATTATGAGGAATTTAATTCTAAAACTTTTCTCACTCTTTTTATTTTTCAAAAAACTTTGTCGTTTTCAAGAAAAACTCGAATAACTAAAAACGCCAATTTCAGCAGTTATTTAAAATCATCGAAAATTCAAAAGTCGGCTATGAAATTAGACGTTAAACTTGACAATCAGGAAAAAAGTTACTTAATTTTAGTTAATTGTTTGCTGAGTGTTTTGAAAATGGCCGGAAAGTTTTCATTTAGCGAACAAGTTGACATGCTATTAGTGTCAGGTTTCTGTGAAGGAAACTGCAGAAGAAGTGTTGAAGAATATCGGAAATGATTTTCTAATCGTATGATCCCCATAGAGAAACATTTTCCAATGTTGAAAGACGGGCTCGAGAAACAGCCAGGTTTTTCAGTAGCACTCGAGAACGTTCTATTGCAATCGGGGCAATCAGGGCACAAGACGAAGAACTGATTTTGAACACAATTTGAAGATGAACCACATATCAGTACTAGAAATTTATCTCGAACTGGTATATCGCAAACTTCTGTGCACTGAGTTATCAGACGTAATCTACTACACCTATATCATATTCAAAAAGTGCAAATTGTTACCGGAAGATTTGGTTAAACGAGTGACTTTCTGTCAGATTATTTTACATCATTTACAAAATTTACAAATTCACACATCATTTACATCATTTTCAAAAGAAAATTCTCTTTACTGATGAAGCTTGTTTCACTCGCAGAGGTATTACAAATCTACATAACTATCATGAGTATTCCGATGTAAACCCTCATTCAGTAACTCCTCGACATTTCCAACGCGAGTTTAAAATAAATGTTTGGATTGGTGTTATTGATCGGTATTTAATTGCTCCAGTTATTTTATCGAATCGACTAAATAGTGAAACTTATTTAAAATTCCTCCAAAATACTTTCCTGGATTTACTTGACGAGGTGCAACTACAACTCAGACTGGAACATTGGTTTATGCATGATGGAGCACCGCCTCATTTTAGTCTTATGGTGAAAGACTTTTTAAACCACCAGTATCCAAATAAATGGATTGGACGAGGAAATAATTGCCTACAAGTTTGGCCTCCACGATCACTAGACCTCAACAAATGTGACTTCTTTTTTTGGGGGGACGTTAAAAGAATTTGTGTATTCCTCGCCAGTTGCGTCCCGAGCAGAATTGTGGAATCGCATTATAGATAAATGTAATGTCATTAGAAACAATCAGCGGTTATTGGAAAGAGTAGACTTCAATTTTCAACGAAGAATAAATGTATGCCTAAGAGAAAACGGTGATCATTTTGAACAATTTCTATAACTTATCAGTGCAAACCTGTTATTTCTGTTGTTTTTGTTTGTTTTTCTATTAAATTATTCTTATTCCAACTTGTTGGTTGATTGTCAAGTTTGACGTCTAATTTCATAGCCGACTTTTGAATTTTCGATGATTTTAAATAACACTGCAGAAATAGGTGTTTTTAGTTATTCGAGTTTGTTTTGAAAACGACAAAGTTTTTTGAAAAATAAAATGAGTAAGAAAAGTTTTACAATTAAATTCCTCATAGTGTAAAATGAAAATTTTTTAAGTCCGCCAACGGGTTAAAAAAATCTGTCACATTTTAATGGTGTATCATCCCTAATCAACCCTTTAAAATTCTTCAATTTAACTCTACTTACTGTCGATTAATGCCCTTGGTGCACTCACAACATCTACCAAATTTGGTTTTTCTAAGTTCAAGTACAACTGAGATATTGATTTTTTTTCGAAATTTAAAACCCCACTTTGAAGGCCTATAACTTCTCAGGGGTGCAACTTAGTATAAAGGTAAGTTGCGTTAAATCACCATATTTTAGGTTCCCCTACATGCCCCTGCTCTGTGTCGGTTCTTATGCGAAACACCCTGTATAGACTCCTATATTGATACACTAGTTGACGTGCTATTCCAGACTACTTGGAGTATGCAAGAGATTATTTGAATGAAATTTTTCCTGGGCGCTGGGTAGGAAGATGGAGCAATGCAATGTCGCAATTGAATGACCAGCCCATTTTCCTGACTTCACACCTCTCGATTTTTTTCGCATAGGATTATCTCAATAACGGAGTTTATAAAGCAGACCTACAAATTTAAATCGTCTAAAAACTCGTATAATAAATTAATAATTATTATTTACTTTAAAATGCTACAGGGATTCTTACAACATTCTTTGCGAGAATTTGAGTAGGTACTACACGATACTGCCAGGCAAAATTTTGAAGATTTATTCATAGTTTTTTCTCTGTTCAGTTCAGCTTCATAAAACTGTGTTGAGTTTAAAAGATGTACTAGTATTAACTATTAAGTATCCAGTAAATTGTATTTGGCGTATTGGTGTCTCCAATTAGATGCTCGCCACTGTATGTTAGTTAGCCCAATCAAATTAGATTTTTACGTGCCAAAATTGAATTCAGTAAACAAAGACGTGTAAAAAATAGGAAAAGGAAAAACCCCGTAGAATTGAATGAACTACTTTACCCCATCTGAACATTATGGCTTCATTTTCAAAATGGCGTCTAAAGTCCGCAAAAAAAAAACAATTTTTTTTCATTTAAAGAAAAAATTAAACATTTTAGAAAAAAATGTTTTGGACAAAAGTTTTTATAACAAAAAAATTTGAGCCCAGCCCGATGTCAATTGATAAACAAATGTATTGGTTATTGCAAAAAAATGGTTAAAAATCGCATTTTTTTTAAAACTTCAATATCTTTCTATATCTTTAAATCGAAAAAAAAAATGTTTTTACGAAACTCAGAATATCTAGTCGTTGACGTTATGCGCATGGTGGAAAAAATTGTATCTGTCGATCCCAGGCACACTGAGCATTAACTGAGAACGTTGTCTTTCACGCGCATCAACGTGTCGAGCGGAGCAGTAATCATTTTACGGGGTCCGACAAAATTAAGTTTACTGTAAAAATAGGGGGTCCATCATTACGGACTGTTTTTTATATTGAAGTACAAGTGTTCAATTACAACATGTATAAATTTTAGACCAATATTAATAAATTAAGGGGACCGCCTACATTAGGAGGTCAAAATCAAGCACTTTTTCGTGAATTTTTTACAAAGAAACTACACAATGGATTGTTTTGAAATTTTTACTGTTTATTATGTATATCAAAAGGTTTACAAAGAATTTTTTATTTCATATGTTTTTATTTCAAATGTTTAAATAAAAGTTATAAATAATTGAATGCCAATGCCTTTGAAAATTCCTTCTCCACGGCGGCGGCGTGCAGGATAGCGTCCCATAGAATCATCTGAATCATAAAAATAATTTTTTTGTAAAGTATATGAGTATAGCTTCTATTTGAACTAAAAAAAAATCATGAATTTATTAAAATAAATAAAAAAAATTGTTGTTTTAAAAAAAAATTGATTTTTTTGTGGAAAATTTTCATGTGTTTTTGTTAATAACTTATTTTTGCAATGATTTTTACTGATTTTTTTTAATTCAAATAGAAGGTAATTAAATAAGCTTTAATTAAAAAAAAACAAAGTAGATCCGTCCAGTAGTTTTTGAGTAATCGTGCACGCCAATTTGAAAAACATCGTTTCGAGAAAAACGCGTTTAAAGTTTTCGTACATGAAAAATAGTCGATAAAAAAAATTGTTTTCGTTAATTTACCATAACTTTTTGGTCAATCTGCTATCCCTGCTCCATAAGAAAGTCCCTCCTCTTCTTCAAACAGTCAATTCCTTTGCAATTGTTTCGGCTTGATTCGTCTTGATTCGGCTTCGTTCTACCGACGCTTCGGAGCACGCGCCTATATATTATATTTTGACTATTTACAGTTCGAATTCGGACTTGAAACTTTGGGAGCATATTCTACAGATGATATACTTTCAATTTAAGCAAAAAAAATTTTTTCGAAGAAACAAATCCCTGAAAAAATGTCAGCTTTCAAATGGCAATAATGCCATTCCGATTAAATTTCAACGACAAGAAAACAAGCTACATTTTTCGACCCGAAATAAGAAGTTAGTTTCGGTAGATTTTTCGCATATTTCCAATTATTTTGCAATACGCACACAATTTGCACAGAAAAGTACAACCCTTATAGAAGACTTTAAGCCCAAGATGGGACACGTAGCTGCATTACTGTATGATTTATTGAAACTTGAAAAAGTGTATTTTTTTTCAATAAACTTAATTTTTGCAAAAACTATCAGATCATCAAAACTATAGACCACTACTTTGCAATTTTTCAAAAATGCACTTATTCTACTTGCCAAGGACTACATATTCTGAAAGTTACGTAAAAAAATTTTTTTCTTTTTTTAAGTTTTTCTGTTTTAAGGATATAGAAGTTTAAAAAAAAAGATTTTTAGCCGTTTTTTGCATAACTAATACATTTGTTTATCAATTGACAATTTTTGTTATAAAAAGTTCTACTATAACTTTTGTCTAAAACAATTTTTATTTGTTTAAACCATTTTTCTAAAATGTATTTTCGACAATTCGACTGGCCTATGTATATGCCGTAATTTGCGTTGGAATTTCGGTCTGTACGAGGCTTAACGAAACCGTTTCTTTCCATTCGCGAACGAACGCGAGGAATCCTGATAGGCGCAGCACTTTCTGGCAGCGTCTCGCTAATAAATGAGTAATTAGCAACATATTACTTGCACGTTAAGAATACTAAGTGTAAACACGTAACGTACGGCTCGCTATTTTTGGAATGCGCGCGGGCAGTATCAATTATTTATTTGGTTAAAGATGGGGAATTTAAATATTTTTGGTTCAACGCTCTCTCTTTACAGTCCCTTATCATTTATCAATTTTATCATAACCGAGTACATCTAGATATTTAGGGAGTCGGCTTCAAAGTGGACTCATCGCAATACGTTTCTTATGTATACACAAAAAACGTCATGTCATAATAGTTGTTCATATACAGAGAGGAACGAAAGTCATGATCATGATACACCCACTTTTTGAAGGTTGCTGGTTTGTAAAGAATCATTTTTGTAGAATAAATTTGTAATTTTTCACTTAATTGTAATGTTTGGTAAAATAACACTACTACATATGTACAGGGTGAATTCGTAAGAATAAGCCCCCCTTCCACCTATTAGTTAGCAAATAGCGTTTTTCGAAATTGTAAAAGTAAAAAATTCTCAATTTTTTAAAACCTCTTCATGGCCAGAAAATAATGTATTTTTCTCTAATTTCAGCAAAAAAGTGTTTTTTTTTTCGGTTTTTTAAAACTTTTTTTTATTGATTCGAATAGAATTACAATTCAGTATTGTCTCCTTCAAAATAACTTCCTTGGGAAGCCACACAGCGCTGGAGACGTTTGTTGTATTCCTCATAGTAGCGCTGGAACTCATTACTGGAATAGCCTTCAGCTGGTGGTTACAGCCATTTGAATGTTTTCTATGGTCCCAAAATGACGTCCCTTGATGTGATTTTTCAATCTCGGGAAGAGACAAAAGTCACAAGGACTCAAGTCAGACGAATAAGGAAGCTGAGGAGCCACAGGAATGTTCTACTGGCTAAAAACTCGTTTACTGGAATGACTGTGTGACAAGGCGCATTGTCGTGCTGCAACATCCAGTTGATCTTGATGTTTGGTCTCACATGCATGACCCTTTTTCGAAGTTTTTCGAGAACCTCTCTGTAAAAGTGTTGATTTACGGTTTGGCCTGGAGGCACGAACTCTTTGTGGACAATTCCCTGGCTTCAAAAAAGCAAATCAGCATGCATTTGATCTTTGACTTGCACATTCTTGCTTTTGTATTCAAGTTTTGCAATTGGGTCTTAGAGAGCTTGAAGTGTACCATTCCATGCTTTGGCGCTTGGTTTCCGAGTCGTACTCGAACACCCAAGTCTCATCACCAGCTCAATCGATTTCAAAAAGTCAAGACACCTTTCTCTCCTGATGTATTTTTGTTCCTGCGAAAGGTTTTTTGGAACTATTTTGCGCAGATTTATCTCATTCTCAATGCGTTAGTCAAAATCTGAGGAAAAGTGGTGTGATCAAATTTAACTCTTTCCCGATCATTCTTGTCGTCAACCGACGATCTGAACGCAAGATCCCGTATTCTATCGACATTTTCATCGGTTCTTGAAGATGAAGACCTTCCTCTGTCATGGTTCATCTTCAATTGACTCTCTTTCTTCTGAAAATACCTTAAACAACCTAAAAACCTGGGCTCTTGAAAAAACACTGTCTCCGTAGGCGTGTTGAAGTTTTGCAAAAGTATCCGTTGCGCTGTGTCCAAGTCAGTGTGCTATCAAGCAAAACTTGATAGCACACTGTTGCTCAAAATTAATGTCATTTTCAAAACGCGCTAGAAAAAACGGTTTACGAAAACAGTCACAAAGATCAAACAAATGACTCTAACAAGTTCAAACTTGTACTGAAGGTGCATTACATGTTAACCTACCGCCCTTCCAAGTTCCGTCTCCTCAGTGTTGCCAGATCAGACATCACGTTGCCAGTCTCATTACTTAATTTACATACCTCGTACATACGAGTATGTAGGTTAGGTACTAAGACTCAACGGCAAGATCCATTTTTTTTAGATAATATTAAATATTAATAATGTATTACTGAGATATTAAAACATGTCATTTTAAACAAATATTTTAGCATATGCAGTAACTAAACTAAAGTGAAAGTGTTCTTAGGTACTTATGTACATAGGAAAATAAACACTAAATTGACATACGAAATTAATACATTTCTGATCCGTAATGCAATAGAATTATGTTGTATTTTGTGAATGTAAATGTAAATTTAAATCAAAAGAATTATGTATAATTTGATTCAAATGAGTATGAGGATGAAAAAAGAAAGCGGACGATATTTTAATATACAGTATGTTCATTTGAACTACTTTGATAAAGATGTAACTTGATAGAACTCAAAAACCATACATTTTAAACATAGAAAATTTTAGTATATCTAGAAAAAGATCTAAACTAAAGGAATCATAAAATATAGAACGAGTGTTTACGTTCCATTTAGTAATGAAAAAAATTGTTATTTTTCATTATGTTGCTATCAGCGTTTGCGATTTTTTAATAGCAGCTATTTTAAATTGCTATTGCAATCGCGTTTTTGAGTTGTCACCTGCGACTATGCAAATATATGTATGTATATGATTTTATACAGTTAATTATTATATAAAAATCGAAATATTTACATCAATGGATTTTAGTTTTTAGTAATATTCCCCAAAAATGTAACTATACGTTTAAACGGTCAACTATCTTCGTATAAATAAAATACGAATTATTATTAGGTAAAAACACAAACTTTAGTAAAGTAGTGGAAAAAGAGGGAAATATAAAAAAAAAATAGAATAAATTTTAGTAGCATTAAAATAAGGGTTTAAAATTGAAAAAAATTATCCGCAAAACGGCGTTTACCAGCCAGCCGTCGGTCAGCAGATAATTGAGTAATATTATTGAAATAATTAGATTTTTAAGTGATTGTTTAAAATTTTTACGATGTTAAAAGATTTATGACTTTTGGAATTCTTACTATTTGAGTGACGGATTAGAGGTTTATTAACACAGACAATTTTTTCAGATTGTTGGCTAAATGAGCATTATTTACAGAAAATTATATTACTAAATACAAGAGTTTTATGCAAAATACAATATTTAAGTATAATAATTGGCATTCCGTTTCAGTTCAATTGTTGTTAACAGTGATTTGGTAGTAGAAGCTATTAAATCACAGGTAGTTTTATTTAAAATAAGCAACTTAATAAACGACAGTTATTCAAGTTTGACAATCTGTTTTGAGTATTCTGTACATTTTGCAGTATATCTTGAATTTTTGATAATAAGCTTTAGAGTTTTACTTCAGCGAAAGTTTTTTTTTTTCGTGAAACTGACAAACCGTTCATTTTAGAGACAGACAATGGTTTTTGAAGTAACTTTATATTTAAAAGTAGTAGTATAGAAATATAGTGTGCCATTTGAAATAATGTAAGTTATTATTCACTTCCGCTATATACGGATGTACCAGAAAATTGACATTATTTTAGAAGTGTTAAACCCTAATCCTTGAAAACTCAATGATTTTTCAGTATTTAAGCCACAACATTATGTGTAGTTCTCTCAAAACGCTTAATAGGCCACACCCTGTATGCTTTTTACACGTCATCCTGGTAGATTTTTCACATTACATTGACATCAAGTACCTTCAGAGGTACAATGTGTTAGCGTCAAAGAAAAACTTCGGATGCTCGAGGCACGCTTGAAATTTAAGCATTTACATCCTCTAAAATCCGCTGCCGGTCGCAGGCAGCGCCTGTCGCCGAAAGAAAAAAAAGAACCGACAAACTTGTCCGATTTCCATACAATCCCCGGTCTGCGAGGGCCTTTCGTTTTGCATATTTCAATGTCTCGTGACGGCGCTCCGCCCCCTGGGGGCAACACTCTGAGGTGCCCCTGCCGGCGAATCCGCTGACCTGCCGCCCCAAGATGTGCCAATCTGACGTCCGTTTTTTTTGTCCTTCGATGTCGAGGACGAACAATGAAGCCAACGAACGGCTGCGATGTCAGCAGTTTTGGAATGCCGTTTTCGGTATACGTAAGAAAAATATGATGAAAAATGTACCTACAGTTCAACAAATAAAGAATTATATGAGCCATCCTTGTGATCTAAGACAAAAAAAAACAATAGTGGTTTAGTGTAGTTTTTAGCGTCAGTCGCGGGGGTTACAAGCGATGCGATATACTGAATTTGAGACCTTGAAGTTGGCACCGTATTTTTGAAAGTTTGAAGTGATTTGGTTTACGATCGTTTGCGAAGGTGTGCGATTTTACTATTTTTCGTTTGCCACACAATAGATTTTTTCAAAAAGCTTAGCCGAAAATATTGAAGAGAAATTGAGGCAACACCCCAATATTGAAATTTATCAAGAATTATTTTGCGAAGGTTTGCGATTACATTGTTTTGCTTGCGACCCCACGGTTTTCCCACAGTCGAATTTTTCAAAATTGTTTATTTTATACAAAGGAGAACCGATACCGACGACAAGGAGAATTTTTGGAAATTTACATGAATTGGAGGCACCGCAATCGAGACTATAGGTGCCCTAATTATATAAATTCACAAATAATCTTGTAAACTTAGCAAGCTTGTTGCACCCTTTACTTAACATAAAACGCCCATCACCTTTCCCTACAATTTGTGATCTTTCTTTCAAATTTTAGATGATTCGCGACTTTGGATGATTCTTCCCTGTTTTCTCGTATTCTTAATCAAAATACATATGTATGTAACTAACTCCTATAGAATTCCATTATAGAAAATTATAGTCATCGTGTTTTTCGCAGAAAGCTTTAACCAGGATGAGGCTTCTGCATAAACCACTTCAATGGAAGTCTCAATGCTTCACCCAGAAATTATCATAAGAATCAAGCAAAATCGCAAAATCGACCTCAGTTTTAGCTTCCATCTTCCAAATCCTCAACCATATCAATTATCTCCCTTGCTTGTACTGCCTAGATCACTAGATTAAATGTTGGTGATTTCTTGATGCTTCCATCCGTTGATAAATAACTCGATAATAAGTCCAATATGTTTTCTCGACAAGAAATATTGTCATGCTTCCATATTCAAATTATGCCTAATATTTTATTACAAATTATTAAAATCCATCCATTAATATCCATCATTAAAAGTGATTTGTGCAAATTTTTACCGATAATTTTATAAGTGTTACAAGCACCTGACAGTCCTATAGAGTTTTTTACTAAGTATTTACAAAAAATGACACCTTTTGGTTTTCATGGCGCGACTAATAATTTACTCTTCCAGAATTGACGCTAAACTATTTTTTTTAATAAACACTTTTTTATATTTATTTTTTTTTTTTTTTCTTCTTTCAAACACACTGGGTTAAATTTTTATAATTGCATTGAGGTTTGAGTACGATTTTTAATATTTCGCGAAATATTGAATTAAAAAGAACGGAATTTTGGTTTATATGAATAAATGACCCAATTTTTCTACTTCTTTCAGTAAAATTACAATACATACAAATTACAATAGAATTACAATTCAGTATTGACTCCTTCAAAATAACTTCCTTGGGAAGCCACACAGCGCTGGAGATGGTTCTTCCATTCCTCATAGCAGTGTGCTGGAACCCATATACTGGAATAGCCTTCAGCTGATCGGCTACAGCCATTTGAATGTTTTCTGTGGTCCCAAAATGACGTCCCTTGAGATGATTTTTCAATATCGGAAAGAAAAAGTCACGAGGACTCAAGTCAGGCGAAAAGGAGGCTGGGGTCAGGAAAGTTTTTAAACGCAAAACTCGTTTACTGAAATGGCTGTGTGACAAGACGCATTGTCATGATGCAACATCCAGTTGTTCTTGATGTTTGGTCTCACACGCATGACCCTTTTTTGAAGTTTTTCAAGAACCTCTCTGTAAAAGTGTAGATTTACTGTTTGGTCTGAAAGCATAAACTCTTTGTAGACAATTCCACTGGCTATCACAAAATCATTCTTGTTTTTTGTGTCTTGGAGAGCTTGAAGTGTGCCATTCCATGCTTTGGCGCTTGGTTTCCGGGTCGAACTCAAATACCCAAGTCTCATCACCAGTAATGACACGTTCCACAAAATGTGATCTGGACAAAATCTGATGAACAGTGGTATGATTCAAGTTTAACTTTTCCCCTATTATTCTTGTCGTCAACCGACGATCTGAACGCACAAGATCCCGTATTCTGTCGACATTTTCATCGGTTCTTGAAGATGAAGGCCTTCCGCTGCGTGGTTCTTCTTTAATCGACACTCTTCCTTCTGATAATGCCTTAAACCACAGAAAAACCTGGGCTCTTGAAAAAACACTGTCTCCGTAGGCGTGTTGAAGTTTTGCAAAAGTATTCGTTGCGCTGTGTCCAACTCTGAAGCAAAACCTGACAGCATACCGTTGCTCAAAATTAATGTCACTTATTTTTAAAACGCATTAGAAAAAAAAAACGATTTACGAAAACAGTCACAAAGAACAAACAAATGACTCTAACAAGTTCAAACTTGTACTGAAGGTGCATTACATGTTAACCTACCGCCCTTCCAAGTCCCGTCTCCGCAGTGTTGCTAGACCGAGCGGTACGTTGCCAGTCTCATTACTTAATTTACACACCTCGTATGTTTCACTGCTTAAGACTTGACATATTTACCCTCAAAAATGTTATTTCTTCCTATTTCCAATCGTTTTTTCACGTTAATTTTAATCGTTGGAAGAGTACGAATAATTCGGTGACTCACGGTACATTATAAAACATCACGTACTTATTATATAACTTCCTCAAATTCTTTGGGTCTACTGATGGTTGATGGTGAACGAATTAGTATTCATACATACATAAATATTAGAGGCTATTTTTGTGACCCGTACTGTTTACACAGCGGCATAAATTATCTCTCCACGTGTTTATTTAACGTCATTGTTTAATCTTTCACAAAACTTGATCGAATCCACGAATGCGTACCGGTAGATGACAGACAACAAACTGGTTATTTGCATTCTACTAGTGTAATTATCGTTAGACCTAATGCGATTGGTCGGTTGTTTTCATGGTCGTTTCAGGCGAGCCAATTAAATGAAATTAACGTATTAATAACAATATGTATATTTTGCAAACTTTGAAACTTAGAAATTTTGTTAGACTTGTAAAAACCACTGTTTAGTGTCTAGTGAGAGCCACCACATCATACGCAACCGTACAGTACTAATTATAATTATCAGAAAGATTAAAATAAAACTGTTTTACAAACGTGTAAATTGATTATATATATGTATGTTTGACTATTTCTTAATTTTATATTTATGATGGCAAAGGAAAACTGTATTGCAAAAATATCAGTATCCCGAATTATGAAAGATTTAGTAGGTAGATACTATATCCATAATTAGGTAAAACCCATTGACTTGCTTCGTTACATGTTTCCCTTTACCTAGACCAGAGAAATTTCTTGTTAGGATATGTGGGACAGTTTGTATAAGATGATGCCTCTTCCATTGAGAGGTGAGGAAGCTGGTACGAATTTTTCAGAATTGATAATGGATATTTCAAGGCCATACATTGTATGGCTTTGAACTTGATTTGGAAGTTCTGAGGGTTGAAAAATGATTATAAAATAATCAGTTATATTATTTAAAAACTAATTAAACTCGCCTGGAACCCGCATGCTTGTTTAGATATATTTTGTTTACCTACATATAATTATTCTGGTTTTAGATTGACAATCTTAAAACTCCCTGTGTGTGTTAATTTGAGAAAATTACCAACCAATTATCGCCAAAGCTACAAATCAACCTGCTATCAGCAGGTGCATCTGCTATTATAAAATGCTCGTGCATATAAAATACTTTGCCACATCTGCTAAGTAACCGCATAAAAGCTTTATGGCAAATCCCTACGTACATATTTTCTATATATGTATCTTGATTATTGGAGATTTTTGTTTCAACTGAAATGCCAAATTTCGTCCAAATATGTGCGATTATAAGTCTGAATATTAAAAACATATAATTTTCACATCCTTAAATATATATTTTTTTATCAAAAATCAAAACAATAATTTAAGTGCATATGCATAATGTTTATAAGTAGCTTGTTAACATCCAAATTCAGTATATGGAAGGAAAAGCTTCAGTTGTCACTGTGGTCAGCGAATGGAAAAAAAAGTCATTACAAAAATTTTGTTTCAATTAATACAGGTTTCGTTCCTACAACAGTTCCTGACACTTCCAAACTCTCAGTCGCAGTCAACCCCTCAGGTAAAATTTCCGGGCACGCCACTGACGTATTGAATACAATATTGAGTTTGTTTGCTTTTGGGGCATTTACTCGTAGAAATATTTAATTTAGATAAATACATGTACATACCTTTAGTTTTGTTCAAAATCACAAACTCTATCTATTTATATACATACGATTATAATTAGGGTTTGATTCACATACTTGAATAATAAAAGAAATGTTGCCTAAATAAAAAAAATGGGGTCATCTTCTGGAACAATTTTAGGGAAGGCACCAAGGAAGCATTTTGGAAAAAAATCTCATTAAGAGTAACTAAAAACCACCACGAAGGTCATTCTTTTTCCCCACCAAAATTAGAAATATATATTATAATAATTGGTGTCATTAATTTCATAAGCGTTAGAATCTACGCTTTGGTTAATTTTTTCTATGCCTCTGAAGTTTCAAGATAATCTATAATATTTCATTGTATTGTATAATTCTTCGTTGTATGTGATTCCTAAAATGAGAAATATGTATGTGATTCCTATTTGAAATATGACTCTACAAGATTTAAAATGTATCTTTCATCAGTCAAAAACAAGACAAACTCAAAACAGCAGTCATTAGAAAAAAAAAATATATTTACATTAATCCTGAAATATGTCCTCAACTAAGGTGAAACTGTGGTATTCACATTGTGTTAAAACTATTAAAAAAAAAACATTTGAGTAATCCATAACTTGGGAAATTATTTGATGTTATGAAATTATCAAACTCAAACCAAATATGTATACGAATTTACTGAACGTAGAGGTGACTTATAATGATACTTTTAAATTTTTGACCTTTCTTGTAAAACGGTATAGAATACCACCGTCACTTTTTATGACGGTCAGAGTTGAACTAATGCGAGACAGGTGCAATAAAGATAAAAAAATATTTACTTCAGCACAGATGGCTTTCGCTTGCTCATTCGACTGCGTTTGGTACCCCCCAGCTCTGCTAAAAATGGGAATCGAGGTATATTTTATTGTGTTAAAATGGATACAGCCTAGCTGTTCACAGCCATATTTTTACATTTAAAATGTGCTTTCTGTCCTTGCAGAAACACCATAAAAGTATTAAATGATATTAAACAAAAAATATGTCACGATGAAATACAACATTCCCTTTATACAGTCCCTTTTTTACAATATACACTTCGGATGTCCGTTGAGACTGATTTTTCTGATTTTTTTATTCGAAAAGGATTACAATTCAGTATTGTCTCTTTAAAAATAACTTCCTTGAGAAGCCACACAGCGCTGGAGACGGTTCTTCCATTCCTCATAAGGGGCCATTCATTAATTACGTAAGGACGATTTTGGCGATTTTTGACCCCCCCCTACCCCCATGTAAGGGTACATAAGATTTCTTGAACCCCCCCTCCCCCCTTCTTACGTAAAATTCTATCTCATTTTTCAGAATAAAAATATGTTAAAAAAGGATCGGTCACACTAAAACTCACAGTTTGACGTAAATTAAAGATTTTTATTTTTTAACAGATATTTTAGATTGATATAGTACAATATTAGAATGTACTATAATTATTATTTATAATAAAAATATTTAAAAAAAATCATAATTATTATTGTTCATAACATTTAAAATGAATACCCAATACCCAAATGAACCCAATATATTACGTATGAATGGGTCTTGAGCCCCCCCCCTCCAAATAAGGACATGTAGATTTTTCTAACCCCCCCTCCCCCCTCGAGACCCTTACGTAATTAATGAATGGCCCCTAACAGTGCTGGAACTCATATACAGGAATATCCTTCGGCTGATTATTCAATCTCGGGAAGAGAAAAAAGTCACAAGGACCCAAGTCAGGCGACTGAGGATTCTAAGGTGCCAAGGAATGTTTTTACTGGCTAAAAACTCGTTTACTTAAATGTCTGTGACAAGGCGCATTGTCGTGATGCAACATTCAATTGTTCCTGATGTTTGGTCTCACACGCATGACCCTTTTTCGAAGTTTTTCAAGAACCTCTCTGTAAAAGTGTTGATTTAGATACTGTTTGGCCTGGAGGCCAAAACTCTTTGTGGACAATTCCCTGGCTATCAAAAAAGCAAATCAGCATGCATTTGATCTTCGACTTGCTCATTCTTGCTCTTTTGGGCCTTGAAGAGCTTGAAGTGTGCCATTCCATATTTTGGCGCTTGTTTTCCGGGTCGTACTCAAACACCCAAATCTCATCGCCAGTAATGACACGTTCCATAAAATGGGGATCATTTTCAATCGAATTCAAAAAGTCAAGACACCTTTCTCTCCTGATGTCCGTTTGTTCCTGCGAAAGGTTTTTGGAACCATTTTTGCGCAGATTTTTCTCATTCCCACTTCATTAGTCAAAATCTGATGAACAATGGTGTGATCCAAATTTAACTCTTCTCAGATCATTCTTGCCGTCAACCGACCGTCTGAATTCACAAGATCCCGTATTCTATCGACATTTTTATCGGCTTCTGAAGATGAAGGCCTTCCGCTACGTGGTTCATCTTCAATCCACTCTCTTCCTTCTGATAATGCCTAAAATCACCGAAAAACCTGGGCTCTTGAAAAAAAGACTGTCTCCGCAGACGTGTTGAAGTTTTGCAAAAGTACCCGTTGCGCTGTGTCCAACAAAACAAAGTCTGAAGCAAAACCTGATAGCACACCGTTGCTAAGTTAATGCCCCTCATTTTTAAAACGCACTAGAAAAATTTCGATTTACGAAAACCGTCACAAAGAACAAACAAATGAAGTTCAAACTTGTACTGAAGGTGCACTACATGTTAACTTACCGCCCTTCCAAGTCCCGTCTCCGCAGTATTGCTAGAGCCGGCGCTACGTTGCCAGTCTCATTACTTAATTAAGACACCTCGTATATACCTGTGCGTACATACATATATGACAAAAACCGATTTACCGAGTTATTACAATTTACATATTATGTAAATGCAAAATAAAATTATATTGAAGAAGCAAATTTTCTTGAACAATTCAGACTTTCGTCCAATACAATAATTTATTGGTGAATCGTTGTACTCTACTACAGTGTATTGATTAGAAAGAGACGATAGAGCAACAGTACCTGCTGCTACTTAAGATACGTCAAATATGTATAGGTATACACTTTGTTAGTTGGTTTTAGTGGCCTAGAATGTACAATACGATGACATAAATAATCACTCCTAAATACATTAAGACTACTTAATGAATTAAATTATTAGGTTTATACAGAGAAAATGATTGTCTCATCTTATAGTATTTTGAAATGCAGTTCTGCAAACGTCACATAATGTGTTTAACATTGCTTTTAAAATACAATATTTGTTCTTTCTAATAGTTATAATAAGTAATTGAAGAGTGATTTATCTTCGTAAGTTAAGTACCACACATAGGAATTTTAAATTGATTTAAATTGTGCTAAATAAAAATGTGACGAATGAACTGATAATCGAATATTTTTTTCCAAAATAGCTTCGAAGTATCATTTTTTGTTTAAGAAACGTTGGTAATTGAAATAAAATTGAAATGTCTACATCTTTGGTTTTTTTTCTCGTACAGCTTAGGAAGTTTTTATGTCGAATATAAAGTAAACCTATCGTCTGAAATGGCATTATTTGCTGTTTTGTAGGAAAACAAAACAGCCATAAATATGAATTACTCTTTGGTTTGGTAACTTTTTTTCGGTTCACATAGAACAAGAACAAGAAAAATATGGTAAAGTACAAGCACAAATCAATTAAAATGATGGGTTTTACACAAAACCCAAATATTTTGGTGGTTTGCCACAGTTATCTGCGAGATTACCTACCCTACACGGGCTTACCCCCTTCCCTCTCTCTTCATGTTTACCATCCCCTTTCCAACCCCACCCATTTTCCAGGTAAAGTTTTCCCTCTACTTCGGACTCATATTCTAATCTCCTGTTATTTATAGAAATAGATGAGTAATTTTACACACTAAATTTAGAATTATTATCGCAAAACCATAAAACAGACTTCAGGAAATCGAAAATAAAAGTCTACGTATCATTATAAGAACGAAATATTATTGGTCAGCTGTCTTGTATTTTTGATTCAAATTTATTGACCATGAAAACACCTTAGAACATACCGTATACAATCTTTGACTGTATTTATGATTTTTCGCTATATTCGGCCATCATGAATAGAAAATTTCAATCAGATTCGGTTACACCGAACCCGAAAACATAGGGTCTGATATTGATTCCAACTTTCATCAACTTAATTTTTCACATAGCCCCATAAATAATCAAGTGGAGTGAGGTCAGGACTTACTTGGGGGCTATCTTGCCGGCCTATTTCTACCCATCTTTGATATTGATGTGATACTTGCACGGTTGTTTTCAATGCCTACTTAATCCTTTGCGTTCAGTTTGCAAAATGAATTGCTGAAATAAAAAAAAAAATATGAGGATTTCGATTTTTCAGTGACTTACAGGGAGTTTCATTTAAAAAGTCAAGTATTACCTTGTAATTCATTTGTTTTGAAGACAACTAATTTTGTATTATGAAGTAAAAAAATCTTGCTAAAGAATGTTTATTATTTTTTTTTAATTTTCGAATCGGTTCAGAAATAACCAAGCATTTATTATGAAGCACCCTGTACACCGTCCGAGGGCGGCACTTTTAACGTCCCATCGCACCAAAACCATATCCAGTTCCATATTTTAAAATATACCGAGACAACCTCCTGCATTTTCAGAAAACATCATTAGGCCATAAAACACTTTTGACCCGGTCGAGGGCCAGACCAGCGGGGAATTTACCATTTTGTGTTCAGTTATGACCCTCTGGGTCTGCGGATAGGTCGACTGGTGCCGTAAAACCATCTAGTCATGTGTAGCTTTAAATCTTATTCGGCTCGGAAGGGAAAGAAATGTACTCTTCTGCGTACAAATTCAGGTTAAAGACTGACAGTGCGCGATTCATTCTCCAGTAATGGTAAAACAATACGGGAGTCGGCCAAAAAATTGTGCAGGTTGTGCGTGTGTTGGTGACGATAATGCAACCGGGAAACGTTAGGGGACTCTTTAAGCTGAAGTACAAGACTCCCATGAAGGTAAAGACGCTAAAGGAATACAGCAGAATCAAGGAAAGGCGGGAAATTCAAAGAAAGAAAATTATACTTAAGGATTCTATGGACGAAATCCTGTTTATTAACGACGAGCCGATTTCGATACAGTAAGGAATTGTGTGTAGATACAGCATTTTTGCATGGAGAGTGACAAAAACGCGTCGCATGAGTGTGACGTGTTATGTTTTTGCCTATTATGTTATTGATGTACAGGGTTAGTCACCTAAAACTGACACCCCCTTTTTTTCTCTTTATTTCTGCTAAACAATTCAAAAAAGGATTTTACAGGATTTTTTTTTATGAATTTTTGGACACTTAAACAAATAAAAAAAAACTCAAATTATAAGGGTGCGAAAAAAATACAACACCCTGCGTTCCTTTATTTAAAAATATTGTAGTTTCCCGATTACAAAAATGTAATATGATTATTGTATGATTACATTAACTTTTTTCGAGATAGTACATACATATATCGAAAACATGAAGTAATCACAATAATCATATACTTTTGTGAACAGAAAATTACGGATAAAATTTTGAAGTAAAAAAATACACGGTTTTATTTAAAAAAAAAATAGGTACATAATATTTTCGATCATTCACAGTTTGAGGAGCTTTTTTAATGTTGAAGTATTGTAAGTTTAAGAATTTCGATTCGATGAAAATTAACCCGTTTCGGCCGAAAACGCCGCTCCCGGTACATCGCTCTTCAGCGCCTCATAACTAATACTATTTGCGACAGAAAAATTTTACAGGGACATATTTTTGAAGTTTAAGACGTTCCCTTTCCGATGGTGTCCAAGAAATTCCTCCAAAAAATTATTAATTATAAAAAAAAGCAGTTTTAAAAAAAACACGATTTTTTTTGCACATTTTTTTTTTAATCAAATTTTCAAGGGGTTTCCGGTCTGCAATGGACCTGGAACTTCACTAACCGGTGGAATAAATGTTTGAACTTTAAGTATACGTGATTTAAAGGTCGATTTTTTTGCCTTATGCGTTCAAAATGGCGCCTGAACTGCAAAATTTTGGGTTTCTAAAGTTTTCTAAAGATCAAATTAGTATCGAAATTTAGAAATTTTTGTCAGAATTTTTTTTAATTTTGCAAAGACTGCAAAATCCAAAAAGTTGCTCAAAAAAATTTTGAAATTCCAGTGCATTCTTTGAGTGATTTTAAAAACTTTTTATTCTTGACAATTTTTTGTAAAAGTGCATCATTATTCTTGAATTTTTACGCAAAAATTTTGCAGTTCAGGCGCCATTTTGAACGCATAAGGGAAAAAAACGATCTTTAAACCACGTATAATTAAAGTTCAAACCGTTATTCCATCGGTTAGTGAGATTCCAGGTCATTTGCAGACAGGAAACCCCTTGAAAATTTGATATAAAAAAGGTGCAAAAAAATCATGTTTTTTTTTAAACTGTTTTCTTTTTCATAACTAATAATTTTTTGGAGGAATTTAATGGACACCATCGGAAAGACGCGTCTTAAACTTTAAAAATATATCCCTGTCAATTTTTTCTGTCGCAAAAAGTATTAGTTATGACTGCGACGCTGAAGAGCGATGTACCGGGAGTGGCGTTTTCGGCCGAAACAGGTTAAAAAGAAATAACGGGGTGTGTTAATTTTCGGCAATTAACCCTGTACCTATTTCTTTGCATTCGTATTTTGTTTCTTAGACAAGGTTTACCACAATATACATACCTATCTAGTAGATAATAAGAATTGTATTTCCCTACATTGATTACTTTTTGACGATGATTAAGTATAATTTATTTCTCATATGTATATGTTATATAGAAATTCCGAGCATCTAACATGTATGTATGTATTTCTTAGTAAATCCATCATAACATAAATACCGGTTCCTTTTCCTGGTCGAATATAGCACAGTTGTAAACAAATAGTTTTTCTGATTGTTTTTGTTTAGACTTTTTTGCCTATGTCAAAACAAGGTCAATAATTGTGGGATTTTGATACAAGTTTTCGAACCGGTTCTTTTTAATCGTTACCTAAACAAAAACATTTAAAAACATTAAAAAACGTACCATTTCACAGATAACAGATAGAATTTCAAATGAATAATTAAAAATTGTACGTTATAAAGGTTTGTTATTGTCCTCATAAATATTTGTATACCTAACAAAATGTATAGGTACCTATAAATAGTACTCTGTTTAATCGGGACCGAGAAATCGGGGACCCTAACAGAACCGTATTAAGGAGAATGAGGTAGCAGGACCGTTGAAGGAATTAAAAATTCTTGTTTTTTTTTTGTACGAAACTATGCCATAATAGCAAAAATACTTCAAATAAAATTGCACAAAAAAAAGTCGAAAAATGGCCTGCTCACCAGAAAATCTTGGTAACGGGTTGTAAAATAGTTGTAGTGATTTTTTTTCCACAATTTTCAAGTGAAATATAAAAACTTATTATGATTTTAACCTATTATAAAATATCAGAAACGATATGCTGGCCGGAATAAAAGTTAAACTTCCCTAAACTTCAAGAGATCTCGAGATTTAAAAAACGTAATAAGAATAAAAAGACTGTGTTTACTTGGTGATTAAGAAAAAATATATATTTCGCAAACATTTTGCAGGCTGTTTCCAGATTTTCTGGTGAGGCAGACCATTTTGAATGATTCATTTGAAGTTTTTTTTTGCTATTATAGCATTCTCCTTAGGTTTAATAGTCACTCCCTAAAATATGCTGTGGGTCCTTTGTTTCCTTACGAAAATACAAGAATTTTTAATTACATCCACAGTTACTGCTACCTACTTCCCTTAATACGATTCTGTTAGGTCCCGCGACCCTTAATACTAAAAATGTTTTTTTAGTATGGCTCAGTAACATAAAAATGATTTGCAAACGATGTTAAATTAGATTCAATACAATGTTATTGTGCCAACAATCATATTTAGTGATCATTTAGCACCATAATTTTTGCATATTTGCACCATCATACCCTATGAAAATTGTCTACGGTTCTATTTCTAAAAATTAATGTTATTCCTTGGTATTAGATGTGTTTATGTGTAGATGTTCTTTACTAGTAATCGTTTGTTTTCAAATAGTATCAGTATATCATTATTATAGTTAACTAATGTACGTAATGTTGGTTTGGTACCTTTTCATCAGTGGCGGCCGGTGGAATTTGACATATTTTCGTAAGGGGGCATGGAACCCAAACCATATTTTAGAGGTGGTTACTAGACCTAATTAGAAAACTACAATAGCACAAAATTTTCCAAAAATACCTGCCTTCCCAGATGTTGGAAACGTCTTTTTATACGTGTGATTTTCTCGAAATTTGGAGATCTGTAAAAGTTATGATACCTAATTTGAATTTTTATTTTATCCCAACATTTCGTCTGAGATTTTACAATAGCTGTACCTTTAAGCAAAATGAAAATTTTGCAAAAAGCAAAGGAATAAAAAGTTTTTGTCATAACTTGGTAACTGTGAAAAAAAAAAACATTTCGCAAATATTTTGCAAGCCGTAACCAAGATCTTCAGAGGCAGATATTTTTTGAAAAAAAGTTTCCGCACGAATCATTTGATGTTTTTTGCCATTATATACTTAGGTCTAGTAATCACCCCCTAAAATATAATGTGGGTCCCATACCTCCTTATGAAAAGCATGTCAAATTCCACCGGCCGCCACTGCACTCCATATTTTGTCATTTGTCATGTAATTTTACATGTTTTAGACAAGTTTTCTACAAACGACCTGAAATGCTTTTAAAGCGAAAAGTATAACTGAAACTTAGTAAAAACTTAGTTTTTGTATGGATTAACAACTGCGTTGATTTTAAAACAAAAAGCAGTGTGTCTCTTTCAATTTAAATGAGCTTTCGCATTTGATTTCTCGTAATAGGCGATATTCACATGACTAAAGTAAATATCTACTATATTTCAGGTATTAGTTTCTCACGGATTCGAATATTTTAAGCGATTAAGATAATATAAATGTACCGTGATATTTATATTCTTAAAAACCATTCACATTCACATCCGCCCAATGAGAACAGGAAACAGCGTTTATATAGGCTCATTTCTATTTTAAAAATTGATTATATTCGTAATATTCCCAAGGAACTAAATATGTCAGTTCTAATTAATACATATTTTTATACATATTTATTTAGTATAGGCTTATGAAATATTGCTCACAAGCAACTGCAAATGCAACACTTTTCACTATAAATATCATAACTTTACGACTCTATAAATTACAGTACCTAGTATAAAATCGCAATATACGAGGTGTGTAAATTAAGTAATGAGACTGGCAACGTAGTGCCCGATCTAGCAACACTGCGGAGACAGGACTTGGAAGGGCGATAAGTTAACATGTAGTGCACCTTCAGTACAAGTTTGAATTTGTTCGAGTCATTTGTTTGTTCTTTGCGACTGTTTTCGTCAACCGTTTTTTTCTAGTGCGATTTAAAAATGAGTGACATTCAATTTGAGCAACGGTGTGCTATCAGGTTTTGCTTCAGACTTGGACACAGCGCAACGGATATTTTTGCAAAACTTCAATTCGCCTAGGAGACAGTGTTTTTTCAAGAGCCCAGGTTTTTAGGTGGTTTAAGGCATTCTCAGAAGGAAGAGGGTTGATTGAAGATGAACCACGTAGCGGAAGGCCTTCATCTTCAAGAACCGATGAAAATGTTAATAGAATACGGGATCTTGTGCGTTCAGATCGTCGGTTGACGACAAGAATGATCGGGGAAGAGTTAAATTTGAGTCACACAGAAAAATTTGCGCAAAAATGGTTCAAAAAAACCTTTCGCGGGAACCAAAGGACATCAGGAGAGAAAGGTGTCTTGACTTTCTGGAATTGATTGAAAATGATCCCTATTTTATAAAACGTGTCATTACTACTTGGTGATGAAAGTGTTTGAGTACGACCCGGAAATCAAGCGCCAAAGCATGGAATGGCACGCTTCAAACACTCCAAGACCCAAAAAAGCAAGAATGCAAGAATTGATAACCAGGGAATTATCCACAAAGAGTTTGTGCCTCCAGGCCAAACAGTAAATCAACATTTTTACTGAGAGGTTCTTAAAAAACTTTGAAAAGGGGTCATGCGTGTGAGACCAAACATCAAGAACAAATTGGATGTTGCATCACGACATTGCGCCTTGTCACACAGCCATTTCAGTAAACGAGTTTTTAGCCAATGAAAACATTCCTGTGGCTCCTTAGCCTCTTTATTCGCCTGACGTTGTGTTCTTTTGACATTTCCTCTTCCCGAGATTGAAAAATCACTTCAGCTGAAATTCCAGTATATGAGTTCCAGCACTGTTCTGAGAAATGGAACAACCGTCTCCAGCACTGTGTGGCTTCCCAAGGAAGTTAGTTTGAAGGAGACAACACTGAATTGTAATTCCATTCGAATAAAAAAAATAAAAAAAGTCTCGTTACTTAATTTACATACCTCGTATATACGGTGTGTATAAAATAAGGAATAAATTCGTCTTATAAACTTTTGTTTATAAAAAGGTATTTCTTTGATAAATGTGATTTTTTTTATTATATTTAGTTTTTGACATATGACGCCATCGATATATTTTTTTAATGACAGGCTCTACATATATTTTGTGGATTTAGATAGAGGGCACTTTTCTACATCACAGTATCAAAAATTGAAGAAGAAAGTTCGAGATATTTCAAGTTAAAAGTTGCAAGCAAATTTCATCATACGAAAGCCTAAAATTTTTATGTGGACGTGTTAAAATGGGACAGCTGGTATATTGTGATTAATGTAATTATTGTTATCATCACTTATTTTGTTTTGATTTTCATCATTGTTTTGTTATTAATCGTATCATTTAATAAAATTTTATTTAGTTTCATGGATCCATAATCAATAATTGCAGATTGGACATTTTAATACACTTCTGTTCTAATTAGTGCACTTGGTTCATTATTCTTTTTATCTAATTCATATTCGTTGATCTTTTGTATCACATTAGCACCAGAATAATTTGAAATAATTCGAAAACTTTCCTATTCAAGATGAAAGTTTTTTCATATTATTGTGTGGAAAAACGGTAGGTATGTAGAAAAGTGCCCTCTATCCACATCTATCAAAAAAGATTGATTTATATTGGAATTTAAAAAAATGTCGGTTATGTCATATATATATATATATATATATATGACCAAAATAAAAAACCAAATATAAAAAAATCACATTTATAAAGAAATGCCTTTTTATTAATAAAAGTTGTCTGTCATAAAACGTGTTTGAGTATTCTTTAAAGCCTTTTTATTGCCAAATAATGATTTTATTCCATACTTTATACGCACCTAATTTTTAAAACCGCATTTGCATTTAAATCCGTTCTTTTCAAATTATTTTAAGGCGTTGACATGAAATTACCATGTGTTTTCCCAGTTCTGGTTTCCCTTTTCCGTTACCCAATTCATATTCTACCATGAATTTATTATAACTTAGACTTTATCTTCCAGTGTACAGCAAAAATTATATGTCTACAAATAGCTACTGCAAAATAATATGTTAACTATGTATATGTATGTATGTAAAATATTCCAAGCCTGTTATCACTTCAAAGAAACTGTTAATATTTTTATACTTGCGATAGTATATAATTAGTAACATATAATTAGTTATTCTATTAATAACATTCATAACGGACTCTTTATAGTTTGATTAATCGATTGAGATAAGTTATTGTTAGCGGAACACGATTTTTGAAAAGATAGTCTTAAGATTAAGCGGCCTCAGAAATAAAATAAATACGTCTGCTTCAATGTCTTCTAGGAATTTTAATAAATTCCCAAAGGCATTTCTACCTGATGGGCGCCTTAAAATATTATTTTACATTCTTCATCCCTCGATCCACGTCTGACAATTTTCATTCGCCAGAGAAGCTCTAGTTTAAACGTGCCGTGCTGCGTCTATTTTAAGAATGGATATTCCTTGTGAAATGCAAGCTTTCACAGAAAATACGTCAACGGATTATTGGTTGTCATTATAAGTACCTGAAAAATCGGTTACCTGGTTTATTTACACACCTACTTGGTGAAGTTGGGCACAGAATAACCCATCCACGACAGGTAGCGTTCACGCCCAAACCAAATTTCAGTTTATTTGTTTTGCATTTAATTTAAGCGTTATAGTACGAGTATAAATTATCATGTCATCATCTAATCCAGTTATTGACAACTACATTAGATTTATAATTACTTGTCCAACACCGACTTGCAGTAGGCAACGAAAGCATTTTACACCCACTTCGTGAATGTTGTTTAAATTCTGGTAATTCTTGTACTACGCAGTGGCTGTTGTTGATATTTCAGTTAGCCATATCTTGAAAATGACGCATGAGACCCACTTCACTGTTTAGGTGATGACTATACACCTCTTACAGAAGGGATTTATAGTGAAAAAACCGTCAGCAAAGTTTGCGAAAAAATTTTCAAAAAAAATTGCAGAACACTGGGATCTCAGTAACGCTCTGTGGAATATTTGCAGTATATATTTTTTTCATAATCTAGAAACAAATAAGGAGAGGTTTTTTGATTTGTTACAAAATATTTTTTTTCAAAAAAGTTATGGCCATTTTAATTTTAATTTTATAGGAACATTTTGTTTACCAAAATTAAAATGGTCATGACTTTTTTGAAAAAAAAAAATATTTCGTAACAAATCGAAAAACCTCTCCTTATTATTTCTAGATTATGAAAAAAAATATACTGCAAATATTCCACAGTTACTGATATCCCAGGGTGTTCTGCAGTTTTTTTGAAATTTTTTTGGCAAACTTTGCTGACGGTTTTTTCACTATAAATCATTTCTGTAAGAGGTGTATAGTCATCACCTAAAAAAGTGAAGTGGGTCCCATGCGTCGTTTTCAAGATATGGCTAACTGAAATATCACCAACCGCCACTGTACTACAATAGGTACAGATTTTTTACAGATATGATTACAACTTGTGAAATTCTGCGTCTATCGTGAAAAAATCATGAATAACTCCGAAATATTAAATCCTTCTTCAAAATACTTGGACTCGTATTAAAAGGAAATCTTCAATGTATCTGACTAACTGAGCCATGTTGCATTTTTTTCTTAACACGAAGAGTTTATAAAGTTGAACCAAAAAATATCATAAAAATTTTAAAAAGCCCTGAACGTCATACATAACTAAAAAAAAATAACGGGCTAATTTCCCTCTAGAACTCGATGTTTTTTATTAAAATTTCGTGATTTAAAAAGTGATTTTTACGGATTTTTATGAAGTTTTTGGTTCAACTTTTCCGAAACGGCTCAGTTAGTCAGATAGATACTTTGAATATTTATCTTTAATTTGAGTCCAAGAACTTTTAATATATTCGCGTTTTATAAATTTTTGAAATTCAAAATGACGGATTCATAATGGTGGATGCAAGTTAACAGTTGCTGAAACGAAAAAAAAGTACATTATAATAATGAAGTATACAGAGTGATTTGGGATTAGTAATTGTAAATCAGACTTCTACAATTCAAAACGGTGGATTCAAAATGGTGAATATAAAATGGCGGATTCAAGATAACGGATTCAGGATATCAACTTATAATAGAAAAATGATAGAAACAATGAAAAAATATACGTCGACTTTGACTACATATTTGGTTTTACATTTGACGGATTTAAGATGGCGATCGAAAAAAAAATATTGTTCGATTGTACGATATACGAACTCTTGAGTACCTACATATTTTCATCAATATCCTCAAATTTTCCACTCCTTTTCGGAAACCACTTGTTGAGATCGATTGAAATTGCTTATCACGTAACGATACTGCAAATGTCACCAAAACTGCTAACAAAGATAATAACACATTTTGGTATTTAGAATTTATTTTGACACATTACACAATTATTCGGCAACAGAATGAAAACAATGCTCTTCACAAGTAAATAACTCATGGAGAGAAGTGGATGGGAATATATGGACCTATTTGTTGGCCAGCAAGGTCCCCTGACTTGTCGCCACTTGACTTTTTTCTTTGGGGATTTTTGAAGGAAATAGTTTATAGACAGCCGATAGAACACAATATTAATTTACTCAAGACTCGGATCATTCAAACAGTGGCCCAACTAAATCAAGAAATGATCCACTCAACATACACATCTTTTAGAACTAGACTGGAGAGGTGTGTTGAACTTGGAGGCCTGCATGTAGAGAATAGTTATGGTGCATGAATAATAATGTTGCTGCTGTTTTTTCAAAATAATTGTTGAATTTGTTTATTAAATCATAATTTCTTCAAAATAAATGTTTAAATAATATTTTTGGGGTTTATGATTTCTTATTATGTCTGCGCCTTTAGTAAACATATGTTTTTAAAGGAAAATGGCTATACTTCAAACGTATAACAATGATAAAAATTGCAGAATCTCTTCAAAATACTTAATATTGACAAGTCGGCCATGCTTTCATATTTGAGTATTAAATTTAATTGCAAACAATTTTTCTTAATAACTTTTTTACATAGCGTTAATATTAATTTAAGGTACTTTACTCTTCATTATTATCTAATTTTTGCTATTTTTGAACGCCCTGTATGTTAAATTGAACAAACAACAAACTTTATGGACGTTTCAAGACAAGCAAAACTTTTCATGAAGAATGACTTTTTGTCGAAAAAAAGACGAGGATCCTTTTTTTGAACCAATATACTGGATTTCCCGCCCTCTGAAGGTTAAGTAATGCAACATACCTAATAATTTAGAAAGAACAGCATTGAAGGAGTAAAAATATAAACATTATTTTTTAATTTCAAAACTCCGCTTTCTACTACTTCAATTAATTCATAAATTACAAAACTCATACGCCTTCGAAATACTTTTCCTTGCGTTTGTTAACTTTCTGCCGCTGTCATTCATCGACTTTTGTGTATAAAATATATTCTATACTTTCCAACCGCACTGTGCCCGAAACGTTATATTCTTTCATTGTGATCGTTATGGGCCCCTGATAAATTACTGATATTACTTCGAAATTAGAGAAGTTTTCTAATAAAAGTGGGCAAGAGCGACATCAATAATTTACTGTCTCCGATGTACTCGTATTTTTAGAGCCAATTTCGCACATCTGTTGTTTCTTAACTTGAAGGCTGGAGTAAAAAGGAATTCCGAATTATATAGCAACTTTCCGAGGGTTTTATTCCTTTTGCTCTTATTCCGACAATAATTAAGTAGAGTAACGGCTAAGACGTTTTAGTCAGGGGCGTACGTAAAATATTCCTATATACAGTGAGGGCCTAAAGTCGCGCATAAATTCGATAAAAACCACTTAGATAGGATATTTTTTTAGAGAAACGCTGGATACGCCAATTAAATTTTTATTTGCCGATATTTTGACGTACTTCATTTGTTTTTTAATGACAGCTGTCAAAGATATTTACGTCATCGATATTTTTTTTAAATGACAACATATGGCTTGTGATACATCATTTGAAAGCTCTTATTTCACGCAGAGTACTTCTAAATTTTGACCATTTTAAAATGGCGATCGATCAAAAGTTATAATTCGACAAAAAACGAAGGAGAGTTTATTTAAAAAATCACTTGAACACGAGAGGTTATACAACTATTTGCTTGGCTATTTGGCATAACACACTGTCAATAGTTATCCAGAATTCCAGAAATTGAAAACAAATAATATAAAGCGCATTCTTAAATATTTTTATGTAACCTATCTATTAAAAACAGAACACTAAAAATAAAAATAACATAATGAGAACTACCTATCCTAATCTCGTCTTTAATAAATGTTCAAACTGTGCCCCGTTAACTTCTTGACAGTAACCAAGCCGCGATTCAAAATTTTCAATCATGTTACGTACCATTTCAGCGAGTATTTTTTTGAATTTCGTATCTTATTCTATTTTTTAAGTCATCAATACTAGTATGCTTATTTAACATACGTACACGCTATGTTTTAAATAACCCCACGAAAAGAAGTTATTATGGGGGTTGGGTCAGGTGACCTATGAGTAAACTCTAATAGACCCCTTCGCCCAATCCATCGACCCGGAAATACTTTATATATAGGAAATTCTTTTTAGAATTTGTTTATTTACATATGTATGTAAGTAGTTGATATAACACTTATTTATAATTCATGTTCGTCTGGAAATAAAAAATAATACGTCAGTTATTATGTTGCGTCAACATTTGACAGAGATATTTACAGTGTAATTTCGCCTAGGGTATCGAACAGGCCGAAAATTTCCGGAAATTTTTTTCGTTGCCATGGTAACTACTAAAAATAAAAACATAATAGGATGTTCTTATTTTTAAGGTAAGAAGATATAGATATGAAATTCTTAAAATTTCATTGTCAAAATGATTTTTGACAATGCGAGTTTTGACGCAAGAATATTCACTAGAATCAAAGAAACTTTTCTCTGTGATGATGATTTCCTTTTTTTCGTCATCCGTACCAAAGATCAATTTTATTTAAGTTAATCCTAGTATCAACCTCCAAAGATAACCTGTCATTCTTACATTACGCGTCAATAGCTTTAACTAAATTTTTATGCATTACTGAGGTCTGCAACGCAGCCATGTTGCGTCTCTAAAGCAGCTGAGTAAGAATTTCATATCAGGAAATTAATATCAAGCAGCTAGTGGCAGAAACATGGCATTGGCGTAGGTGTTCATTGCCAACGGAGAAAAATCATTATTTACGCTAAAAAACCTTTTATTTCAATATTGCGTATTGGTTACATTTCTTAACCATGAATTCTTAAGAAAATGTTAGGTTCTAAAAAAATATATCAACAAGAAAAAGTGTAACAACAGTTATTAATCTGTTGATGTTCTGAAAGTTCCAAACTAAGTTGAAAATGGATTATGCAGATATGGATATTTCATCTAATACTGAAGAATCGGCTAATTTAGCAGTGAAGAAATAGTGTCAAAAGAGAAGAGAGACGTTTCATAACGTAAAATGTACATTTAAAAATTTACGTACATTTTATAGCGGAGTAAATTTAAATAAACTGCTCATCAAAATTAGCACCTTTTAGATGAGTACCAGTTGTGTTCTATTCGGGCTAGACTCCTGCAGTTTGAAAATTTCGATAGCCTATAGGGTTTTATATTCTATAGGGTTGGGCCTCGGAACTCGCCTCACTTGATATTCTGTGGTGTTAGGGGTTCGTCGTCCACGCACACAAAAACCAACCCCATATCGAAAATTGAGATCACAGAATTATGTCGGCAATTCAGATACCTACAGGAAGGGCCTAGAAGCACACTGGCATGTAAAAACCCTATCCAGGCACACATTAAGATTTCCTTAACAAGTCCTGAGCGGTTGGTCGCTGTCCCATCCAAGCACCTCTTCAGGTCACCCCTACACCAACCCCTGACCCACTCTCTCCGGTTCTGACCCTGCTGGACGATGCGTTGAGTGTCGTTTCATCTCGAATTCATGTCTTGGCATTACTTGTCATGTCGGCTCTAGAAACTTCTAAAGCCAACTGGTCAGCTCCACTACGGACCATCGATTGAGTGCTAAAATTTCACCATTATCCCACCTCCTGCAAATTTGCCGCACTGAGGGGTTTTAAGCTAGTCTCTACGCATGAGGTGACTCAGAAAGCCTTCCTGAGGATATTTGAACCTTTTCCGGCCCACCCCAAGTGCTCGTCCATCTCCTTCAAGTGCTCTATTGCGTCCCATTGTACCCTTTTTTGACCTCCAAAAAATGTTTGAGTGTGTGAAAATGATTGAAGAGTAGGACTGAAGATAATCGCGAAAATGAGAGATGAGCGCGTGACAAGTATTCTTTGCAACTTGGACGCATGAATCATCGGCTGGACCAGTGTCTGGAAGGTAGGCCACCCAAACTGAACCTGTTTCCCCCAATTTTACGGGTGAACGCCTGTTTGGGTAGCTAAGCTGTGATATCCCAGACCAATTGATTTCGCAGCATTAGGATCAATGATCATTCACCCAACGGAGATCAGAGCAAGCAAAACCCTGCGTAACTGCAAAGGGGTGACTCGCCGAGGCTGGAAAAGGGTTGGAAGGATGGAACAGCGACTAACCGCTAAGGACTCTTTGAAGAGGTCTTAGGAGAGGTATGTGCTAGAACAGGATGGTCTGTAGCCCGAAAGGAAAAATGTTGTTAATTTTGATGATCAGTTTTATAGTAATTATACACTAGTAACAAAAATTAAAGGATATTAAAAAAAACTCATTTTTGGGTGATTTTCAACAAGGGATAAATCGGAGAAATATGTTCGTACAGAAAATGAAAAAAGGGAAATTATAGCCTCAAGTGTCTTGTTTTCAGATCTGGACTTTAAATTTTTTAGCGGGAGCGATTCTCACGTAATCATCCGAAAATCAACAAAAAAAATTCCACATTTTTGCTCGTCTTTAAAACGGTCTGTGGAATTCAACAATTTTTTTTTCAGCATGCGACCATAAAGCTCTTTTGGATAATTTAATCAGCTTTAATTTGACCTCTTTACGAGCTCCGTACGATGATTTGCAACGGAGTTATCGTCGATCAAAGCAAAAAAGTCCTTTTCAACTTTGAATCAATTACTCGGGAACTAATGATCATACAGAAAATGGAGGTAGGGTTTTGGAAACTACAAAACATTCTCTATAAGACGCAATCGGGGGTGATTGATAAAAAAAATTTTTGAAGCGATAATGTTGGCTGAAAAAAAAATTAAAAATTTGCGAATTTAAGGATATTTGGAAAATTTGGTATAACTTTGGATATAGTGGATGAACGAAGGATGTCGTCGGTAATTTTTTAACCTCAAAGTGTCCCCAAAAAACCCTCAAAGTTGCAAAGCGCTGCGATTTTTTTTCTTAGTGCCCGGAGGTTTTAATTACTATTCAATTATTAAAATAATTAAATTTATCGTTTCGGCCAAAAATCACAGTAACAAGCAATTTTTCGATTTTCATGTATTTTTTTCAACTTCAATATGATTTTTTTGGCGACAATCCATATTTTTTTGCTCAAAAACATTGGTTTTTTTATGTTTTTTTTTTCGATTTTTTCCAATGAGTAATTATTTTGAACAAAAAAATATGGATTGTCGCCAAAAAAAATCATATTGAAGATGAAAAAATGCATAAAAATCGAAACATTACTTGTTACGGTGATTTTTGGCCGAAACGATAAATTTAAACCTTCGGGGCACTAAGAAAAAAAATCGCAGCGCTTTGCAACTTTGAGGGTTTTTTTGGGCACTTTGAAGTTAAAAAATTACCGACGATATCCTTCGTTCATCCACTATATCCAAAGTTATACCAAATTTTCCAAATATCGTTAAATTCGCAAATTTTTAACTCTCTTTCAGCCAACATTATCGCTTCAAAAAATGTTTTTTTTATCAATCGCCCCCGATTGTGTCTTATAGAAAATGTTTTGCAGTTTCCAAAACCCTACCTCCATTTTCTGTACGATCATTAGTTCCCGAGTAATTGATTGTCAAAGTTGAAAAGGACTTTTTGCTTTGATCGACGATAACTCCGCGGCAAATCATCATACGGAGCTCGTTAAGAGGTCAAATTAAAGCTGATTAAATTGTCTAAAAGAGCTTTATGGTCGCATGATGAAAAAAAGTCCACAGACCATTTTAAAGACGAGCAAAAATTTGGATTTTTTTTTTGTTGGTTTTCGGATGATTACGTGAGAACCGCTCCCGCTAAAAAAATTTAAAGTCCAGATCTGAAAACTAGACACTTGAGGCTTCAATTTCCTTTTTTTTTTTTTTTTTCTGAACGACCATTTTCTCCGAGTTATCCCTTGCTGAAAATCACCCAAAAATTTGGAATTTTTTTTAATATCCTTTAATTTTTGTAACTAGTGTAGTTTTGTATTTGAATACAGTGATTAAATAATATTGTCTAAGTAATGATGCTCTAAAAATTCATAGATAATATGATAACTCTTATTTGGGGGAACTAAATAGGTACATACGTGTAACGTGGTAATTATTAATAGCTCCTACCTTCTTACACTAATTGGTTGTATCTTCATTGTGTAGATTCTTTCTAACAGTGCTTTTAACAGGAGCATGCAAAACATAAAAAAGACACTGACTGGATAATTTCCTTACAGCGATGTTAGTATTAACATACCGAGTTACAGAATAGGCCCATTAACTTTAATTAGTTTTTTAATAACTATTAATCAGCTTTAAACATTTTGTGCCTGCGTCATTGTAAAATTAGTTTTTTAAAAGTTAGAGCATCTATATCAGCAGTAATTATCATGCTTGGTTTGTTCGAATCATCTAAACTTACGAATTCCTTGAGGCCTATATGTAGTAATTTTGCAAGTTTTAGAAGTTTTTCTGACTATATATCTATAAATAAATCTTTATAATGACATATACATATATAAATAACATCATATTATGTTAATAGTTAATGCGGCAGTTAACTGTTTACGTTCATGACTGGTTTAGTAACAACCTTAAGAAAAATCGATAAAAACTAAAAACCAAATGTGCATATGAGAAAAGCGAATTAAATGTTAGGTTAGGCGAATATACCATTTCAGTTCTAAAAAAGGAAATGGTATACAAAGTGTTTGTTATCAACACATATTTTTACAAACAACATTATTACAATATCAACTACAAGTTTGAGTTCAGTACAAGTTTGAACTTGTTAGAGTCATTTGTTTGTTCGTTGTGATTGTTTTCGTAAACCGTTTTTTTTTCTGGTGCGTTTTAAAAATGAGTGACATTATTTTGAGCAACGGTGTGCTATCAGGTTTTGCTTCAGACTTGGACACAGCACAGCGGATATTTTTGCAAAACTTCAACACGCGTACGGAGACAGTGTTTTTTCATGAACCCGTTTTTTCGGTGGTTTAAGGCATTCTCAGAAGGAAGACAGTGATTGAAGATGAAGCACACAGCGGAAGGCCTTCATCTTCAAGAACCGATGAAAATGTCGATAGAATACGGGATCTTGTGCGTTCAGATCGTCAGTTGACGATAAGAATGATCGGGGAAGAGTTAAATTTGAATCACATCACTGTTCATCAGATTTTAACTAACGAATTGGGGATGAGAAAAACCTGCGCAAAAATGTTCCAAAAAACCTTTCGCAGGAACAAAAGGACATCAGGAGAGAAAGGTGTCTTGACTCTTTGGAATCGATTGAAAATGATCCCCATTTTATGGAACGTGTCATTACTGGTGATAAAACTTAAGTGTTTTTGTACGACCCGGAAACCAAGCGCCAAAGCATGGAATGGCACACTTTAAGCTCTCCAAGACTTAAAAAAGCATGAATGGGCAAGTCGAAAATCAAATACATGCTGATTTGCTTCTTAATAGCTAGGGAATTGTCCACAGAGAGTTTGTGCATCCAGGCCAAAGAATAAATCAACACTTTTACAGAGAGGTTCTTAACAAACTTCGAAAAAGGGCCATGGGTGTGAGATCAAACATTAAGAACCACAGACTGGAGTCCTTGTGACGTTTTTCTCTTACCGAGATTGAAACCGCCTTAAGGGACGTTATTTTGGGACCATAAAAACATTCAAACGGCTGTAACCGACCAGCTGAAGGCTATTCCAGTATATGAGTTCCAGCACTGTCATGAGGAATACAGCAACTGTCTCCAGTGCTGTGTGGCTTCCCAAGGAAGTTATTTTGAAGGAGACAACACTGAATTGTAATTCTATTCGAAACAAAAATCAGTCCCATTACTTAATTTACACACCTCGTATGTTCACTATTTCAGAATGTTAGGGTAAAAATTTTGCCGAAAATGTGGTCTTAATAGCAATGTGAGCCTCGCACACTGTGCGATGCTTGGCACCACCCATGGTATGTCTCGCTTGTCTGTTTTCTTAATGAGGAACTGCTCTCTAGTTGTAAAAGCAAAACGTATGCGGTATGCGACTTCCTTAAAAAGACATCTGGCTTAATTGTAATTAGTTTTAATTGGCCGCCGTGCTTCTCTAACAACCCCCGCATGATATCGCGAACGAAGTCGCAAATTACAGGTACGCTCCCGCAGCAATATCTCTATAATTGCGGGTAAATTACAAAGTAGCGTTCTACGTAATCTACGTACGTAGATTTATTAAAATTTCCATTTATTTAATTTAGAACGGATCAGCCGCACGGGGTGTATCATGCCGAGATAACAGAAAACTTGCGGATAATTTATTATGAAGGCTACTTTCGATCCTATATACCGGGTGGGCAAATTTGATGTTTTTATAGGGTATCTCGGTAACTGTAAGGGCTATGGAAAAATGAACACCTTTCCCGACTCTTTTCGAGATATTCATTGGTGAAAATTATTTTTTCGTTTCGAGTGTAAAATTGATTTTTTTGAGTTTTCGGGTGTTAACTCGGTTGTTTGTAAAATTAAAAGAAATCTGTTTGACGTCTACAGGACTTTTTTAAGTAGAATAGGTTTCCTTAAGTTTTTTATATCTTGTGTAGTTTTCGATGTACTATTTTTTAATAATTTTTTATAAGGGTTTTCTCTTAAATTGTGGGGTCTATTATTGCGGAAAGAATTTTTCTAATAAAGAGTGTATTTCTTTTTCAGGCCTGTCTTTGAAAACAGTTGGTGGGATGTAAATACAATATGTTAATTGTTTATGTTGGTGTTGATATTTTTTAAATTTCAAAAGCGGTACAAAATTACAAAAGTTATTTAGAGTGTTTTATTCAAAATGAATATTTAAGTAATTTTAATCACCCTAAAGAATTGTTTTTGTAGATAAAGAAATCGAGGAGGTAATAAAAAAAAATTTATCAATGCTAGGTGTTGCCAAAATTTGTTGGTATGGTAGTCGTAAATCCTTCAATTTAAGTAGCAAATTAAGAGGTCTGTATTCCAAGAGCACTTTCAGTTAAAAATACATTTAATATAAAAAAGTCTTAACTATCCTAACTGTTTCTTTGGTATATTGGAAGACCAATTATTTTTTAAAAATTTTGAAGAAAGTTAAAGTGTGCCTAATTGGTCTAATTCTATGCTTGATTTCAAAATAAGGATTTCGGTTTTAGTGTATTTCCTTTTAGTTACCACTATATGTCAATTAAATGTAAGTATAAATTGTAAATACATGTAGAAGATGAAATTGCCTAGGTGTTTTTTCAAGCGGGGCCCACCCCATAATTTTTATTCTTTTAAATTGGAGAAAGGATGGTCTCGTATCTCTCACCGTTTTCTTTTGGGGAAATTAAAAACAATTTATACAAAAAGAAAATAATACTGTTCAATAGAGAAAATTATAACTGTCTAATTCCGTTTCAAATTTACATCTTATAAAAAAAGTGTTTCAAATTGAATATAAAAAAATGAAAATTAGGTAAATATTGTGATTTTTTTTAATTGTCATGTTGTTTTGTAAAATTTTGTTGTATTAACTATTGACAATTTGTTGTTAGTGTGTTTTCTTGATATTTATAATTAATTATTAATTAGTCACTAATATGTCATAATTAGTTATTTAAGTTTAATTACCATTCATTATTAGTGACTATTATATTTATTTTCGAGGAGTATTTTAGAGTTATTATTTTAAAACTGTGTAAAAGTGATAAAAATATTTCTAAAGAAAAAACAAAGAAGAACATAAAAAAATTAAAATTTAAGTTCCGAAAAAATATAGACCAAATATATTAAGAAAAAAATTTTTCTAAATTAGAACTATGGTTTCATTTAAAAAAATAAGTTAGCCATAACTCAAAATAACAAATATAAAAAATTGGAAACTATTCTAAAAAAGTGCCTAGAATTTTTCTATTTACAAAATAACAAAAAAATTTCTTACAATAAAAAAAAGTATAGAAATTCTGGTTTTACCAATGAATTTATCTCGAAAAAAGAGGTCGGGAAAGGTGGGTTCATTTTTCCAGCCTACAGTTACCGAGATACCCTATAAAAACATCGAAATTTGCCCACCCGGTACATACATAACTGTAAAATATGTTGATATGATGTAACTACTGGTTTCGGTAGCAATTACGTTTTATTAAAAACGTGTTTTTGTTATTTTTACTTCAACGGTTTTTTTATATACCGGGTGTCTACGAATATGGGGTACGCCCAATGACTTGAAGACAAGCGTTTCGGGTTTATATTTTTACCATTGCAAATGGCTCGAAATTTGGAGTCCTAGCATTTTTCACGTTTTTACATAATACACGGTGGAGACTTTAACTGGAATATATTCGCTAGCTGGGTGGTGAATGATTTTTCAAAAAATTCCCGATACACGTCAACTTTTAAATGTATTTACCTACATTTTGCAAGTAATGTGAAAAATATAGCCCTTCAGGGGGTGGCTGAAACCACCCTCGACATGATTTTTTTCAAATGCAACCCTATGGCTTGTGACCCCTCATTGTAAAGCTGGTGGAAAGAGGAATCCAACGCACTGATCAAATTTTTAGTATGTTTGTAGGGTTGCATACAATTAAAACGTAATTTTATAGTTTAATTTATTTGTAACGCAACAATTTCGTACTCAAAATGTGTGTTGTTTAGTTTTGGAATGTAAACCTTACTTTTCATATGTCCCCACAAAAAATTCCAAGCAATTTTTTGCCACAACTGATATTTGTTATTTTTTTGCTAGTGTTTTTACACGGCCGCAAAAAGTAATTTAGTTTGTATGCTGTATTCAGAGTTTGAAACGAAGTGTTATTTCAAATTGGTGAAAATATCCTATTTAACTGAATCACTAAAAATCGAAATTTTGATGATGATTGGATAAATGATAGGGCGCGAACTCAATGCGAAGTTGTTCGCTTGTTTCGAGAAACGCATCCCGACTTGCCACCACTAAATCAAGGTACCATTAATAAAATTGAGGCACAATATCGAGAGATGGGTCATGTCAGGAAAGTACCGAGTAAGAGGCAGGCTGTTGTTGATGACGACACGAAGTTGAATTTGTTGCTTGCTCTAGAAGAAAATCCAATCACTCCAGCCCGTCAACTGGCCCGTGATAGTAATCTTAATCACAAAACAGTTTTAAAAATACTTAAATATGAGAAAAATATAATATAATATAACGCCCATATAAAATGCAAGCTGTTCAAGAGCTACTTGAAGATGATCCAGATCGACGGTTGGAATTTTGCGATTTATTGATGACTTGTATTGATCAAAACCAGTTATCTTTAGAGTGGATAGTTTTCTCTGACGAGGCTACTTTTACATTAAATGGGCACGTAAATCGCCAAAATTGTCGTTACTGGGCTGAAGAGAACCCCCATTGGATGAGGGAACTTCATACTCAGCGCCCACAGAAAACTAATGTGTGGGCCGGAATAATACAAGATAGAATTGTAGGACCATTTTTCTTTGATGACTTGCTCTTAATGGAGCAAGATACTTGCGTTTACTCCAGCACGAACTAATGCCAGTGCTATGTTATTTATTTCCAAACCCCTTAAACCCTAACTTGACCGACGAGAGGTTATGGTTTCAGCAAGATGGGGCCCCACCACACTATGCTGCCATTGTTCGTCAGTATCTGGACAGAATTTTTCCCGGTAGGTGGATTGGGAGGCGAGGTAATATTGAGTGGCCAGCTCCCAGATCTCCAGATCTTACACCACTGGATTTATTTTTGTGGGGACATCTTAAAAGTAGGGTTTACATTCAGAAACCCAACAACATAGCAGATCTGCAGGAAAGGATAAGAGAGGAAATCGGAAAAACAACACCGCAAATGTTGCATAATGTAAGGGACGAAACCTACCACAGACTGGGATGCTGCCAACAAATGAATGGTGCACATTTTGAACAATTGTTACGTTGAAAATAAATTTAATTTTTAAATTGTTTTAATTGTATGCAACCCTACAAACATACTAAAAAATAAAATTTGATCAGTGCGTTGGATTCCTCTTTCCACCAGCTTTACAATGAGGGGTCACAAGCCATAGGGTTGCATTTGAAAAAATCATGTCGAGGGTGGTTTCAGCCACCCCTGAAGGGCTATATTTTTCATATTACTTTTTCCATTACACTGCAAAATGTAGGTAAATACATTTAAAAGTTGACGTGTCTCGGGAATTTTTTGAAAAATCATTCACCACCCCGCTAGCGAATATATTCCAGTTAAAGTCTCCACCGTGTATATAACCAGCTAGATCTAATAAATAGGAACTTTGAGACAACCCATACATTTTTGTATATACGAGGTGTGTAAAGTAAGTAATAAGTAAATTAAGAAAATAGGTAAACATTTTTGTTTTCGAACAGAATTACAATTCAGTATTGTCTCCTTCAAAATGACTTCCTTGGAAAGCCACACAGTGCTGGAGACGGTTCTTCCATTCCTCATGGCAGTGCTGGAACTCATATACTGGAATAGTCTTCAGCTGGTCGGTTACAGCCGTTTGAATGTTTTCTATGGTCTCAAAATGACGTCCCTTGAGGTGATTTTTCAATCTCAGGAAGAGAAATAAGTCACAAGGACTCAAGTCTGTCGAATAAGGAGGCTGAAGAGCCACATGAATGTTTTTACTGGCTAAAAATTCGTTTACTGAAATGACTGTGTGACAAGACGCATTGTCGTGATGCAACATCTAGTTGGCTCACAGGCATGACCCTTTTTCGAAGTTTTTCAAGAACCGACGATCTGAACGCACAAGATCCCGTATTATATCGACATTTTCATCAGTTGAAAGTTGAAGATGAGGGCCTTCCGCTACGTGGTTCATCTTCAGTCGACTCCCTTCCATCTGAGAATGCCTTAACTCATCGAAAAACCTGGACTCTTGGGAAAAACACTGTCACCGTAGGCGCGTTGAAGTTTTGCAAAAGTATCCGTTGCGTCGTGTCCAAGTCTGAAGCAAAACCTGATAGCACACCGTTGCTCAAAATTAATGTCACTCGTTTTTAAAACGCATTAGAAAAAAAAAACGGTTTACGAAAACAGTTACAGAGAACAAACAGATGACTCTAACAAGTTCAAACTTGTACTGAAGATGCATTACATGTTAACCTACCGCCTTTCCAAATCCAGTCTCCGCAGTGTTGCTAGATCGGGCGCTACGTTACCAGTCTCATTACTTAATTTACACACCTCGTATATATTAGTTTACAAGTCGTTTTTAATTAGTTTACAAGACCTCAAAATAATCGATTCTTAAAAAAAACTTTTCAATGTTTATATTTAGGTCTAGAGTGTTGTGAGTGGAGTAAACACATCGAAACCTTCTAATAAGCCGTTCAAAAAAAAAACGTCATTAAATCTTATGGAAATAGCGCTTATGTCGAAGATCAAAGCAAAACTTTGTTGAACGTTGTCAAACGTTTGACAAGTACCAATCTTAATCTTAGCAATCAAGGACAAGTCACAATTTTAAAATAAATAATGGCTGTCACATAATGTGACAGACTTGACAATTCAATAATGTTATAAACTTAAGAGTAAGAATAGAAATACGTCTTTTTTTGCCTGGTCAACTTTCACGACTTTTTTTAATGATTCTAATGGCTATTTTTACCAAAAAAATATCTATCATAAGTAAAATAGCAATTTTTAATTCCAAGGTTCGTTTAATTCATTTATAATGTAAAAGTATCTTATACTAGCGACCCGCCCCTCCTTCGCACTTACGACCATTTTTTAATTAAAGAATGTATAATACATATAAACCTTCCATGGAATTACTCTCGTTTAAAAAATTCATTTTAAAATCTAAGCATACATAGGTAGGGACAGACAGCTGTGTTTTATCATTTATGATTAACATAAGTACATTATGTTATTAAAATCTTCGAAAATTCCTTTTTTTTTCAGTGGTACCAATCTTATTAGAGTATGGCTAGTTTTATTGTAACTTTTCAGAACAATCCTTAGAAACTGGGGAAAATCGAAAATTCCTAAAATTTGAAATTTTAACCTCCATAATATAACACATCTGAGAAAAGAGAAATGAAAATGAAATGATTAAGGCTGAAATAAATATAAAGTGTTCCATTTGAACTAAACAAGTTATCACAAGTTCTTCAGTTTAAGCGAAAAATGTATGCCTTGATGTCTGTCATTTAGTTTATCTATTAATGATAAATGTTGGTTATGGAAAGAAAGATAAAAAACATTTCGAAAAAAATCTTTAAAAACACATTTCAAAATTAAACAGTAAAACCGCATCCGGCTATGTAAATTAAACAATAGTGCGATATCTTACCCTTTTTGCGTAACGTAAGAACTTCCTGCTTAAATTTGATCGGTTTATACTGGCACATCCTCCTCGTAGAATATACTATAAATTGATCTTTATTATAGCGGATGTTTTGTGTTCGGTTACGTATTTATACTAGAGTTTTTTATTATAGATGCGAAAGTCCTTATTCAAAATCGTATACCCATAAGCCTATAAGCTATTATATCATACTTACAAATAAAATGCAATTTTATTTCCATACTCAATAACATAACACAAAATTTTGTATTATCTACAATATTTTAGAACTACCAATGCTATGACGTGAGAACATGAAAAGTATACAGAAACAGCAGCTTCACCGCCGTAGACAAAACCTTAAATAGTTCTCATATCTTTTGTAGCTGCAACGCTTCGAGTACTGCCTGTTATCGACTGTTTGTGGGTATCACTTACGAGGTGTGGCTATCAAATAACCGAACTGCTGTCATAACACTTTTTATTCGTTACCAATTATAGTAGCAACTTTTTCGCCTTCAACGTACTCCCCTTGGCGATCTCTACACCGCTCCATCCGACTTTTCCATTGTTGAAAGCAGTTCTGGAAGTCCGCTTCTGTCAGCTGGTTCAGAACCTCCGTCGCTTTTACTTTAACCGCTTCCACACTTTCGAATTCGATTTTGATTCATCACAAGTAATCACCGTGTCTAACAAGCCTGGATCAGTGTCAATGTTGTTTAGAATGTCAGCGCAAATGTTCATTATTGATTCCTTTTGCTCGGGATTGAGGAGTTTTGGCACCATTTTTGCACAAACTTTGCACATGCTGAACGATTCATGCAAAATCTGGCGAACAGATTCTTTGTCGATTCTTGTTATTTCAGCAAGCCTTAGGATGCTTAGACGACGATCTTTGCGGATTAATTTACCAATGTTTTAAATGTTTTCGTCCGTTTTTTGATGTTGAGGGCCGTCCGGGGCGCGGATCGTCTTCGGTCGCTTCACGTCCCTCTTTATATCGTTTAAACCATTCAAAAACTTCTGTGCCGGATAAACATTCACTCCCATACACTTCTTATAACATTGCATAAGCTTCTGTAAAAAGTCTTCCCCAGTTTAACAAGAAACTTGAGATTAACCCGTTGCTCCATCTGAACACTTAACATTTTTTCGACGCGTCACTGATGCGTAGACTAATTCAAACGACAGCTACAGTCAAACTGAGCGACCCACTGACTTGTCCAGCGAGCTCAGGGTGGGGAAAGTATCACTAGACACAGTTCTGTTCAAATTTGTCGTAACACGCTCGCAGCCGGTAGCAGCCAATTCGGTTATTTATAGCCACACCTCAGTATCCATCAGCAGCTAGTGTACTTTACCTATAAATTCTCTAATACAAAAATATATATACACTATATACGATGTCATACTTGTAAATCTACATCGAATGGAATTTATTGTCTTACTAAAATTAGTGCATGTAAATTTGGATTTTGTTTGTTGATACACCAAATATAGTAAATTTGAATATAAAAAATATACCAATGCTACAACATAAAAAAATATACAGTGTATCTGCTTGTATTTATGTACAAATCCGGTAGATTTAAAAGTACCTGAAACAAATACGACACTCGACTTTAATAGTCAAAATAGTTCTTTATAGAGTCTTATTTCAAATAGTGTCAAAGCTGAGTTCATTTTCACCGTCAAATGACCATTTTGATGAAAGGCTTAAATTAATTTTACAAAAATATTTGTTATTAACGTCTTCATCTGTTATTTTGCCCATGTTTTTCGCGTCGCGAGGAATACATTGATCCCCCCGTATAATATAAAAACTTATTTACCATTAGTATTCAGCAATATATATCTCATTCTAGTGACTCATAGACGGCCCACCGTAATTACATTTTGCCTTAGGGACTAGGCAAGCCTTGCCTTTTCCGTTTTGACTGTGCCCTCTGCCCGGCTGTAGACACCAGATAGGGTCCAGACTTAGTTAAATCTTTATTAGATTTGTGACTGCCGCATCTATATAGCCTGTTTATTTTAAAACGCACTTCGAGGTTTCTATTCTCATCGGCGCCGGAAAAAAAGCTATTTTAATATAAATTGGATTAAGAATGCAGTTGTTTTATAGTGAGTTTTGACAAAAGTATGCAACAAAACATTAAAATATGTCGAAGAAAATGTCTTGACAGTATTAGTAAATCCACAACTAGTGACAGTACTATATAGCGTATTATAAAATCGATTAAATATATTATTAGCAAAACAAAGCAGGGTATGGGAAGCTGATATATCATTTCAATACATGCAGTATTTACTAAATATTGTAACGAAACATACGAATTCAATTTTTATAAGATTTATTTTTTACCTTGTTAAAAATAGATACATTGTAAAACTTCGATGCGTGAAAAAAAAATAGTTTCTTATATTCAATGTGTTGTACTGTCGAACACGCCACGCCATTCACAGCGTGTGTTACGTTTATTATTAAATGTGATTGTAACGAAAATAATATTGAGTATTACTTGTAATATTATGTAAACCAATTTGATTTATATTTACTATATCAATTGTCGGAGTATCTACCACAAGGGAGTGAAAGAAAGTACAGTCTGTTAATAAAAATAAAAACGCTGTCAATAGAATTACTGTCACTACTTCCACATCTAGTTTTTCCACATTTAACTTGACTAAATCGCTAACATAAAAACATAAGGTTATGTTCTTGAAAGAGATATGGATATATGGATATAACCTTTATGGCTCATTGAGTTCTATGACCTTTATGGCCACTATTAGCTTTATGGCGGATATGACTTTTGTGACTTATATGACCTGTATGACCTGTATCATCCATATAACCTTTACAACCTATATGACATTAACAGACTTAGGACAAACGTGGTTTTAACCTTGAACGGCTGTCAAGTAAACATGAATCTGTTTATCGGATGTAAACCTTATGTTTTATTGGTGACAATTTTTTAGTAAATTTGGGTATACGTGGTATATACATATTTAAATACAGTGCAATTTGTGTTTAAATAATAATAAATAACAAAAAAAAAACACACAGTAGGTACTTCGCCAATAATGTGTGGTCTTTGTCTATCATAACAGTGCAAATATCTCATGAACAGAAATTGTTCAGTCCCAGGACCAATTGCGCACGCGCCTCTTGGAAATTATGAATGAAGCAATCCATTCATCAGAGCCGTTCAAGGTTAAAACCACGTACATCCGAAGTCTCGACATTAATGAATTACATGGGACCAACATCATATTTTAGGGGGTGATTAATAGACCTAAATAAAATCCTAGAAGTGCAAAAAAATCGCGAATGAAGCAAATGTAACTTACGAAAAATGAATTTAAAAAAATCTGCCTCACCAGATCTTGGAAACGGCTTGCGAATATTTGTGAAATATTTTTTCATATTATGTACATGTGTACCAAATGAACTCAGACTGTTTTCAATTTTTTTTTAAGTTATGATATTATAGATAAAGTTACGATATACAGCATGTGTACAGTCGACATCAGTCGATTGTGAAAAAGGACAAATTCAATACTTCTCGTTCTAACAGCTAGTGTAAGTGGTTAGAGTTCGGATTTTATTCCCTCTCTACCTTCGATGGATATGAGGTTGGTTCTTAGCTGCCCTCTCACTTCTATTTGTCATTTTTATGATTTTTTCACTTTCAGTTTCAAATTTCACTCATTATGTATCTTATTTCAGCTGTTTTATTAATGTTAAAACAATCCTAATCATTTTTCACCTAAATTTAAGGAAAATAAAATTTCCGATATAAACCGTACTTTTGTTGGAAATACTATATTTTAATAAAAAAAAAAATAATTCATAAATTTGGACAAACTACATTTTTTCACCTGAAACTACTCTAAAACTTCACATTCTAGAGTATTTCTGTGATCAGATCCATATTCGCGTCTATTCACCCATCGTTTTTGTAACGGACGACGTAGTTGTACTATGTGTATTAAGTACGGTGAATATCTAAAGACCGGTTTACACGCTACGATAAATCGTAACGATTTCTTGTCAAATATTCATTGTTGGCCGCTATCGACCGCAATGAAGCTTTTGTCATGAAGGAAGTAGTGTTGTTGTCCTTTTATATCGGTTGTTTAGCGAGAAAAGTCACTCATTTAGCGAATTTGGCGAAAAAGTCATTTAGCGAATAAATTCACTCAAGAACTCTCGAGTTTGTTTAAAGCTGAATTTACACGTGTTAAGTAGCTATTAAAGCAAGTAACTAAATGTAGTTACTTGTATGGTGTAAATAATTTGATTTAGTACTTGCGCAAGTACCTAATTTAGTAAACTGCTTAGTCAACTAAATAGAAACAATTTCTATTTACTTGAGCAAGTAGCCTCTCCCACCCCTGCAACTAACACGCCGACTAAACGAGTGTAGACAGGTCAGTTAGTCAGGTTCATTAGTACAGAGTGCGGAGATTATTATTTGTGCCGTATTATTTTAAAAATGTCTCGTTGGAGTGAAGAGATTACATTAAAGTTTGTAAAATGAATATCGTGAAAGGCAATGCCTATGGGATACAAGGGCTGCTATTTAAAAAAAAACAAGCTCTTTCTATATAAACAAGCAATTTCTATATTTTGGTACGTCTTCTTCTGCTAGTTCTCTTAACAAAGTAGATGAAGCACCATATATTTCTCTCCGACTCATTTCGTACAGTCATTTTCGTACCCAACAACGCTTGTTTTTGTTTCTGTTCATTTCTGCTGCAAATATTTCTGATAATTCACCACATATATTCAATACACAATTCCGCATTGCTACTGGCATAACTTTTCCAGCCATGTTTAAAATCAGCACTAATCAACAACTAACCAAGAAGAGGCACTATAAAATGTAGACGCTCACTAAACAAACGGACTTAAATTTTAACTACTTGATTTAGTAACTTGCTTTAGCTACTTGACACATGTAAATTCAGCTTAACTTCCATGGGTACCAATTCGAATAAAAGCAACATTTTTTTACGGAAAAAAAACAAATAAAAAACGAATAAAAACAACCCCAAAGAACGAACTATCCTTTCCGATGCACCTGTGGCTGCTACTTATTTACAGTACATGTTCCAACATGTCGTTACGATTTGCAGAAATTGATGCTGGCCGGCATCAACCATCCAATCCGATTCCGATTCCAATAAATCGCTACGATCTTCTGTTTACACGTTACGATAAATTGCTAGCATTTATCGTAGCGTGTAAACCGGCCTTAAGACCTAACGACGTTCTGTTGTAAAGTTGCACCGATCAAATTGAGTTTCGACAGAACACGGATCAATAATAGCAACCTTACTTAATATCACGATGATAATCATTTCCAGAAAAAGTACCCACTGAGATGAAATAAATTTCAAAGTGCTTATTATTATTAAATTGGAGTACGCAACATGCACGATACATTTCCAAATATGTAATTATCTAGGCATTACTTACGTGTTTCGTGTTCTGTAATATTAAATTTATTTTTACAAAAAAAAAAACATAGTGAAAGTATGTTTTTGTAATTTTTTGTTATTAAAAGTGCTCTAATGTGTATGTACATATATACATGTACATACATAGGTATGATTAATACAAAATCCTTCGTTGCTTTTACTAATTTCTCTTTCGTATAATAGAATGAAAGAAGTATTGCGAACCTAATACTAATTTTAATATTACTTACTTTTACTAAGGTAGAACAGTAAAATTTATTTTACAATTCATTTTATGTAGAATTCAGACAATATGATAAGTTTTTACAAAGCTCTTTATGGATACACCATATCAGTGGCGTCTCGTCAGGGGGAGGCAGAGGAGGCAGTGCCTCCCCTGTGAAAATTACAAATAATTTTTTTTTATTAACCTACTATACTTTAATCTTATTTAATAAAATTAAAATCTAATATACTACCTATAATACTTTAATTAAATTTCATTTTTTAATTTATTGGCATTAAAGGTCATTTAAATAACTGCATAGCGGAGGCAAACACGCCCAACTCCCACCTCTCCCACGTGACAGCGCAGAAAGCTAGTCATTTGATTTCATGAACCTAACGACCTAACCTACAAAAACTATTTTTTATTGTTCTGTGTTTTGGAATTTTTTGTTGGAAAGTGCCGTTATTCTTGCCGTTTTTTTTGAGTGTTTTGAGTGGTAAATTGTATAGTGGCTATTTGCTATAATTATATTATATTATAATGGGTTCTGGGCAAATTTTAACAAAACTATTTTACACGCAATTTTCTACTGTTGAGCAAAGAAATATTGAGTTCTTTTATGACAAAAAGGTGGTACAGGGTGGGGAAAAAGTATGGAAACACCTAGAAATTCCGCGAAATTGGTTACAAAAGGTCGTACGCTATGGTAACTTTCAACGAGGAGTTCAATGGTGACCTTGGATTTGACCTTGAACCTCAATATCAAGGTCATTTGAAGGTCAACTTTGTCATTTGAAGGCCACAATCGAAAAGAGCGGGAAATTTCACGTTCAGATATGTATTCAGATCTGAGTTCAAGGTGATCTCTATGGGTTAGACAGAGGTCAAACTACTGTAATATGGAATCCCGTAGGAATTCCGCGAAATTTGTTAAAAAATTAAAAATCAAGGTCGTACTCTGTGGTAACTTTCAACGACGAGTCCAATGGTAACCTTGGGTTTTTAATTTTTTAACCAATTTCGCGGAATTCCTACGAGGTTCCATATTACAGTACAAGTAGTTTGACCTCTGTCCAACCCATAGAGGTCACCTTGAACTCAGATCTGAATACATAGCTGAACGTGAAATTTCCCTCTTTTTCGATTGTGGCATTAAAATTGTGGGTTGCCATTAAAAAAACAAAGTTGACTTTCAAATGACCTTGATATTGAGGTTCAAGGTTAAACCCAAGGTCACCATTGGACTCCTCGTTGAAAGTTACCTCAGGATACGACCTTACTTTTTAATTATTTTTACTGATTCCCACGAGGTTCCACATTACAGTAGTTTGACCTCTGTCCAACCCATAGAGGTCACCTTGAACTCAGATGTGAATACATTTCTGATCGTGAAATTTCCTGCTCTTTTCGATTGTGGCATCAAAAATGTGGGTTGCCATTACAAAAAACAAAGTTGACGTTCAAATTGTTGGTATTGAGGTTCAAGGTCAAATCCAAGGCCACTATTTGACTCCTCGTTGAAAGTTACTATGGAGTACGACCTTGATTTTTCGTTTTGTAACCAATTTCGCTGAATTCCTAGGTGTTTACATAGTTTTTCCCCACAATGTATATCCTCTGAAAATACTCTGAATTCTCACCGTATGACGCACCGTTTTCCAGTAAAATTGATTTAAAAATAATGTTGCACTATCCAAAATTAATGCAACCTGAAAGTGAAAACAATTGTAATGTAGAAGTAATTCAGCATTCAAAAACTTCTGTTTTTTGCTAACCATGATGCGTTTTTCCAAGGCCGAAAAACAAACGCGAAACGAAATAAACAACATGTCTCCAATTCTCAACATTGTTCTCTCTTTTATTTCAGATCTCAACACTACGACAACCTCCAGCAGGCCGATAGCCAGCACCAGCAACAAGCAGCAGCAGCAGCAGCAGCAGCAGCAACAACAGCAACAGAAGCAGCCGCTGAAAGACACGACGAATACGAGCGCGCCCTCCAAACAGCACAAGCTGACCGAAGACAACAACAACCAGGAGCCCGAGTCGACGCAACAAGACGGCACCGAGGCCACCGGCAACAACAGCGGAGGTCAGCAACAGGGCAGCCGGTCGCTGCAGTGCCTGGAGACGCTAGCCCAGAAGGCCGGCATAACCGATATTACAGCGGACGATTGTAAATATGACATCGCCAACACGCTGCTGAACTTGGACCGGGGTCACGACTTCATCAAGCAGAGCGTCGACATGAGCGATATCAACAAGCAGCAACAGCAACAGATGGACGCGAACGCGCAGGCCCAGGCTCAGGCGCAGGCGCAAGCGCAGGCCGTGCAACAGCAGCAGATGCAACAGGTGGCGTTACAGCAGCAGGAACAACAGCAGGCCCTCGTGCCTGCCCAGAGCCCGCACCTTCAGCAGGTAGCGGTGGGAGCCTCAGGTGAGTAACAAAACGAACCGGAGTTCCGTCCAGGGAATATTTTTCGTATGTCAGTAAACTTCGAAAAAAAAAAACCATAAAACTAATTGATTTGAAATACGTTAAAACCGAACTTGATTTACTTGATAATACGATGGAGTAATACGTAGAGTACGATGGCCTTTATACTGTATAGTGGCTACCACCCCCTATTTTGTTCCAATCAACAAAAAGACGATGAGTCTGAACGTTTTTTTGAAAAGTTTTTCTTTGAATTCTTATCGAATAATAACAGGCCCACAAAAAAAAAACAGTCTTGTAGTTAAAAGTTGAGGTATCATACGGTATGTTTTTTGGTGTGCTAAAAACGAATCCAAGATCAGAATTCACCCATCACCCTTAGATTTTGACATAACCTCAAAGTCACACTACAAATACAAAAGAAAGGCCCAAAAAAATACCTTACTTATATTATGTATTTAGGTGTGCTAAAATAATATATTACAATAAAAATGAGTTTTTGTTGTCCACTTTTCCTCCAGCACCCCCCATTTACCCTCCAGAGGATTGAAAATTAATTTCTTGTAAAAGTTCAAAATTAATACGTATTCCTAGGTACCTCGGTGCACTAAAACTGTTAATATCGATAAAAACTGATTTCAACCCCCTAATCGCCCCCAAACCCCAACCCAGGGCCGTAGCTAGGTCGCTACTGCTGTCAGGGCTTTACTTTTTGTAGCCAGGGCATGTCTTAAATTTTTGGGTCCGGGATAAGTCGGCACCCGGAAAATTAAAAGTGCGCCTGCAGGCGCGAAAATAGCGCCGCAGGCGAAAATTTTTCAAAATTTCAAGGTCACGCGTTTTCCTGGCATTTCAGAATTTCAATGAAAAAGTCATTTATGCAAAAATATAGACTTTCCCAAGAATTATTTTTATACTTTGATCCGGCCATAAAATTGATAATATAAACTCTGGCCGGGGGCTCACCGAGAAAGTTAAGGTGATTGTGTTTATAGACAAGACACAGGCGCCGCAGACAAAAAATTTCTAAATTTTAAAATTTCTTTTTTTATATTTTTCGAAAAATAAATAAATGGAATGGAACAATGGAATGTTTTAATAATTCTATCTAGTTTTACAAAAAACTGTAAATATTTATTAGATTTTGGTCTCTATTTTCAGAAGTCTTCTGTCAGGGCGAAATTTCGGCCTGCCAGGGCGCCGCCCTGATCCGCCCCCACCTGACTACGGCCCTGCCCCAACCCCCCTAATCACCCCAAAGACATTATGAGTTTTAGTGCATTAAAATACCTGGGTATATGTATAATTTTGAATTTTATAAGAAATTAATTTTCAACCCCGTGGGTGGTAAATGAGGGTGCTGAAGGAAAAGGGGACAACTAAAACTCATTTTTATTGTAAGATATTATTATTATAGCACACCTAAATACATAAAATAAGTAAGGTCTTTTTTTTGTGAGCCTTTCTTTTTAACGTATGTAAAATGTGATTTTGAGGTTATGTCAAAATCTAAGTGATGGGTGAATTCTGACTTCGGATTCGTTTTTACCACACCAATAAACATACCGTATGGTACCTCAACTTTTAACTTTTAAGAAAAACCGCAGAATAGTTCTACAGTACACCCAGGATAGCTTTGCCCGCGAATTGCGCACGATAACCCCGAGACAAAGACTTCGGGTACGACCATATCCGAGAGATATAAGAGATACCCACAAACAAACAATAACAAATTGTACTTTTCGAAGCATTCACGGCTGCAACTACAAAAGAAATGAGCACAATTTTAGGTCTTGTCTACTGCGGCCATAGGCAAAGCTACTGTTGCTGCACTGTACATATGTATGTACAGGGTTAGTTTTTATAATTTGACAGGTTATTGTGAGTTTATTACTGAAATTAGGAAATAGTTCTTCAGACAAAAGTTATAGTTTTGCATACATTTTTATAACAAGATATGAGAAAAAACAATTGATCAGAAACCATAAAACTGAACCAAAGTTGTGTTTTTTTTTAATGGAACACCCTATATATTATTGCAAATTCTGATTCCTCGAATGTTTCCTTTTTCAAAAATATTTAATATGTTTATTTTTGCTTTGGCAGGTCGCGACATACATATGTCATTTAAAAAATCCGTCCGGATTATTTCCTGTACCCCAAAAGCACTCGACCTCATTCTGGATACGGTCATTATCTAGAACATGGACTTATTACATGGACTTAGCGACAAACAAAAAATACTCACATATAATCCGTTATGTCACAAACAAGATGACATACATTAAATGCTGTGCAAATGTTCCCGAGTGTCACAAAAAATTGCGAAAGTATAAGAAATTGAATTGCGCGGGTGTAAATCATCTGCTTCACCGATTCCTTTCCTTGTCTAGAACTGCCCCTAGATAAGGAAAGGAACTGTCACTATTGCTAAGTCACAACTTCACTATCTAGCGCGAATATTCACGAAAAAATTCCCTTGCCCTTCTCGAACTTAATAATATGATGTAAATATTTTTTTAAAATTTTACTTCACGCATTTATATGTAAAATTTGTACTATTTACGAAACAACCCTTGCCCTTCTGTGACAATTCACCGCTTTCATTTTGTCACAGAGGTTAGGAAGCACCCTGTAAAACACGAGTTAGGCATTTGCACAAAGTTTAACAAGTCGGAAACTACTTCTAATAGTGTATACTACACGTCACAAAAAAAATTTCGTCAAAATACAATAAGTCCATGTTCTAGATATTTACCCTGGATACTCTTGGTCTTGTTTCTGACGAACTCGCTAATTTTTAGGCATATCCAGATGCTTTATTGCCTCACGTCACTAATATTTATGTTAGGTATCCCTCCAGTGTCGGCTCGTGGGTGTGTTACATGGGTGGGCACAGGGTGTGTCAATAGGATTACTTATTAGCTACCAATGACACCGCAGGCGAAAATTTTTAAAATTTTCAAGGTCATGCGTTTTACTGACACTACAGAATTTCAATGAAAAATAGACTTTCACAAGAATGATTTTTGGGATTTGGTAGCTTTTTGAAATAATATTTAGTCACGAATATTGAGGGCTTAAATATATTAAAATAATGGGTGGCAACATGTGAAAAAAATGTGATATAGGTATCTTACCGTTATTTGTAGAGGAAATCAGCTCGCCTGTCCTTATTGTTCACAAAAATGTTAATCGCCTTTTCATTAAAGTCCCGGATTTGTTTCACAAAATTTAATACATTTAATTATTTGGTTTAAAATACGTATGTTTTTCTCCACATTTTCATTCTGACGTCTTATATTTTCACGATAAACACTATCAAGCTGTTGCCTTATGCCTACATTTTCCAACACACTAAAATCTAAGATGTTATGTAAATGTTTTTCATTGTATCGCATGTTTCTTAGCTCGTTCATTTAAATGTTTTAAATCACTCACCCCTTCTTGCACAAAACATCTCTATGCCTTCTTGAGTCCATGCACTTTGGTTGCCACCATCACTAAACAAATAAAACAAATAGTGTTGGGAATAATCGAATTATTTTCACTATCGAATTAGTAGTAATAATTCATATTTAAAAATCGAATTAATAATTCGAATTATTATTAGTAGAATTATGAATTTAAATTATAGCGAGGGGCGATGGCTGCAGATAAAAGAAAAAAAGCCAAAAAAAAACAAAAAAAAAAAAAAAGGTCACTACAGCCAACGACAACCGCATTCCCCGAGTATTTCCGTTTTTACTTGACCCTTTGGCTACACTCGACCTATATCGTAAATATTCGATAGGTATAGGCGTATACCAGTTCAATAATTCGTAATTCCGTTTCCCGTCGGAGTACTACTACTGAATAAAAAATACTACTAATTTTTATCTCGATATATCGAATTAGTTAGTTTTAATTAACTATCGAATTAGTCGAATTATTTAATTCGAATTTTCGCAACACTAAAAACAAAACAGTTTGTTTCTTGGACACCCACATAACCACTTAAATCTGTCGTAGACACTACTATTCAAATTTCGTGAATAATTTCGCGATTTTCCTACGTCTGTTTTGGAAATAATCAAATCGGGTGTCGGCCTTCCTAACCGTTTAATTTCCGTTCGGATCTCGTATGTAATATCTTTATTAGTCAATAAAAAGTCCATCGAATTCATTTTGAAACGTTTCACAATCAAAAACAGTAAAAACACACTTCTCAGCGAAGAAAATAAACAATAAAACTAAAAACGGTCACTCAACAAGTGTGACCCGTTCAGCTGATTTTCGACCGATTTAACGACGTCTGTCTTAGTGTTGCGAAAATTCGAATTAAATAATTCGACTAATTCGATAGTTAATTAAAAGCAACTAATTCGATTATCTATTTAGATATATCGAGATAAAAATTAGTAGTATTTATTATTTAGTAGTAGTACTCCGACGGGAAACGGAATTACGAATTATTCAACTGGTATACGCCTATACCTATCGAATATTTACGATGGAGGTCGACTGTAGCCAAAGGGTCAAGTAAAAACGGAAATACTCGGGGGAATGCGGTTGCCGTTGCCTGATTTTTTTTTTTTAGCTTTTTGTTTAATCTGCAGCCGATCGCCCCCAGCCCCCCCCCCCCCCAAAGGGTCAAGTGTGACCTTTTTTTTTTGGCCGTTGGCTGTAGTGACCTTTTTTTTTTGGCTTTTTTTCTTTTATCTGCAGCCATCGCCCCTCGCTATAATTAAAATTTATAATTCTACTAATAATAATTCGTATTAGTAGAATTATTAATTCGATTTTTAAATATGAATTATTACTACTAATTCGATAGTGAAAATAATTCGATTATTCCCAACACTAGTCTGTCTGGTCTGCAATCGTTGGCAACTTTACCAGTCACCGAAAAAGCCCGATTAAAAACGAGGGCTGATACACTGTGTGCCCTCGCTCAGCGCGCGAAACGCGACTACGGTGGCTCGATGCGAATTCAGACTTACGGTGGCTCGATCGATAGTCTGTCATATATATATGTGATAAAAATCATTATTTGTGGTATAAAAGGAATAATAATTAGAATATGAATAGTTTGTCGTATACAATTAATTGATATTATTGTAACAGTAATTTCCACAAATTAACACAATATAAATATTTTCTATTGAAATTTGAGCTGGGCACGTGCCCCTGTGCCCTTTATCACCAGCCGCCACTGTATCCCTCTAGATATTTAATGTTAGGTATTCAGGCGTATGATGTATCATTTGCCGTTATTTATAACACCGCTGTTAACAGCTTCAGCCAATCGGAAACTGGGATTATTTAAAAATGGTAACCCTGATTGGACAAGAATTATAACATCACTGTTATACATAACGTCAAATGATACATCATAGGCCTGATTGCCATGGTATTTATTTATTTTAACTGGATCATTCCTTTTGTAGGTGCCCAGTGTGTAGCAACGTCGATGGGACCACCGCAACACACGGTGTCCATGCACCAGCAAGTCGCCCAACAGGGCCAGGTCATTCAGGCGCAAGGAGGGCAAGTCCTCGCTGCCGCCCAAACGGGAAGTACGACTATAACGACGATGTCTCCGCTGCAGCAGAGCCAGGCGGCCCACCAGCAACAAATCAGTACAGACTGGAGCCACGGAAGGGCCGTCCAGGTCATACAGCAGCCCATACAAAATCCGGCGTACCTGTCGCAGCTGTATAACACTCAAGGACAATTGTTGATGCCAGGCAACATCAGCAACATCGCCCTGCATCCAAGTATTAATCCGTCTCAGATTCAGGTAATTTTTTTGGACTATACAAGGGATGTACAGGCTTCATAAAAACAAATTACAGTATGTTATAGGTATTTCGTAAATATATAACACTTGTTAACAAAAAAATCGAAATCGACAAAATTTAAACCTATACCTTGAACTAATTGCCATAGCTGCAGGTATGTAAGAGATCCATTTGGAGAACCAATGAGGGGAACACGACAGTAACGTCACAAAGAACATGCGGATGGTAACGAGGAGGAAATATACAGTTTGTCCGGAAAGTAATGAGCCTCATTTTTTTTGCGACGCGACTATACTAAGCGGAGCAAGCGGCTGGGAAGGGGGGGGGTACCTTTAGCTTGCCAGAGATACCCACGGTATACAAATAGAAATACCGTGAGCGATACCTGGGTTAGTTGCCTCCAAGCTCTTGGAGGGTTAGGACGTGCTATCTTGTGAACCTCTGTGCAGTGACCTCGTCGAAGTTACGATGGAGAAAACTTTGGAACAACGTTATGTGGTGAAGTTTTGCGTTAAGCTCAACAAGACGCCCAAGGATACTTATGACATGCTTAAAGACGCCTAAAGGGGATGTTTGCATGTCGTATTCGCAGGCAAAGAAGTGGCACAAGTCGTTGAGGGAAGGTCGAGAAGATGTCAACGACGAAGCCCGTTCTGGACCGCCGATCAACATCGCGAACGGACGAATACGTCACCCAAGTGCGCGAATTCCTGAAGACAGGCCGACGAATGAGTGATATCTGAACAGTTGAACTTGACCGAAAACCGTTGTCCATGAGATTGTATCGGAAGATTTGGCCATGCGGAAGATTTGTGCAAAACTTGTGACCAAAGTTTTGACCGACGCTCAAAAAGAGCATCTCGCGTGGAAGTGTGCAAAGAGCTGAAAGAACTATGTACGGACGACCCCAATTTCCTGGACAACGTTATCACTGGAGATGAGTTATGGGTCTTTGAGTACGATCCGGAGTCAAAGCGGCAGAGTGCGGAATGGCCCACAACGGCGTCGCCGCGCCAGTAGAAAGCCCGAATGAGCAAGTCCCGCGTGAAGTCGATGGTCATTGTTTTCTTCGATACTAAAGGGATTGTGCACCACAAGTTTGTTTCCCCTGGCCAGACCGTCAATGTCAAGTTTTACAAGGAAGTGCTTCAATGGCTGAATCACAGGGTCGCCCGCGTCCGAAAAGAGATCCGAACGTCATGGAAACTGCACCACGACAATGCGCCTTCTCACACCGCCTTTGTTGTCACCTCCTACCTGACCCGGATCGGTGTTGAAGCAATACCCCAGCCACATACAGTCCCGACCTAGCCCCAGCGGACTTCTTTTTGATTCCTCAGCTCAAAAGGGAGCTTAAAGGACATCATTTGGGCACCCTGGAGAACGTCCAAGCTACTACGACGACCCTACTAAACAGCTTTCCGGCCGAGGAGGTCCAGGGAGCTTATGCAGCATGGAAATCACGCTGGCAAAAGTGTATTGATGCGGAAGGGCCCTACTTCGAAGAATATTAAGCTGTTGTACTTGTCGGAACTTTGTAAAAAAAAAATCAGGCTCATTACTTTCCAGACAAACCATGTATGTGCTTTTTAGATTTATAACAAAAAGGTATCTGTACAACTACGAGTATAATGACTAGGGTTCGGAAATGTGTGCTACAACTCAGGGCTCGGCACTATAAAACTTTATGATAATGAAATTATAAACCGTGTTTTTTAAACGCCTTGTAAATTATATACGCGTGTATTTCTTGTCCCTGCATACGTACGCCACTGACCGATCCCCCCCGCAGTAGTACGACATCCCGGTGCGGGAGGGCAGGATATTCTAAAGCAGTTTAACACGCTAGATGACAAACATTCCAAACCCTAATAATGACATAACCAGATAATTCCCTTAGAATAGTCGTCTGGGACAGGAACAAAGTCGCGCACTTTATGAAACAATATCAGCAAATGCCAAAAATACGGACGTTTTATGTATTTAGATGTTTTGTGGTTTATGTGATTTAACCCTCAGACTGGCTACATGTTTTTTTACACTTTGTGGTACTACAGAGTCTATAAGACTCCTAGCACCAAAAACATTAAAAGTGGATCTTCAGACCATGGAAAATAGAAGAAAACGTTAGTCACAAAAATAAATCTTTCATTTTTATACAGTGAAAACTTATAACTTATTAACTCAGTCAGGTAGGTAACAAAATAAACAATGAAATAATAAAAACGCAACTAGAAAAATTCTAAAGTGCAACTAGAAAAGTGTGAAGCACAAATGCAACAAAGGGCATTTATCGTGCTCAAAGGATGAAAGTAGACAAAATAACATTCACCTTGTCTTCGTCTTCAACAGCCAGGAAGCTACTGGACGGCTGAGCTCTCTCCTCAGCATGCCCCCCCCCCCCCTCACACACACCCATTTGAAAGTAGAGAGGAGTCCCACAGACTCTGTAGCCAATCAGATTAATTATCTTTTCAGCATGTATTTAATGAAAAAAACTATTTCAGGGTTACACAAATACCTTTCCGTTAGCAGTCTAGTGCTTATACATGATCAAGATTTAATACATTCTGCATGCATGCAGCACACACTGACAGTATAGGTTTGTTTTTGCAGCACTTTCTGATGATTTGCAAACTATCAGAAGAAGTCGTCCAGTATCAACAAGCCATATCGAGTATAAAACGTAATATTTTACTGGGCGACTGCTTCTGATAGTTTGGAAACCATCAGAAAGTGCTACAAAAACAAACTTTATGTCTGCCTAATTCCGCATTACTGTACTCATACACCTCTCCAGTGGCACATGCAAATTGATAGTAACCTAGATTAGGATCCATTTACTCAAGATTAATTCAGACCAAAAAAAAAAAATTCAAAGAATATTCTCTCAAAATCGGTTCTACTTTTACCAAGACAGTTTGTGTTCATACAGAGCAATTTAACACGTTCTATCTCCACGTAATTTTCTTTTATAAGGCCGTAAACTTGTTTATTTAATCATTTTAGTTTAGTTTAAATACCTATGTATTTACTTGTAAATAAAAAATATCTTTTGCTGAATTTTTTTGTCAAATTTATTATATTTCGGCATTCTAGATTTGAAAATAACTTGAATATGATGACCTTAAGACAAATATCTCAAAATTTCATTCTCAATATATGTACAATATTTTACAAAACTACTGATGATGATGACGAAAAAAAGATCTGGAAGATTATATAGATATATCTATAAACTCTGTCACTCCTAACTAGTTCATATTGTAAACAATCATTACCTATTTATAAATGGTAACAAAAATTAATTACAGTAGTAACGATTTATAAAATATTGGGCAAGAGAAATGTCCGAGGTCAAAGTAGTACCTGTTCCGTTCTATGACTGTTATTCTTAAATTGAAATCATATTGACAGATATGATCACAGAGTGACGTGTTATTGGATTATGGAAAATAAAGGTGTAATTTGTCTCTTTATAACACCAGTTATACTTTTTTTTTACTATTCTTTTTTTTAACAGATATGTATAATACAAGAAATATATTTTAAAATACAGTACTAAAGAAATATTTAAAGACTAAATAAACAGCAAACTAGAGAAAATCATTCTCATACATTCTTTCAGGTGATTGCCAAACCATTTCAAGGAAACCAACTGGCTCCCCATATGTTGACAACGGCCCAAGGGAAACAAGTTCTGCAAGGAAGCCAAGCTGCGACATTTCCGGGTTACACTACCATCCCAACGATACCAACCACCCAAAACCAGCAGACTTTAGTTTTCAGCCAACTTGGAGTTATCAGTTCTCAACCCAACATCCTGCCCAATCATTCGCAGGGTAACGGACAAGTCGCCCAGCAAAAACCTCAAGAAATGCACAAGGTAAACATAAGCCTTTCAAAATTGTATGCCGATTTCTTAAGGTTATTAACACGGCACTGTATAAGAAAATTAAACTATAATTAGTTTAAAAAATCTCTCTTCTTCTTTAAAGTTCTATTAGCCTAATCCAAAATTATATGGTTAAACATAGAATGCAAAAACGAAGGTATTTTATACCCATCTGCTATATACTCAAACTGTACGATATTTGTTAAGTAATATGTATTTTAATGTATAGGGTGTCCGGGAAATAAGTATACAACATAATAGCAGAGATTCTTTGATCCAAAGAGAAACAATTTAGATGACATTTATTACAAACCATACATTGCATTTTTGCATCTACATTTTCCCTTCTTGGTTATGTATATGTAAATAACTGTGTATTTTGTCATTGTGTATTTTTGCAGAGGAGATATACTTACAAAATTAGATAAAAAAACCCAATTATGCATAACTTTGTCAAATGTAAGTTATACAAATAATAAGGTGTAATGGTACATTAGAAACGAAAGAACAACCACTTAAATTCTATGCAATAAAAGAAAAGATAAAACTCTCCAGATTATTAACAATTGCCACTTTCTCATTATTAAATTACTTCTTTCAACATTTTTCAATAAGTTTGCGATTTTGTCAATTTTGTCAATTGTCCAAAATAATTTTTGGACAATTACGAGGTGTGTTAATTAAGTAATGAGAACGTTTTTTTTTATTTTTTTTATTCAAATAGAATTACAATTCAGTATTGTCACCTTTAAAATAACTTCCTTGGGAAGCCAGACAGTGCTGGAGACGGTTCTTCCATTCCTCATAGCAGTGCTGAAACTCATATACTGGAATAGGCTTTAACTGGTCAGTTACAGCCGTTTCATTGTTTTCTATGGTCCTAAAATGACGTCCATTGAGGTGATTTTCCAATCTCGGGAAAGAAAAAAAGTCACAAGGACTCAAGTCAGGTGAATAAGGAGGCTGAGGAGCCACAGGAATGTTTTTACTGGCTAAAAATTCATTTACTGAAATGGCTGTGTGACAAGGCGCATTGTCGAGATGCAAGATCCAGTTGTTCTTGATGTTAGGTCAAATTTAACTCTTCCCCGATCATTCTTATCATCAGTCAACGATCTGAACGAACAAGATCCCGTATTCTATCGACATTTTCATCGGTTCTTGAAGATGAACGCCTTACGCTGCTTGGTTCATCTTCAATCAACTCTCTTCCTTCTGAGAATGCCTTAAACCACCGAAAAACCTGGGCTCTTGAAAAAACACTGTGTCCTTAGGCATGTTAAGTTTTGCAAAAGTATTCCTTACACTGTGTCTAAGTCTGAAGCAAAACCTGATAACACACCATTGTTCAAAATGAATGTCACTCATTTTTAAAATGCACTAAAAAAATACAGTTTAGGAACAACAGTTAAAGAACAAACAAATGACTCTAACAAGTTCAAACTTGTAGTGAAGGTGCATTAGATGTTAACCTACCACCCTTCCAAGTCCCGTCTCCGCAGTGTTGCTAGATTGGGCGCTACGTTGCCAGTCTCATTACTTAATTTACACACCTCATGTGTATAATTACCAATATGCTAATCACTTCTGTTTAATCTTTTGTGTATCACTTCTGTTTAACATTTTTGATTAACTACTTTTTCCCAGATTAAAAAATAAATAAATGAAATATAATAAATTTTGTCTTTTTGCTGGAATTATTGGAGATAGGATGATCCTACTAAAATCATATATATTAATAGTTTACTTATATGTTGTTATTTATAACATAACTATTAATAAAACACTCATAAACCACTTATTTATGAATTGTTTCATAAATTAGGTACCTACTTGTATTCAAAGATTACAAGATTATTTTCTAGTTTTTCAATCTACACTTACACTGGATACCGAAGCATAAGCGCATTGTACTATTTTCTTGAAGTTTGTATTAAAAATTATTATCAATGCTAAAAATTGTCCTTGCTTAGGTTATGGGCGGCCAAAAGGTCCAAATGCAAAAAGTTGCAAGTAGTACAGGCGCTGTTGCTCAAACACAACAACAAGGACAATGTGTACAGGTTTCCCAAGCCATGATCGGCACACAGCCGACTGCGCAAATTATCAGTCCGATACAAGTAAGAAAAAAATTCTTCGTAGAGTTTGAAGTAGTTAGAGCATTACCATAAAACTTGGCATGACTTTTTTTTTGAATAATCTCCAGTAGTTTGGAACATATAGATTAACAAAATCTACGGGATGTAGTTTTATAAACCCAGGACTACATTTTCTACCCAAAAGGCTATTGATTTTTTTTATATTTAACAAAATTGCTCAGGACATTAGCCATGGAAATATGGTCAACTTCTTTCCTATTACAATAGACTGAAGTAACCCAAGTTTAACTTGACATTTCCTATATTAATGTGGGAGATCTCTGAGAGTTTCCGAGAAGTTGAAAGGCTTACTCTTCGTTCCCCTCCCCACATTATTTTGCTTTTATAAAATTTCTCTTTTGAGGACAGTAATTCACATACTGCACTCTACACTTATATTTACAGCATCCACACTACTCGCTTTTATATTCACTTTGGATTTTATTCCACTCCAGATGTTTCTCAAATTAAAGTAGATATTTTTCTTTTCCTAATGTTATCCTCCCTCATATACAGTCGCGATCGAAATTATTCGGCCACCCGAAATATTTTCACAAAACTGCACGTGTAGCCAAACTAAAAATTGTTATTGCAAAATCCCATTCAGTATAGTATAGTTGCCTTGTTGTATAGTAAAATAATCTTGAAAAAAAGGTAAAGGCAATAATTTTAATAACCAAAATACGAAAGAATTCATATTGTACAACCATAGGGCGCGAGCGAAATTATTCGGCTCCCTCCCGAAATATACATAAACACGTGACTCATGTGATACCTACCACAGCATTAGGCTTCTGTTAGTCTCAGACAGTTCTCAGCCACAAACCACTACATAGTGCATCGCGTAATTTACACAATACTGCGCAATGAGTCGCAAAGGCAAAGAGATGTCAGTTGACCTGAGAGAACACATTATAGAGTTGAATAAAATGGGTTTCAGTCAGAGGCATATAGCGGAGGTCATTGGGCGACCCCGACAAACAATTCAGTCAATCATTAAGAGATACAAAACAGATCATATTCTGGCTAATCGACCAGGTCGAGACCGCAAGCAAAAATTATCCGAACGACACAAGAGGTTGATCCTACGTAAAGTCAAAGAAAATCCTCAAGTTACTGCCACGGCACTAACTAGAGAATTAGAAGTGCACTTTGGAGTAAAAATACATGTAACCAATGTACGAAAAATCATACGCGAAGCCAGTTTTGTTACCCGGATAGCTCAAGAAAGCCATGGATTAATGAAGTAAACAGAAAAAAAGGGTTTTATTTGCGAAGGAATATTTAAATTAAAGACCTGAACTTCTGGCATCCGGTTTTATTTACGGATGAATGTAAATTATGCGTTTTTAATGCACCTAAAAGAAAACTTGTGTGGAGACGTCGCGGAGAAGCTTACAAATTAAAAAATGTATTGCCCACTGTCAAACACGGAGGTGGTGCGGTAATGGTATGGGGAGCAATGGCAGCTTCAGGTGTTGGTGTACTGTATGTTATCGATGGTATACTTGATCTATTTAAATATTTAGACATATTAAAAAACAATTTGTACCCTAGTGTCACAAAAGCAGGTCTTTCTGAAGATTACTTTTTCCAACAGGATAACGATCCGAAGCATACTGCTCGGGTCGTTCGTGAATTGATCCACTGTAATGTTCCCCATACACTACCAACACCCCCCAATCGCCGGATACGAATCCTATAGAACATGTTTGGACCGAACTAAAGCAGAATGTACAGAACCGATATGTGACTGGTGTAAAGGAGTTAAAACCAGTGTTAATCGAGGAGTGGGATAAAAAAAGTCCAGAATTCACAAAAAAATTAGTGGATTCAATGCCAAAAAGACTGGCTGCTATTATTAAAGCTAAGGGATATCCCATACAATATTAAATGTCATTTTATATTTTTATGTTCAACGAACTTTTAAAATGGCTGAATAATTTCGCCGCATTTTATAAGAATAATGTTTAATTACCATTAATTTTTCAATAAAGGAATTTTAAGTTTAATTTGTTTTTAATACTTTTTTTATTATATAATAATGCATGTACGTCATACTCAGTGGATATTACAATATCTGTTTACTATGTGGCTACACACACATTTTTTTTAATCAAATTTCAGGTGGCCGAATAATTTCGCTCGCCACTGTATATTATTTTATTTCAATACACTTGTTTGTGAGGTTTTTGTAGGAAATTTTTTTTTGTTTTATTTTTGTGAGACAACTTATCTTATTTATTCTACTGTTCTACTTTAACTTGAAAACACTGAAATAAATATAAGCTGTTGTAGAACGTTGGCTGAGAGAACAAAAGGCTAAATATTTTATTCTTTATAGCCTGGAGGACAGCCTATGCAGTTTGCTGCTCCGTGGCAATTTGCTGCTAATGGATTACAGCAAGTATGGACCACCAATGGACTGCAGTCACAAGCTCTCCAATTGGCGCCTAATCCTATTTTCATTAGAGGTACACAAGCTGATGGTACTCCTGGACCAGGGATGTTTATCCAGCAAAATCCACAGGCTGCCACCATTCAAACACAGCAAAACCGTGAGTACAGTTGAAGATCGAGTTTTTTGAACATTTAATGCTTGTTAAATTATATTTACAATTTTGGCAAATTTTTTGAATTGAGTACTACACTCAACATCCACATATCCGAACTCCAAATTTCCGAACTCACGATATTTCCGAACTTTTTCTCACGATATTTCCGAACTTGTACTTCCACATAACCGAACTTGTCGCTGATTGGTTGACGACAAAAAACCGCGAAATTTGAAATGAGAAAAAATGTAAACACAATAATGCGATTGTTATCAAACATTTCGATTGTCACAGAATTCAGCAAAGAGGAAATCGCCCTCCCTCGCACACCTGAGACAAGAGTTCTTCTTTGTACAAACCAGTGGAAAACACTTCTTTCAAATGGCGTATCATAAGTACCGGTGCACTTTATTGTGTTAATCCGTCCACTCAATTTTCGTCTTTTTTTCGTTTTTTTCAAAGTAAATTTCTTTTTTTCCAAGAATTTCTGCCACTGACGATTTACAAATATTGTACATCTTACATAGATCAACATTTTTAACACCATTTTTTGCGTGATTTATCAAATCCAGCTTTTGCTCCAAGGTTAGCCTCTTAGCAGGCTCTTTTCTCTGCAAATAAACAGTACAATAATGTTTGTTTTGTATCACGGTTTTCTTAAAAATACATATTTTCTCATACTTTTTTATTTCAATTTGAAATTATTATAGGTTTACATCAACAAAATGTTCAATAAAACAAACCTTTACTTTGAATTACAAAATAATTACCTGCATCACTCTCTCCTTTGCACCTGACATTTTTTTGTTTAGAAAATCGTTCTTTTATTAACATGTACACATGTATGTATGTATTACATTTGCATAAAAACCTCGAAAAACAAATAAAAGTACTAGAATGAGCCAGAAAAACCCTTTGCGCATGCGCCAGCAGTTCGGTAATCCCGAGGTGACGAGAGTTCGGAAATGTGGAAGTCTGCGGAACGTAAAAGTTCGGAAATGTGGATGTTGAGTGTATTAGAAAATAATACTTTGTTGGTAGATTTTTTTAGCTGAATACCAGTTATTACCAAATTTATTCCAAAATAAATTACCGATTCCTCCAAACATTAAGGAAAAATGAAGTTTAAATATGTCCTGAATTAGAAAAAAATAGGGTCAAGATATAATAAAACTTGTTTTAAGTAGGATTGTTTCCGGGAAAATAAAATTTGTAAATTGCTCTTCAAAATTCACCAGAAATTTTGCAAACTGCAAATTGATGTTTTAAAGCAAAGAAATAGTTTTATTTTGTATCGGTGATTCCAGTGTTAACAAATAAATAATCACTGTTAGGTAAACAGTTAAAAACAACTGCTAGTTTTAAAAAAATACTCCTTTTTATTACTGAAGAATAACTACAAAATGTTCTATAGACATTTGTTTATACTTTTACTATAATAGTACATCTAGTTTTAGTATTAATTCAAAATGCTTTTTGTAGGACATATCGCACATTTTTGTTTTACACCCATTTAAATTCTAAATGAATGAAATGAATTCTAAAAGAAAGTTCTAAAATAATAATAAAAAAAAACAATATCCTAATTCTAGAAATAAATCTACATATTTTTTAACAAAAAAAGGTACGGAAAATGGTATTCCTAATATGTTCTTATGTTTGTTATTTTGGCATATATTCCCAAAGTGGTCTATATGGACCTCCAGGGTCGATTGCTTGGGGGTCTATGTCAGCGAGAAAAAAAGGGTTGCGTGAGATGTAAATGTGTGTCATCAACATTTAATTATTCTTGTAAGTATATGATTTGTTACATTTAACACATATTGTATGTACATAATATTTATAATGGAATGTCCATTATAGAAGAAATTACTTACTAAATTATATATACAAAAACCCCATCAAAGTGAGCAGCACTATATCAGCTGTAAAAAACACATTTTAAGTTAATACGTTTAGGAAAACTCAGTATTAGGCAGGTAGGGGGTCCACGAAAAACGTTTAGTGGTCTACGGGGCAAAAAACTGTAGGAACCTCTGATTTTGGACCATCGAATATGCTGTTACATATTGAATAATTTTGGGATACCCCATATAAACATCTTAATTTCTTCTCACCTCTATAAACATTGATACAATGACAAAACCACATATATTTATGCATAGATTAAATCCAAACGAGTTACATAATTTATTGGAAAATTCAATGATTCACCTTTTATAGAAACGATAGCAGCTCAGGGAGCAGTCCAGCAGATCTCCAAGCCTAGACCTGCCAACGAAAATATTCAACCCAAGCAACCAACTAGTCGACCCCTGAACATATTACCCTCCAGTGCTGCCAACATACGACCCGCCAGTTCAGTCTCTACGCAGACTATCGCTGCACAAACACCTGTAAGTATGCATTTTGCAAAAATATTACCTTTATTATTTGTCTATTTTTTTTATTTTGTATAATAATCATTACCATTCGGTGATAGACGTATTATTTGCAGGCTTCGATGGGTGGAAAGCCAGGCGCTAAAATTCGAACAAAAGCACCTCAGATACGAACGTCTCCCGCTCCAAAAGCTGATGCTGCCAATCAAACACAAATTAAACCTTATTCAAATCTGCCACACCACATAGTAGGAAACAAGTAAGTGAGACATACTTAATAAAATTATTTTTGAATGTGTTTAAACAACTTCACTTGAAAGTACTTCTCAAACTTCCATAAATGCAGATGAAACACAAAAGATTGGCACTTAACACGTTGACTGCGGGGCTGAAAATTCGTACGTTGGCGTTGACTGCGGTACATATCGCCGGGGTCCGGTAAATGAGTCTTAACTAGTGTGCGTTACATAACCTCAGGGATATGTAGTGCATGTTTATTTCAAAGCCATCTCTGAAAGATGTGTTGAAGAAATTCATGACTGTTAAGCAGGAATATTTTAGAGGGCATCAAAATTGATATTGGATTCACGTCGTACATATCTCCGGGGGACTAGAACCGCACACAGATGTGTTAAAATATTTAACGATAAAATTCAAGTTTCACATTGAAATTTATATTGAAAAGAAAATATTGTATAAAAAGTAAAATGAAATCAAATAAGCAATATATAGAAGCTAAACTAAAAACTTTTCATTTGAAACACTGAAGGCAATATCCCTGCTTGTTTGGACATTCGTCACAATAGCTTATTATACGTTGGACTTTTTTGTCTGCTTCCCTGCTCGACATGGTTGTCCGTAATTTCTGATAACATCCAGTACATGTAGAATGCAGGCTTTCAGGGCTGTTGTCCAATGGTGAAGTTATTTCTTCCGGGTTTTGCCGCTGTCGTCTAAATTGACTTGATGTTTCGCTGATCATGCTGTCAGCTTCTTCAGAAGGTTTCCAAGGACTGAAGACTAAAGAAAGAAGGAAGGCGGCAAAACCCGAAAAAATAACCACCATCCAGTACATGGTTTTCTCTTCTTTCTTCCAACTAAACTCTCTCTTCTTTCAACTAAATAGGCTCCGCTGCAGACTGTGCAGTTAAGTCATATGCAAGCTGAGACTTGTCAATACAGGACGCTGGGGATATGTTGCGCACATAAGTAAATCCCGTATTAATCGTGTGCGATACATATCTCCGGGGATATGTATAAAAATTAATGCTGTAATTAAGTCTAATAACCATAAGGATCTGACCGCTATTTGTAACATTAAAATCAGTTGAAAAATAACGTTTTCACGAGTAATACACTTGCATGACATTTTGATATAATCGCTCCCGTCTTCCATAGCAAAACTCCTACATATCGCCGTAGATATGTAACGCAGTCAACGTGTTAAAAACTCTATAATCCCATACTCCAATATTTCAAACTACCCTTACTAAAGGAATGTAAAATGTCATACATTGAACACCTGTTTTGTTTGCTCAGTTTAAGAAATAAAAGGTAACAGCAATTTTGTTTACAAATTAAAAAATACAAATGCATCATTGTAATTTACTGTATACACTAATCAGTCATTCTACTACTTCATTTCTATCGTAGAATGTTGGTAATGAATTCAAACGGCATGGCAACAATGACCCCAGGATCTCCAATGACAGCTGAAAAAGCCCAGCAACTGGCCAACCAGAATAAAACTCAACAGGCGCAACAACAGCAACAGCAGCAAGCTGTCGTAATGCAACAACAATTGCAACAGCAGCAGCAGCAGCAGCAGCAGCAGCAGCAACAGCAACAACAGCAGCAGCAGCAGCAACAACAAGCCATCCAACAGTATCAGTTGCAGCAGGGACAGCAACAACATATACAACCTAAACCGATGATGAGTATGTATTTCAAACCGTTAATTATTCCGATGGAAAAGATTTTCAAAAAACGATAATTTTAATATAGTTTAATGAAAATGGAAATCATATCATCGAATACAAATTTAACCAATTCAAAAATAAATCCCCCTTAGGAATGTACAAATTACTTCTATAAGAAATGTTTACATGAAATTAGAGTTTCAGATTTTCAAATCTTGTCCCAACAGTTCTGAAGTTGAATTAATTCATAGATATATTTACCATTATTTAAAAACTGTTGTAACTTTCAGTTCAAACGATACCCGCTATTCCTTCTCAGCAACTGCAAATGGCCGGTGATCGACCCATAATGCCTGTTGTGTCGATGTCAGCTCAAGCAAATGCTCAACAAGTGCAACAGATCCAGCAACAAAATCTAGGAACGATTCAACAGGGCTTGCCATTGCAGTCTAACCTCGCAGTAACCCAACAACCAATGCAGATGAACATGCAACAATTGCAACAGGTATAAATAATCACAATATTTTTACCAATATATACAATTGATGTAATAATATTTGATTACTATTTCAACTTATAACAAATGTAAGTAATATTTGATTACTATTTCACTTGCGCAATTCAAACAACTCGTAATAATCTTGATAAAAGGGTGGTAATGAGTCAATTATCATAAAATAAAAACATTGAGAGGTATCTATACTTATTGATATATATACATCAAAAAAAAAAACGTCATCAACTCTGGCTATGAACGAGAGAGATGGAAATAGCGGTCATGTCTAAGCTTTTCGGTTATGTCAAACTTTTGACAAGTGACTGTCACAATTTGTAAAATAAACAATGGCTGTCATATGATGTGACAGTCTTGACAAGTAAATAAGGTTATAAATTTGATTAAGAATAGAAATACGTCTTTTTTTTCTCGGCCAACTTTGATGACGTTTTTTTTTTGATGTCTCTATACATGACTACACAAAAAAATATGAATAAAAACTGATGTAATTCTTTGAATTAACAATGTTGAGATATTGGCATATTCAATATTCACAAAATAAACATTTTGCCACTAAGTCTAGTATTAAAGTAACAAAATTAATAACCTGTAAAAATATAAAGTGGATTCATCCTTAATTGGCTATTGCCTAAGAACCAGTATTCTTCAATAAACTGTCAAAATTTTACTGTCAATTTTTGTCGCCTTATAGTGGACACAGATTAATAACATTTCTTCACAATATTTTTGATTTTGTATGCTCTTTAAATATCCAATGAAACTAAAAGTACAAATAGTAAAAGCCCTTTAAATGTTTATAAATGTTTATTCTGCAACAGCTGAAAGTACACCATACAACTTTCAAGCCTATAAATTGCAGATTAAAGAACCGTAGAAAAACATAGTATAACCTTGCTATTCTTTCATCAGCTGCAGCAGATGGCCGCTCCCGGGACCATAATAAGCCAAATCCAAGCCACCCCAGCTCAACCGGCCACAATACCGCAGGTTGCGGCAAGCCCTACCCAACTCCAACAAATACAACAACAAGGTACCCCCCAGCCCGCTATGGCTATAACTCAACCCCAACAGGTACCTCTGCCTCCGACAATATCCCCACCTAAAGAGAGTACCACCGAGGCGAGTGCTGCTGACAGCGCTACACAGAGTCTCAATATGACGGCGGAAATTACAAAGGAGAATATGGCCGACGGTAAGTTTGAATTTAACGAGAGTCGTGAGTTTTGTAAGATGTTTAGTTGTCTATTTGGTATTTAATGCAAGCAAATCAGATAGATGTCGTCTATCCAGAAGGAGTATGCCCAGCATAACTTTAATAATGGCATCCAATCTTGTAATAATCAGCCTGGGTTTAACGTAACCATTTTCAAATTTGTACTGCACTGTTTTGATAAGTCGTCGACTTGATTGTGGCAAATATTTAGCAGCCGCTGTGCAAGTCCGAAAGCCCAAAGGCCCTTCCTTGCACCCAAAAAAATGGTTTTTTCCAAAAAAACAAATATGTGAGCCCTTGTAGATGATTTCACCAATTTCAGAAAGGTTTCTGCTAGTCCATCCCCTTCTAAGAAATTATTGATTTTACTATTAGTTATGCTAGGAAAATTCTTCCTAGATGCACATACATCATTTATAATTCATATAAATTCATTTACAAATTATTTACTGTGCTTCTCAATTTTTGCATAATGCTACCGAAAAGATGAGTTCCAAACACTCACTACTTCTTTGTAGAGTCACAAAGCTGCAAACTGCAGAGTCACAATAATATTTTTCCGGGAGGTAAAACAAAGGCTTAATTCTGTACACCAGATTTCCTCTAGTGATGAGAGTTTGCCAGTCCTCAGTTTTTCTTTTTAAAAGGATGACCTATTATTTAAATTTATCACTGTATTTCTTTAACGCTGTCCATTCTTTATTATAAATCCGTTTATAAGTACAGTCACATATGCAGAACTGATAGGTAAAGTTACTAGTTGATTCTCTTATAATGTCCGTTGATATGATCTACGAGTGGACGCAAAAACTTTCTCGGACATCAAAGTGATCAAACTTATTATATTAATGGACAGTGCCTAAACAGCAACTGTTCTAACTGCTCAAAAATATCGTCAAACATCTGCATGCATAAAAGTACTTACATTCATTATAATATACATATAGACGTCCAAAAAAACGTCATCAACTCTGGCTATGAACGAGAGAGATGGAAATAGCGGTCATGTCTAAGCTTTTCGGGTATGTCAAACTTTTGACAAGTGACTGTCACAATTTGTAAAATAAACAATGTCTGTCATATGATGTGACAGTCTTGACAAGTAAATAAGGTATACATACATATATAAAATAATTCGTACGACATACATAGACTATCAGTGACCTGGTCGTAATTCATAAAATGGGTGTCTGTATGTAATATAAATATGCGAAAATACAATAATTTTTGGTCCTACTGATGTTCGTTATTTGATTGCTAAAAAAATACTTGAAAAGTAAGTACTACATAAGGTTTCTATAAAATAATATTAAATTAATGTTCCCAAATTGAGAACAGTAGCTAGTTATTAATCGCAAAAAAGTACAAAAGGTATCAAATCGAAAGTGGTTTGTTGTGCTTTTTTTACCCGAGTTTCTGAGTTAACTAATAAGAATTGAGAATAGCTGCTACTTCTGTAGATATAGGTATATTAGGTAAATGACACATTCAACAAAAATCTAGCCATGAAAGGGTTACCTGAATAGCCTTCCAATATCATTGTTAATAACTGCCTCAATTGTTTCTCTTTTTTTCAAATTACTCACTACATTTTACTCGTCCCAAAAAAAAAACGTCCCACTTCAACAGTTGAATATCATCCCCTTTTTATAAACCTTCCCCGCTGTTGCCAAATGGTTCAAATTACATATCAGTGGGCTACAAATAATGACAAGGTGCAGGCATAGGCAGAAGGTTTATTAGTTTGTATCGTTTTTCATTTATTTAATTTTTTATATATAAATGTTAAAAAAAAAAACTGTAAAAAAACAACAGTATCATTGATGTTGATAGAAGAAACAATATTTTCAATATACAATATGTATTCTCTCATTAAAAAAATCGTACCTATCATTTTAAGCAGATTTCATGAAAACTGATACGTGTTTCCAAAAATATTCTAATAAAGGTTCTTTTATTTACCCTTGTACTTTATGAGATTTATTAAAAAATTTCGTCACAAAATCATTTTTAAAAATTTCAATAGACTACTATTAGATTACTGAGAATTGAGTACATCTGGCAACGTTGTGATATTATGCAGTGGCGGTCAAATTTAAACCTTAGGAATAATTCTGTTGTGATGTTGGTAGTACTCGTATACATTTATGCGTCATTCATAATTTGGATTTTTCTGTGAATTTAATGGCTTTGTGGGATTTTCGCGGAAATGTAGGTAATGTTATAACAATTTTGTGATAAAATCGTCTTATTGTATTTGTTTATTTATTAAAAACTGGTTCGAATAGTAATACAATTCAACTGTCAAAATGCAAGTTATTTGAAACTTTATAGTCCCCTGTTGCTTTTAAATTTTTTGAATTTCTATTTCAAAAAAATCACTTTACATATGAAAAAATAAATAAAATTTGAAACATGGGATACACGCCAATATTTATTATTAATTAAAGAAAATCCCTGTCAGGATGGAAATGAAACTTAGATGTCGTAATAATTCCAAGAAACTGAAATGTTGTTGTGACTGTAACAGTTCTTCTAGTTAGTAAATTCTTCCTATTTTACCTTGGGTATTGATTCTAAATTTTTTTACAGCAACGTCGTCTCAACCAGAAACAAAAGAACCACCCCCAATTATCGAAAGTAAACCGCTCCATAACGGTATAGAATCAACCGGTGTTCAACCGGCCCCAATTCCCGGGACAGTACCGTCTCAACCATCAAATACGTTGTCAGAGAATGGTCTCCCGATAGCTGCAACTGCAGAAGAAGTAAAGGAGAGGTGTCCTCCGAAAGCCATGGTTAAACCGCAAGTTCTCACCCACGTTATTGAAGATTTTGTAATACAGGAAAGTTCCGAACCTTTCCCTGTTACGAGAAGCAGTTTGCTTGGTGATATAAAACCTACTCAGTCTTCCAATGACAAGGACTTGGATGAACCACCTCGTAAGTACAACTCCAAAGATAATATTAAAAAATATACATATATATTTCAAGAAAATCAGTTTGATCAAAACATTATTAATTTGAGACACATTATATTGTGCTTTGGTATTTCATTATTTTTTTTCTTTTACTTACTACCTATTCCTTGTACAGAGAGGCCGTAAAGTCACACATAAATTCGGTAAAAATGAAACGATTTTGTTTTTAGAAAAACGCTCGAGCAAATCAATTACACTTTTCATTTGCCGACATTTTGAAGTACTTCATTTGTTTTTTTTATTGATGCCTGTCAAAGATATGACGTCATCAATATTTTTATTAAATGAGATCATATGGCTTGTGATACATCATTTAATAGCTCTTATTTCACGCAGTTTGCTACTAAATTTTGACGTGATTCTATCAAGCCGTTTTTAAAATGGCGACTGATAAAAATCGACAAAAAACAAATGAAAGTTTATTTAAAAAATCACTCGGACATACATGGTATGTCCTGAAAGTAATGTCAGTAAGTCTATTAAAAATTGTTTATTTAATTTTACGGTACAATTCTTTAAAAATCTTCAAAATAGGCTCCTTTTGCTTTGATACATCGACTCCAGCGGGACTTCCAGCTCTCGAATGCGTTGCGGTAAGCCTCCTCCGGAATGTCCTTTAATGCCGCGGTGCAAGCTGCTTTGATCCCGTCCACTGTCCCGAAATGCTTGCCTTTCAGGGTTGTTTTGAGACGTGGAAATAAGAAGAAGTCAGGTGGAGCCACGTCCGGACTATACGGAGGCTGGGCGATCGTTGGCACTCCTGCTTTGACCAGGTAGTCGGTGACGATGAAGGCACTGTGGGCCGGCGCATTATCGTGGTGCAACTTCCAGTTTGCGATGTCTGGCCGAATGCGTTGAACCCTGCGTTTCAGTCTTTTGAGGACTTCCACATAAAATTTGGAGTTCACAGTGGTTCCAGGTTCTACAAACTCGTGATGAACCAGTCCGTGGATGTCAAAAAACACGATGAGCATGATATTGACCTTTGATTTGCTCATTCTGGCCTTCTTCGGGCGAGGGGACGCTGATGTGTGCCACTCCGATGATTGTCTTTGGGTTTCAGGGACATATTCAAATACCCAAGTTTCGTCACCTGTTATGACGTTGTCCAAAAATCTGGGATCACGTTTGCACATGTCGAGGTTTTCCTGGCAAGTTTCAACGCGGCGCGACTTTTGGTCGTCAGTGAGCACTCTTGGAACCATTTTTGCGCACACCTTCCGCATGCTGAAATGGTTCGTAACAATCTCATAAACTTGAGTTTTCGGAATGTTTAACATGTCGGCCATTAAACGAACACTTAATCGTCGGTCTGAGTTCAACAGTTCCCTCACTCGCGTCACATTGTCGGCCGTGGTGGTCGTGGATGGCCGTCCGGCGCGGTCCTCGTCGTCGACCTCTTCCCGGCCATCCAAAAAGGCCTTGTGCCACCGAAACACTTGCCGATCTGACAGGGCATCTTCTTTGTAAGCAGTCTTGATCATAGAAACAGTTTCTGTAGCGGTCTTGCCAAGTTTCACGCAAAATTTGATCGAAAATCTTTATTCAAACAAGCGCTGCATTTTCACTTGCACAAGATCAAAAACAACTCTCACAGACAGGCCCGTCTCCTCTCTCCGGATGCTCGGAGCACACTGAGCGACGGAACGCTACTTAGCTGGGTTCCCCCCACTACCAGTTCCAACCGGTCCAATCGCGCTCCGACGTACAGTCGCATCACAATAAAATCACTGACATTACTTTCAGGACATACCTTGTAGGAACTTCTCCAGCTATTTGTTCGGCTATTTGATATAACGCACTCTCTATAGTCAGAATTGCAGAAATTGAGAATAAATAAAATAAAGTGCATTCTTAATTATTTAAATTAATATTTAAACGAAGTATTTCCGGGTCAGTGGATTGGGCGAAGGGGTCAATTCGAATTTCCTCCTAGATCAATTAACCTCCATGGATTTCTTTTTCTGGGGCTATTTAAAACATAGCGTGTATGTAAATAAGCCTACTAGTATAGATTACTTAAAAAGTAGAATAAGATACGAAATTTAAAAACTACTCGCTGAAATGGTACGTAACATGGTTGAAAAAATTTGATCCGCGGCTTGGTTACTGTCAAGAAGTCAACGGAGCACAGTTTGAACATTTATTAAAGACCAGATTAGGATAGGTAGTTTTAATTGTTATTTTTATTTTTAGTGTTTTGTTTTTAATAAATAGGTTAAATAAAAATAATTAAGAATGCGCTTTATATTGTTTATTTTCAATTTCTGGAATTCTGGATAACTATTTCTAGAATTCTGGATAACTATTGAGAGTGTGTTATGTCAAATAGCCAAGCAAATGGCTGTAGAACCTCTCGTGTTCGAGTGATTTTTCAAATAAATTTTCCTTCTTTTTTTTGACGAATTTTAATTTTTGAACGGTCACCATTTCAAAATGGCTGGATCTAATCGCGCCAAAATTTAGGAGCATGTTGTGTGAAATAAGAACTTTCAAATGATGTATCACAAGCCATATGTTGTCATTTAACACGTTCAATGCTCATGACGACACTGTGTCGGCTTGAGAATTTTATTAGCAGTGCCCACGACGCACGTGTGTCGGCACTGTTGTCTAGATATTAAACGTTCTATTGAAAGATCGGCACTGTAGTTGAGCACTAGATGCAAAAGGGGTACGTTGTTAAAGGTTGTAAAAATATTTATCTGTACGTGGTCTCACATTTACGTTTATTTTAATACCATTACTATTATACCTGTTGGTACTGGGTGAATTGTGTATTCTGCAGTGTGAGCATCGAACATGTTAAAAAAATGTAGATGACGTCATTTCTTTGACAGCTGCCAATTTAAAAACAAATGAAGTACGTCAAAATGTTGGCGAATGAAAAATTTAATTGAAGTGTCCGAGGGAGTTTTCTAAAAAAAAATCCTTTGATTTTTATCGAATTTATGCGTGACTTTACACCTTCACTGTATATATTTTTCAATTAGTTAATTTAAATCACCGTTTTTTTTCCTTTATAAAATGAAGGATTATCCAAAGTTATGAGTTAAAATTAGATTTATTAAATATGTGGTCATAATTACACATTCATTTTAATATTAATAATACAATCGATTCTGCCCCACACAACTTTTAAATCAACAAATCACACAACTTTTAAAGAAATAATAAATACTCCAAATGAAAATATATCTGCTAACAAAAGTACCTTATGTTATGAACAGCGGGTTATACATTTATTAAGAATTAATCTTATTGATTGACCTTTTATTATTGATCTGCATGTATATTTAAATGATTGTTCTAATGTTAGGTAAGAAACGAGCAGGTTCACCGAGCACGTACGGCATTGGACTGAATGGAAAAGGTGACATGGCGAAATGCGAGGCTTGCGGTACTGTTGACCTTAGGGCCAAATTTAAGAAGAATAAAAGGTTTTGTTCTGTTTCCTGCTCAAAAAGGTAATGTAACAGATACGGCTTTTTTCAATTTTTTTGCTGACAAGCCTTTGTTACAGTGGAAAATACAAATCTGACGATAAAAAGAAGTGGGACAAATCTGACGGCATGGAAGTGGATGTGGAATCCGGAGCCTCGGGAGCCGAAAGCAGTCTCAGCCCAAATGCGATCGAGGACGATACTCCTAAAATTGATCCTATTAAATGGAGTGTAAGTATTTTTATACTGGATTTTTTTTAACAAGGTGTTTACGGGCTTCTTGAAAAAAAAATTGTAGTGATTTCTTAAAATGTAACTATTCATTTACGAAAAAATTAAAATATGGTCAAAGTGGTCAAACAAACCACAGCGTTATACACCAGACACATGCGCGATGAAAAGGCCTTGGTGAATAGTGTTAATTGCGTTTTTTATACACTGAATTATTTCAAGTGTCAATTTCTAAAAAGTACACTAAATGTGTTAAGTTTTCCCACGTGAAATAATCTAAACGATTCAGATCTGGAGAACAGGGTGGCCAGGAAGTTGGCCTATCTCTACCAATCTATATATTTGAAAATACTTGATCCAAATGACTGCGCCCCTCCTAAAATATGGAGGAGCTCCATCATGCATAAACCACACTTTGGTGAATGGCCGAAAACGCCACTCCCGATACAATGCTCTTCAGCGCCTCATAACTAATACTATTTGCGACAGAAAAATTTGACAGGGACATATTTATAAAATTCAAGATGTGCCCTTTCCAATGGTGTCCATGAAATTCCTCCAAAAAATTATTGATTATGAAAAAAAAGCAATTTTCAAGGGGTGTCCGGTCTACAATGGACCTGGAACCTCGCTAATTGGTGGAATAAGTGTTTGAACTTTAAGTATACGTGGTTTAAAGATCGATTTTTTCCCTTATGCGTTCAAAATGGCGCCTGAACTGCAAAATTTTTGCGTAAAAATTCAAGAATTTTTAATTGGAAAATGATGCATTTTTACAAAAAATGGTCAAGAATAAAAAGTTCTTAAAATCACTCAAGGAATGCACTGGAATTTCAAAATTTTTTGAGCAACTTTTTGGATTTTGCAATTTTTGCAAAATTTAAAAAACTGCTTCAAAAATTTGGAAAAAAACCAGTGCATTCTTTGAATGATTTTAAGAACTTTTTATTGACAATTTTTTTTAAAATTTCGATACTAATTTGAATTTTTTTCTGGAAAACAATGCATTTTTACTATAAGTTGTCAAGAAAAAAAAGTTCTTAAAATCAGTCAAATAATGCACTGGAATTTTTCAAAATTTTTTAAGCAAAAATTTAAAAGTCCAGTGCATTCATCGAGTAATTTTAAGAACTTTTTTGTTCTTGACAATTTTTTGTAAAAAGGGCATCGTTTTTCAATAAAATATTCTCGAATTTTTACTCAAAAATTGTGCAGTACAGGCGCCATTTTGAACGCATAAGACAAAAAATCGATCGTTAGTGAGGTTCCAGGTCCATTGCAGACCGGAAACCCCTTGAAAATTTGATTTAAAAAAAAAATGTGCAAAAAAAAATTTTTTTTAAACTGCTTTTTTTCCTAATTAATCATTTTTTGAGGAATTTCATGCACACCATCGTAAAGGGCACGTCTTAAACTTCAAAAATATGTCGCTGTCAAATTTTTCTGTCGCAAATAGTATTAGTTATGAGGCGCTGAAGAGCGATGTACCAGGAGTGGCGTTTTCGTGCCGAAACGGGTTAAGGGAATATATTTTACACGTGGTCGTAATTTGCTTACTGGAAACTATTGTTATTCAATTCGACTTAGACGATTTGGCAGATGTACAGGTCCAGGAAATGCTCCATTTAATATTCCATACCGAATATTAGAAATCCTTAAAAGCCTCGTGCAAAACCTGACAAGTTTTAAGCGATCCGATGGTTGTAAATCTTGGCATCAGTGGTAATAGCACAGCATAAAGAGGACCAGCAAAACCACTCTATTCATAATCAAAAATAGGCACATTGCATGCTGTGCGTCGCCCTCAGTAGGTAGATGGGTTAGTCATATCTCGAATGTTCTTGAGTGAGCATCGACGGTCCAGAGACGTATTTAAAAACTGTATGCTCTATAAGACTAGTGCGAATGAATAATATGAATATAAATTACTGTTCGTCTCAAGAATACTTTAATAAGGGCTAAATTATTGTTTATTTATGTATTTACTACTGTTGTCACATATTCATCGTGTAAAAAAAAACGCAAAAATATTTTCTTTAAAATTAGTAGTTCAACCCTGATGGCAAATATGTCTCGTTCCCTTGCAAATCATTAAAACATTTGCACCGACCAGTAGTCCGAGGTTACGAAATCTGGCTTACTCACTTCAAGGTGCCGACAATCTAGAGATTTTGCCGGTCTTCTTATACTGTGGTGATAATATGGATCTTTGCAGAAAGTATGCCAGACAATTCTATTAGTAACTGCCACTTCACGTGCTATTTGTTGTTTTCTTAATATAGGATCATCTTCAATAATGCCTGAAATATTCTCTGCCACATTTAAAACTAAAAAAATCCATCTGGCCCTCACTCACGACCTTGACGTGGTTGTCATTCACTTGTATCCCTGCCATATTGCACTAATGTCACAAATAATCAACTCTCTAGATGATGATGACAACGAAATCTTTCTGCATATAGTCGAGATGTCTCTATTGCACTTTGCTGTGCAGTAGCGTATGCTAGCATTATGTCTGTCAGTTCGGCATTACTAAATACATACACACCACAACGATTTGCGACGTTTTGTTTTGTTTTGATCCATGATAGGTTAAGTATAATAGGATAAGTAGGATTTATACAGATTACTCAACCGCAAAACAACACCCCCACCCCTCTGACTTACTTGCTAGGTGCTTACTTGCGCGGTTGTTTTTGGGTCCATCCGGAAATCATACGCATTTTTAGTCACCGATTATTTACTCACGATTAAATCAGTGACTGTCGAACGGTTTATTCTATAATTTCAAAAATTATTTTCTCAAAAACGTTGCTATTACTAAGATAATTTGTAATCATACTGGTTCGTTTATCAGGTTCTACCTCCAAATATTTTTTTCATGTAGATAGGAGGCATGTGCGAGATCTCGAAAATCTCGAGACGAGAAACAAAACTCGAAACGAGACGAGACGAGACTCTCGGTCAGTCGAGATTCCGAGATATCTCGAGATTCCGAGACTTCTTGAGATTTCGAGATTACTTGAGATCTCGAGATTCCGAGATTTCTTGAGATCTCGAGATTACTCGAGATCCCGAGATTTATCGAGATTCCGAGATTTCTTGAAATCTTAAGATTTTTACAATACCGAGATTACTCAAATCCCAAAATTCATTTATTATTTGAAATTTCCTGGAGAATATTCAAAATATGAAACTTAAGGAAAATATCGGAGACAATCTTTCAATTAGGCACTGTTACGTCTCGTAAATTTTCTTTTATTTAATGTGTTTTGCGATCTGAACTTTTAAATTTAAACAATTGTAAGTATTAATACATTGATTTCACCTCTTTTTCGAGAAATTTCAATATATGAAGAAATCTCGGTATCTCGAGAAATCTCGGGATCTCGAGAAATCTCGGGATTTCGAGAAATCTCGGATTCAAGAAATCTCGACTGACTGAAAATCTCGTCTCGTCTTGTCTCGAAAAATGACCTCTCGTCTCGTTTCAAAAATTAGAAATTTCGCACATGCCTAGTAGATAAACACTCTGTATACTGCATGTTTTAAGGAAAAATTTAAGTATGGGGTAAAAATGTAAAGTGTGAGTTGGGGTAAAAATGTAAAAGTGTGAGTATTTAATTGAAACTGTGCTTACAGGTACAGGAAGTGTTCGATTTTATAAAGAACCTCCCAGGATGTTCCGACTACGCAGAAGATTTTCTTATCCAGGAGATCGACGGTCAGGCCCTTATGCTATTGAAAGAGGATCACTTGATGACCGCAATGGCGATGAAGTTGGGGCCCGCACTAAAAATAGTCGCGAAAATAGACGATATGCGAATCGATAAAGAGCCGCCCAAACAGAATTAATAAAAATATAGTGTAAAGTGGAACTTAACTGTAAATAAATTATTTATCTCATTTTTGAAGACTGTTCAGATTCTGTATTTGATTTAAAGCCGGTGGTATAATATTTTTCTATTATAAACACGATTTAAGTTTTTGCAAAAAAAAAAACATGTTTATTTCTTATTCTGTAAATATTTGTATATTTCACTATTTTATATCGACATAAGTTTAGTTGGATGTACAGAAAATATATTAGGTTTATATAATAGCAAATATCTTTGATGTAATCGAAGTATTGTTTAAAAAAAATCGTTCTGCGTGTTAAAATCGCGGATTTTTATAAATTGACTATAACTTACTAATTTATATCGAACTAATATTCTTGTGCAATGTTTATTTTACAAATTCAGTGTTAGTTTTTAATATAGATATTATTCGATGATATTTGTTACTATTATACTGCCACTAATGATAATAAAGATTTGTAATTTCTATTTTCTATTTTCTTATGCGAAATAGTACTTTTCACATTATGTGGGTTATACCGGGTGGACCATTTTAACATTTAATAGGAAATAACTCGGCCAGTAAGCGAAAAAATAAAAAAAAGTTGTACACAAAAGTTGTTGGGCAAGGAGGGGGACATACGACCGTAACCTTCAATTTGACCTTGACGTTGACCTTGAGGGTTATTTGAAGGTCAAACCAACTTTCTCGAATGGAAACAACTGTTTTGACCCGGGATTTGAAGAGCGGGAAATTTTACGTCCAAGATGGTACTTGTCAACAAGGTCGAATGAAGGTCAAATTTTTGAAAATTGTTAAATAACGAGGGCCAGCTCGCAGTGTTGCCAGATTGGGGGTTTTTCCACCAAAATTGGGGTATTTTACTATGCCTGAAGGATTTTTTGGGGGTAAACTTTGTTTAGGCGAGTTTTTGGGGGTTATTGGACGCAAAATAAGGACAAGCAGTATTATAGTCGGCATTATATTAACATCTACACATGCACAGTTTGATCCGCAAATAATGGATTGCTTGTCCTTATTAGTGAACGAATACCTACTGCAATACAATGCAATGTTTACCATATTTCAACATTTGGCAACTTTGAGGTCCATTCTGAAGCATAACCTTATTTTTTCGTTAGTATGCTGTGTAAACAGTGACATATAAAGCTGTAGCAGAACCTCGATATAAATATATATCATTAGTCCTTGCTTCACTTAGGATACCGTTTTCGAATGCATCAGTTGAAAGGCCTTTTTCTATTATATGTAAATATTGTCAAAAACAAGCTAAGAAACCGTTTGGCAGTATCAAGTGCAGATGCCATTATGAGAGTGCGATGGTACCTTTTTAGTTTAGAAAATGAATGTGTGCAATTTGAACCAACTGAAAATATGCTCCAAAACTTTAATTCTGAGATGTATGAGTGTAAAAAAAAAGATGAAGAAGTTGCAGAAATATTTTCAGAAACAGTAATATAATAATAATAACATATTATATAACTATATAATAATATTATACATTTCAAATGATTGGGGGGATTTTATTTGAAAAGTGTCATTTTTGGGGGAATTTCTCACTTTGGTTGGGGGAATTGTAAAAATCGATCTGGCAACTCTGGATAGAGATTGGAAACAGTACATTTTTTCTGATTAAATGATACCAATGACCTTGACGTTAAACATTTCAAATCAGAGGTCAACAGTAGGGTTTCACCCTTGACAAATCACTTTGACCTTGAAGTAACCTTAAAAACCGAAAAATTTTACTGTTTCCAATCTCTATCCCGAGCTTCAACAATTTTCAAAAATTTGACCTTCATTCGATCTTGCCATGACCTTGTTGACAAATACCATTTTGGAGGTAAATTTTCCCACTCTTTTCAAATCCGGGGTCAAAAATAGTTGTTTCCATTTGAAAAAGTTGGTTTGACCTTCAAATAACCCTCAAGGTCAACGTCGAAGTCAAATTTAAGGTTAAGGTCGTACGTCCCCTTCCTTGCCCAACAACTTTTGTATACAACTTTTTTTTATTTTTTCGCTTACCGGCCGAGTTATTTCCTATTAAAGGTTAAAATGGTCCACCCTGTATATAATCAAATGTGATCTATAAAAGCACACGTTTTTGAGCTTGTTTATTTCACCTTATTGAAACTTCAATGTCGTGCAAACGTTTGTAGAGATCACTTCTGGAGTACCTCAAGGATCAATCTTGGGTCCACTACTTTTATTATAATATTGACATAGGAATACTGTTGAGGAACACTATTGAATAACATTTCATTGTTAATTATGGTATTAACAATTGTTCTCTATTATCGTGCAGTGTTTTTACCACTCGGTTTCTATACATTTCCGACTAGGAACCAGCTATGACTTGTAAAAGACTCCATTAGTACTGAAGAGTACACAGTTACAAATTCCTTAATTATTAATTCTGATAAATCAAAAGCAACATGTCAACTTAATGTTGTTTTCAACTGCAACTATCTTAACCCATTTCGGCCGAGAACGCCACTCCCGGTACATCGCTCTTCAGCGCCTCATCATAACTAATATATCTGCGACAGAAAAATTTGACAGGGACATATTTTTAAAGCTTAAGACGTGCCCTTTCCAATGGTGTTAATGAAATTCCTCCAAAAAATATTGATTAAGAAAAAAAGCAGTTTAAAAAAAAAAACATTTTTTTGCACTTTTTTTTAATCAAATTTTCCAGGGGTTTCCGATCTGCAACGGACCTGGACTGGACCCTCACTAACCGGTGGAATAAATGTTTGAACTTTAAGTATATGTATGTGGTTTAAAGATTTTTTTCCCCTTATGCATTCAAAATGGCGCCTGAACTGCAAAATTTTTGCGTAAAAATTCAAGAATTTTTTTTCAATTCAAGAAAATGATGCACTTTTACAAAAAAATTGTCAAGAATAAAAAGTTCTTAACATCATTCAAATTTTGCAAATAGTCTTTTGCAAAATTTAATTTAAAATTTTCTAAATTTCGCTACTAATTTGATCTTTAGAAATTTTTTTCTCGAAAACAATGCGTTTTTACTATAAATTATCAAGAATAAAAAGTTCTTAAAATCCTCCAAAGAATGCACTGGAATTTTTTCAGATTATTAAGCGATTTTTTAAATTTTGCAAAAATTGATCATTTTCCAATAAAAAATTATTGATTTTTAAATTTTTACACAAAAAATTTTGCAGTTTAGGCGCCATTTTGAACGCATAAGGCAAAGAATCGATCTTTAAATCACGTATACTTAAAGTTCAAACATTTATTCCACCGGTTAGTGAGGTTCCAGGTCCATTGCAGACCGGAAAACTTGAAAATTTGATTTAAAAAAAAATGTACAAAAAAAAGTGTTTTTTTAAACTTTTTTTTCATAATTAATAATTTTTTTGGAGGAATTTCATTGACACCATCGGAAAGGGCACGACATAAACTTCAAAAATATGTCCCTGTCAAATTTTTCTGTCGCAAAGAGTATTAGTTATGAGGCGCTGAAGAGCATATTATCGGGAGTGGCGTTTTCATGATAAAATTTTTCAAAACTTAATTGGTTCACTCTGTCAGGGATCTTGATACAAAAATTTAGTGAATGGTTTCGGAAAATGTTTTTAATTCAAATATAACACCATTTTTCTCACATTTTTGTGGTTAGGTACTTACAGATTATAAATTATGATTCATTTATTTACTCCGTAATAGGCTGCTATCAGCACCCTTGAGGGGCAATGCTGAAGTAAGTTTGAAATTATGTAGTAATTGTCAAACCAAAAATCGTAGCAATACCTATTTCTCGAGATAGAAAAAAAAGATAACCACAAAAATTGAACTTATCACGTTATCACGTTTTTGAACTTAATTTCCATATCCAAAAATATATAAAATATCTTTGTTTGGACCAGCCGTTTTTGAGTTATTTCGTTTAGAGTTTTAACGTGTAAGGGCAAAACTGCGGTCAGATTTGGTTTCAGTGGGCAAAAATATATGGGAATAACATCTAGTTCTAATAATATAATAATATCTAATATCTAGTATCTAGTCAGATGCACAGCATACTTTAGTTTTTTTGGGGGCTGTGTATTTGTTAGTTTTTTAGTTTTAAGGTGGGTTCATGCAGACATTTTTAGTAATAAGAATAAGAATAGTAATAAGCATACAAGTTAAACCTTCGTTTTATAATGACCCAGTTCATGCAGTATACATAATTTTTAGTAATAATTTTAAAAATAAGGATTTGCTGCATGAACTGGGTCATTATAAAACGAAGGTTTAACTTTTATGCTTATTACTATTCTTATTCTTATTACTAAAAATTTCTGCATGAACCCACCATTAGTTTGTATGTAATGCATTATTAGTTGTATGCAACACCAACGTGTTAAATAAAGTTGGACATATGCAACCAAGACAACACTTAACAAATCCTACTTCCTTGACCGGAGATCTTTCATCTTTAGTCTTCGTCTTCAGTTGGTTGAGTGCTGACAAATGATAGGCGGACGAAGGTAAGCAATTTTCTAGTTTGCAATAATTACATACATAGTTTGTATTCGTGTAATAAATTGACTTTTGTACGAAAACAGTAGTGTGCTTCAGTACCATTTTACATTTTTATTACCACTCATCAAATATTAAAAAATGTATTTATTTAATAAACGGAACCGTCGTTATACTTTTTGATAGAGGCCCAGATTAGAAAGCTGTTATTAGAGCTCAAGAATGATTGACGGTGATGACTCACGGTCATTACTGTAATTTTTCACTACACGTTCCGCTTGAATTACTTAATGGATGATTGGATACTAATTTTGAAAATTCCCGCGTTTGAGTTTTGAAGAAATTCTGCTCGGATAGAGGGAGCTGCTACTGTCGAATTTTGCCATTTGCTTTATTATGTATTTTAAAGTCAATTGCGATAAGTCTTTGTCCTTTGCCGGTTTGCGTTGTTGAAAAGTGATGTTTGTAAATGTAATATTTTAATATAATGATGGAGCCTTCACAAACTTTAAATTTGTATATAACATATGTTGAAAAAGAGGGGCCATTCCTAAAAGTGTGGGGGCAAACAGAAAAAAACAATTCGATTTATGTGGAACAGTTTTTACTGGGTGCCAGTCCGCAGTTTGATTTGGGTGTAGGCAAAGTTTTGTTAGAAAATATACAGGTTGGAACCTTGGTCTGTGCTAAATTCAAAGACAATAAGTATTACAGAGCCAGAATTACAAACATCGCATTTTTGCGAGAGGGTTTTGTTGAGGTTAGCTTTGTGGATTATGGTAACAGAGATGTTGTACCATATGCAAATATTAGGAGTTTACAAAATTTCCCCTCATCATTTATTTCTATACCGCCACTAGCAACAGGATTTATATTCGCAGAGGCTCACTGTCCAGGTGGCGGAGAATGGAATGACACAATTTTCGAAAACATATCGAAGGAAATTAAATACAGAGAAGTACAGTGCACACTTCTAATACAAGCTACTCAGTACTTCCTAATAAAGATTTTTATTGGGGGTACTGACTTATGTGGCATGCTGATTAGTCGTGGTTTTATGCAACCGATATCGTTACAAGCGCAGCAAGCTGTACTATTGAGTATGAGTATGCAACGCCAAGCCGTGTCTGCTCAGTCTGTGGCCCCCACATCAGCAGGGATTAATACCTATAAAGCTTGTACATTAGAACCAGGATGCCAATATCCAGTTTACGTTTCGTATGTAAACGATGGACCATGCCATTTTTCGGTACAGTTAAAACAAAGTGAAGAAATACTTGTTATGCTTATGAATGACATTAACAACATAACCTTGAGACTCTTAGAGGATATACCCATCCCTGGTACTATTTGTCTTTCACGTTGTCAAGAAGACGGCAACGTTTGCAGGGCAGTGGTAACCAATGAGGTAGACAATCAGTTTAAGGTAAGACTTTTATTAAATTGTTTAAGTAGTAATTTGTATATTAGTCATAGTTTCTTAAGCTTTTGCGGGAACACCAAATAATATACACTCGAACCCCTCTTAAGTCGCCAAATCCGTGCATCCATTACCTCTCTTAAGTTGCGAAATTTAGCCTCTCTTAAGTCGCGATCATAACCTCAACTTTTTCGTGTTTTAACTGCAAAAAGAAATATTTAGAGATATACCACAGCACTTGTTATAACGAAAAATGAGCCAACGGAACGAAAAATCAATGTAAGTATACCCAGTCGTGCGTGACAAAGTTCAATTTTCCACTTGAAGGAATATTTTAAAGATTAAATATTTTTAAAAGACACCTAACCTATTTTAAATCAATAAATCACTTTTTTCAATAAAAATTGCACATATTCATGCGAGAATCCAATTTCCAAACGTAGTTCTAAAACTTTTACAGGCTGGCGACTTAAGCCGGGACGGTTTCGTGAAATACTAGGGGGAAACGTGGTGAAATAAGAGAGGATGTGAATTAAGTGAAGGTGAAATAAGAGGGGTTCGAGTGTATTTGGTGTTCCCGGAATATATTAAAACGTAGCGTTATCACCTGAAATTTTTAGAGATAGTCATATTCTAGCATTATATTATAGCAGTAATTTGGATGATGAAGGGGTGAATTTTTGTTCCTAAATTTTTCAGACGCCAAGATTTAATTCTACGCCTAAAACTACCCCCTCCCCCTCCAGATATTTTTATTAAGATTTTCGCGTTTACAAATTTTTCGACAATTTTTCGTGTCTACAAATTTTCCGTCCTAAATCGTGAGGAACTAAGTCACCGGAACATGCAATATTTCAAGAACGGAGAAAGAGAGGAAATTGAAATTTGGCACCGACATTTTAGATTTTTTTGAGCTTTAATAATAAAATGCAAAAGCTATATTTTTCATCTAATTTGTCAGATGAATCTGTATGAGTATCATTTTCGTTTCTTGTTAACCCTTAAAGTACCGGCAAAGCCACTTTTGTGGCTTTATACAAATGTTGACAGTCTCTGTCATATCAGTAAACATATCAGTTATAAATATGCACTAAATTTCAGTGAAAAAAGATCTTAATTTTTGGGCAAAAATGTCCGGTGCTCTAAGGGTTCAACTCGAAATATGATTGTTTTTTTGAAAATATTGGGTGTAAGGACACCTGATGTTTTCAATTTAACATTCCTTTTAACTGTTATGTGTATATACAGTAAGACCCCGCTTAACGCTGTTTCATTTAGCGCTGTTTCGGTTTAGCGCTCTTTTATTTCAACCCGGGGATTCCCCGAAATTGTGCGCGCGCAGCGCTAGGTTTCCAAATAATATATCCGAAACAGTGTAAGTTGTGTTTCTTGTTTGGTGCGGTGCTGTACGGACGCATTTTTATTTTTACACGGACGCATTTTTATAAATTTATATAATACTATAACGATTTAATACAGTCACAAATATTATGATCTTTAGTTTTTATCATGAGTGATAATAAAAAACAAGAAAAGAAAGCAACCAGAAAAAGCATTTCACTGGAAACTAAAATGCAAGTGATTAGAAGATTAGATTCTGGTGAACGTCAATCTCAAATTAGTGCTGCATTGAATTTGGCAACTTCAACAATAAGGACAATTCTTAAGAATAAAGAAAAAATACTGTCATCGGCAACTGCAACTACGTCAAGCTTCGCAAACAAAAATCCCCTAGAAACATTATAGAGGAATGGAAAAAGACTGTTATATGGATTGAAGAAATTTAACGCTATATGCATTAAGCCAATCTATCATAATGGAAAAAGCTAGAAGAAGCTCTGTAATTAGATTCAGGCTGAGGCAGGTGAAAGTGAACTTCCGTTGCTAGTCGAGGATGGTTTAATAGATTTAAACAGAAATACCACAACATAAAGATTACAGGAGAAGCAGCAGGAAATGGAAAAAAGACTGTCTATATGGATTGCACGTATATACAGTCTGGACAAGCTCAAACCCCCGAGGATAAATAGACGACAACCCAGAAAGAAAAAAGGGGAGGGGGGGGGGGGGAGGCAAAAAAAAAAAACCGGCCCCCCCCCCTCGCCCCCCCCCCCCCACCCCCCCCCCCCCCCCCCCCCCCCCCCAAACCCCCCCCCCCCACTAGGATAAAAAAATAAAAAATTAGTATCATAAAAGCCAAATGACATAATCAAAGGAAATTAACTACTCATATTAATAATTAAATAAGACCATAGGTAAGAATCCTTTTAATTCTCCACATTAAGGCTGTACATAACAACAACAACAACAAAAAATATGTACAGTTAAACAGGGGTGAGAAAAAGAAAAAAAAAAAATGCAAACATATAAATCAGAGATACCGCGATTAGCTATATCAGGTGCACACTTTTTCTATCTTAATTTTGAGGATTTTAAAGAGCACACAGTAAATCATAAAACAAATCAAGGTTCTTCAATAATATTCCTTCACAACAAAAAAATGACAGAGAAGCAGCAAATATAGGAAAAACTTGCGTGACTCCTGGCTGGGTGGAACCGTAGAGGGGCCTTAGGGGGGGGGGGGGCGGGCCCAACCCCCCTTGTTGGTTATCTCACCAGAAGCAGCCAACCCAAGAGAGCGGAGGAAAAGCTGGTGCTGAATTCATAGATCCTATAGCGACCATTAAAAACGTAAACCCTTAAGGGTTGACTATAAATTTATGGAAGGCGTAGACTATGAATCCCTCAAACAGTGGGTGCGATTTTCTATATGCCAAAACCAAAACCAAATAAAATACAATTGGAGCTTGGAAAATAATCCTACGATAGGTGATTGCAACCAAAATCACTCATTTCCAGCCTCACCATCTACGCTCACAAACCTTCGGATTTATTGTCTTAACAAAAAACAAAAAACCTTTTATAGTCAACGAGGAGTTTGTTTGAATTTTTCACACCGATGTCATTCTGACCTTAGAAAGGAGTGAAAACTAAGACAAAAATACGAAATTTAACTACCCAACGACATAAAATCAACATTTTTATTTAAAACAACATATATTTCGGAATTTCCTTCTCCACACCAACACCTGTAGAAGTCTATTTGACCCAACCATAAATTTAGCCATTCACACCTAGAGGTCACTATGCGTCTTTGAGAAGTAATAAATATATCACCTTTATAATGCGAAGTCCTAATTAAAACCTATATACACTAGGGACAAAAATGAACCGTTACAATCCCCCTACTTTAAAAGATTTTTCCTGAAATAAAAAAAAAGAAAACAAATAAGATAAATAATTATCCGGAGGAGAAGGTTTGAGGTCTTTACTGAACGCCACAATATACAACTAAAACCTCAGTCATAGGTCCAAGGCGATAGTTTTTGGATATAGGATAAGGGCCTATAAATTGTGGGGCTAACTTGGCATTAAAATACTTAGATGCATCCGATTGAACATAATTTCGTCGCCACAATAACTCGTTGCACATTGAAGGGGCGACAATACCCTACGGAAATTATAGTAGGTTTTATTTTGACTTTGTTCGTTAGCTTTGGCCACACCGCTCATATTAAAGGCACCAAAAGCGCGCAGTACAGCCCCCTCCTTTTTTCCCCCCTTTTTTTTTCCTTTCAAATAGAAGGGGCGCATCTGAAGGAAAGGAATTACCTTCTGGGGGTTTTTTTTTTCCAACCTTTTAAAATTTGGGGTAATCTGTTTTTTTTTTTTTTTTTTTTTTTTTTTTTTTTTTCTCCCTTTTTTTTTTTTTTTTGACTTCATGTTTTGAAGATCTAATAGCAGCAGCTACACGGTACAAGTGTTTATCCCAAAGTCTATGATTATCGGAGACATACGATTGTAACATAGTCTTTAGAACCCTATTAATACGTTCACAGGGATTAGCCTGGGGATGAAAAACGCTGTATACTTGATTGAGACCCGATAAGTTTCCATAAGCTGCACGAACTCTTTGGACCTAAATTGAACTCCATTATCCACAATGATGGCACGTGGACAACCAAACAAATACATGATCTTCTATAGCACAAACATTGTGAGCAGTGTGGATAGAGGAAATACCACAGGAAATTTACTAAACAATCCACAAGAATATATTGAAAACGAAGTAGATTAGGAAGGGACAATTAGACGGATAAAAAGACGTGAGAATAACATATGACCAGCAGGACGTTTTTTTTTTGGCTTCCTTCCCCTGGCACCGCCGACTTTACAGCGTCGTACGAAGAAGCCACATCATACGCATTTTAGGCCAATAATATGTACTGGCTAATTTATGAAAAGTTTTGTAAACACCTAAATGACAAGATGCGGTATGAGCTTCTCCTATTAATGGGACCTGACGTTTCTCACGAGAGACAACTCTACGCCAATAATCATTTTCCGTACCAACGACATTAAAAAAAAACCCCCCCAATTATTTTTTTACCCTTGAACAAAGAAACCATAAACTGCCGGGCAGAATTGGTTTTTAACCTTTGACTCCCCGGTGCCCCGACTCAGGGGGGGTAATAATATAATAATTTTAGTGATGAATACAGATATTATAGTGAATTTTTCCCATTTAATAGGCTCTCTGATCTCCAAAGGATACAACTGAAATTCTTTCTAGTCGATCCAGGTACCCAAACTACCCCTAGCGAGGGGGTGAAATATTTAAAAACTCGTTATTGAACTTTTATTCGTTATTGAATTTTTAACAGAATTTTTTAAAAAGCCTAAAAAGCCGGTAAAATCTGTAAAATGTATCCTAAAATTTTCCGCAATTGATTGAGATGCCGAAACTACCCCTAGCGAGGGGGTGAAATTTTCAAAAATTCGTTATTAGGTGGGTATTGACTTTGACACGATTTTTTTTCGAAAGCACGCTGTAAAATGTACCCTAAAATTTTCCGCAATTGATTGAGATGCCGAAACCACCCTAGCGAAACCACGAGGTGATATTTTCAAAATTCTTTATTGAGCGGTTCTTGACTTTTTGTCGGTTATTTCAAATTAAATTTTTTTTACATAGAATAATTATTAGTTATTTACTTGACTTACTGTATTTAGGATAAATAATAATTTTTTTTTAGCGATACTTCAACATAATGTGTTCGATTGAATTCGAATGTAAAACATTGAATTTGTACCTATAACTATATAGATATATAAGTATAAAAATGATATACTTATGAAAATATGTAAGTCTAGGGATGAAGAAAAAAATATTATTTCAGTGTAACTGATCGCATTTTTCACGTTTTTGAGTGGTTTTATTGGTGACTAAATATATTTTAGAGTGTTTTTTGGTAGCTTATTACATTATAATATCAAGCACATTCGATTAAAAATAAATATATAGTAATTTACACAATCTGAAAATTTTTAACATTGGCCCGACCGTTGCCAGCCGGTCTGGCTCATATATGAGCCACCCGTGACCGCAGCAACTACTCTAGATGTATTAGATGTTTATACATATAAACTTTGCCCCTCAAAAATATCCATTTATAAGGGAAAAATGCCGGCAGTCTAAAGGTTAATGTTTATGAAACAGGCCTGTTTTGGAAAGAATGCCAGAACGAACATTTCTATCCCGTGAAGAGAAACGAGCATCAGGATTTAAAGCTGCAAAAGATCGCTTAACACTTCTACTGGGTGGTAACGCAAGCGGAGATTTCAAATTAAAACCACTACTAGTTTACCACTCCAAAAACCCAAGAGCGATGAAAGGCATATCTAAATCAACTTTACCTGTAATTTGGGAGTCTAATAAAAAATCATGGATAACTATGAAAATTTTCCAGGATTGGTTCACTCACTGAACATTTCTGCCCGTCTGTTAAACGTTATTGCGAAATTAAAAATCTTGAACAAAGAGCACTACTATTAATTGATAATGCTCCAAGCCACCCAACAAATTTATCAGACTTACCAACATGCATTCCAGTCGAAGTGGTTTTCTTGCCGCCTAACACAACTGCCTTAATCCAACCAATGGACCAAGGTGTTATATCCAATTTTAAGGCTTATTACTTGCGGCGAACATTTAAGCAGATGTTTGAAAAAACAGATGGAGAAGAGAAGCAATCAATAAGAGAATTTTGGAAAAACTACAATATCATGAATGCTGTAGAAAACATAAACCTTTCTTGGAATGAGATTGAAAAAAGAACAGAAAAAGATCTTTGAAAGGAGTATGGAAGAACATTTGGCCAGATTTAAGTAAGAGCGAAGACATTGGACAATCTGTCGATATGGATGAAATAGTGGAAGAAATAGTGGAATTAGCGAAACAAACCGGTTTAGATGAGGTAAATGTGGAAGACGTCGAAGAAATAGTTCAAGAAACAGCAGCTAGTTTTTCTAATGATGAGCTCAAGGAATTAACTGAGCAAGAAGAAAACAAAAATATTAATAGTAGTAGTAGTGATTTCGAAGAAGAGCAAAAAGAACTTTCAATGGCGTTTGTAAAAAGGAGTTTGACCACTATAACTGAAATTATGGACCAATTTGTTGAAAATGATCCAAATTTTGACAGGAGTTCAAAAGCAAGACGGGGTGTTATAGATGCTTTATCCACTTATCAACAACTTCTAATAACAACAACAGAATGCAAAAGGAAAAAGCAAACTACATAGATGCCTTCTTGAAAAAGGCAGAAAATTGGAAACACAGAATAGACTGAATGATCTGACTGACTTAGAATTTTATTCGTTTTTATAAGTACGTATATTCGTTTATATTGTTTTTATTTTTGTAAGAAATAAATGTTTAGTTTTATTTTTATCAAAAAAATACATTATTAAATTTAATACCTAACCAATTTTCTATCCATCTTCCCCTAACCCCATTATTTACATGTTAAGATAGCCTCGTTTAGCGCTGTTTCGCATTACGCTCTACTTTGATGGCACGTATCCCCCGCGTTAAGCGGGGTCTTACTGTACATACCTATAATGTCATCGACATACATATTTACACACAGCTGTTTGCATTGTTACACCACATGTGTATAGTAATAAACTATTATAGGGTTATCTACTTAATTATGTAAATTTGATAATGAATATACGTATTTTGGCATGAATTGATTAAGTTTGATGCATCTGATACTTTATTTCAATAAGATTTTTTTTGTATCAAAAATTGAAGACTTAATTAAAATTTATTATAACAGGTATTCTATGTGGACTTTGGCAATTATGAGGTAGTGCCCTTGGATGCCCTCTATCAGATTCCATTTAAATATGTCCTTCCCAAAGTTATGGCCATAAGATTTTCTCTGGCAGGCATAGAGAAATCCACCGTTACCCTAGAGATGCGATGCGCCTTCAAACAGTTTGTTGACAACCGTCTGTTACACATGAAAGTCCTACCAACGCCCACAAGAACGGCGTTACCTAAATGCCAACTTTGGGATCCAGAAACGAAGACCAGCGCCTTAGATGTCGTGCAGCGAGCAGCAAGGCACGCCTATCCGGATCCCATTTCGCTTAATAGAGGCTTCAGTCAACCCGTCAAAGTCAGTTATGTGTACAGTTGTAACAGGTTCTATGTACAACTTGCAAATAAGGAGAACGAACTTCTAAATCTCATGCTGGACCTGCAGTCTATATGTCAGACAAACGACCTTATGGATCCGTGCAGTATTAAAGTGGGCCTACCGTGTTGTGCTTTATTTGTATCGGATCAACAGTGGTACAGAAGCCAGATTGTCGAGGTGATGGGGGACAACGTCAAAGTCCGATACATTGATTACGGTAACGAGGAAACTGTACCCATTTCGCAGCTAAAAATAATAGACGGAGAGCAACTGACAGTCTTGAGGCCGCAGGCCATAGAATGCTGTCTGAACGGTTACCAAAATATGAATGAAGATCTTGAACGTGACGGAATTCTTGAAGAGCTAATTTTAGAGGGATCGTTTACCATGAAAGTTGTTGAGATGACTAATAAAAAGGCGTTGGTAGAACTCTTTGACAATAACAACTATAACGTATCATCGCTCCTGTTGGACAAATTGGCAGCTGCAAAATCTCAAGTTAGCCCGATGTTAGTGCAGGCAGGAAATAAGATCGAACACAGGAAGTCGTTTTCACATCAAAATGGCCCAAGAGAACAAAATTTCCGACAAGACCGCAAACCTGGACGGTAATTTGATTGATTACAATTTTAGATATGGCGCAAGTACTTAAATTTAATTTTTTAGCGATTACAAAAGCTACGATAAAAACGAAAGAAACGATAGAGGCGAACGAATCGAAAGAAGCGATAGAAACGAGAAGTCTTGGCGACAAGAAAATAAAGATTATCGGTGAGTACAAGTTCAATTTGCAAATTATGCTAATGTTTTCCAAAACTGCTTCTATTGAATCTTTTAAAAAAATACGTTGTTACAAATTAAATTTTTATTGTGGTTGAAATTTATTTTAGAACAGTGAGACAAAGAATTGTCATATTGTGTTAAATTTGTTATTTAGTTGAATGTCTCCCCTAAATAAGTAACAAACTATTTATTGTTTCTATTATACAAATTGTTTGCTTTGTATTTCACTTCATCAGGTTGGATTAGTATGAATATAAATCTAGTGCTACAAAAATTAAAACATCTCTAATATCATCTGTTTAATTGTGTTATTTCCTCATATAGTTGATACATTACTTTTAACTTTCCATAAGCTTCTACTTTAAACTTTGTATAAACATTTTTATGGATGTTTTTAAGTACAATACTCACTTTTTTAATCTAATCTAACTAGTTTAGATAAGTGCATTGAATTTACCCATTCTACAGTCATGTAATTTTAAAATATTTTGTAATTTGATTTTGGGAATAGATAAGATAATATTTTTAACAACTAATATTGTTAAATATTTAAATATACTATATAAAGTTCGAAAAATAAAATGTAAATTTTAAAAGAGTGAAGTATGTAGTTATACTTATTAGGACCTTAAGTTCTCACTGTTTCCTAACAGATGGCAGCACCAGGACCATGTGCATTGTAATTTCAGATGCTAACGCATCTACAAGGAAGTACTGTCAGTAAGCTTGAACTTCAGTGTATGTTCGTCACAGTGTAAACAACGTTTTTTTTCTTAGTTCTAAAAATGTCGAGTTTTGTGCTAAGTAGAGTATTTGTGGGGAATTTTATTGCACTATTTTATTCAAAAGGAATGTGCAGCTGAATCACAGATCTTGTTGAGACTTACAGTGGACATGCTCTGTCGGAATCAACATGCTGAGACTGGTTTCGACTCTTCAAAAATAATGATTTGGATCTTGGAGATAAAGAACTCTCTGGCGCACCAAAAAAGTTTTAAGACGAAGAATTGAAGGAATTATTTAATGAAGAATGTGAGATGCTAGCTGAACTTGCAAAATTATTACAAGTAGATGACACAACAGTTGAATAGAGAGTTGAACAGTTGAACACAACACAAGAGTTGAAGCTGAGAGAGCCACGTGTGAACTGCTGCTTCACCGGCAGAAAATCATTGTATTGTGATTGGTGATGAGAAGTGGATATAGTAGATGATAACCGTAAGCGTAAAAGATTGTGGGGTAAGCTCGGCCATGCGTCAACATCATCCGCAAAGCCAAATTTCCATGGTTCGAAGATTCTCTTCTGCATTCAGTGGGATCAACACGGTGCAATTCGTTATGAGCTGCTTAAACCAAATGAAAGTATCACAGGAGATCGCTATCGACTGCAATTGATGCGTTTGACAGGAGACCCAAAGGGAAAAATGTCATGACATGTCAAGGTGATTTTGTTACATGACAATGCTCGGCCACATGTTGCAAAACCGGTAAAAACCTGCTTGGAAAGCTTAAAGGGAAGGGAAGCCCTGCCCCACCTGCCGTATTCACCGGACATAGCCCTTTCCGATTATCACGCATTTCGTGCGATGGCACATGGCCTGGCTGAGCAGCACTTCCGTTCTGATGAAGATACCAAAAAATGGGTTGATTCTTGGATTGGCTCAAAATATGTGTCTTTTTTCGACATGGAATTCGTATGCTGCCAGAAAGATGGGATAAAGTACTGCCGTCATAGGCAAAAAACAGTAACCTAAATTTTAAAAATGAGTTAGTAAGACTTAGTGTTCATAATACATTATTCTACCGTTTAACTAAGCCAAAAACAGTAAAATATTTCTAAACATGTAAATATTCCCTTTGAGAAACCCCTAAAATATGGAACGTTGCTAAAAGAAACAATTCTCACACTCAGTTTCCTTTTCAAAGCTGTGTTTTGCTATGAGAGTAGTGGGTAGTGATGGGCAATACTTTGAGTGACATGTTTTTTACCCCATACCTACTTTAAATAAAGCATTAATTTTCACGAAAAAAAAAACAGTGAGAACATATTCAAGGTCCTGATAAAAAAATAAAACCTACGCTAAAAATATGTACAAATGTAGAAATTAGATTTAAGGTGTTATTCCTAAAAAAAGGTGGTTTCTACTGGTTCTATTTATATCATTATACTGATCATTTACAACATCAAGAACTTAATATAAGATTAAGGTTACTAAAATACAATGTTATTTTAGTAATCTGCCTGTACATTAGAAAAATGCATTGAAAACTCTTTGGTGAAAAAATTCATCTCTGGAAGTAGCCCAAAACCTGATCTCTTTGTATGACTCATTTTGTGATTAGTTTTATAAGATTAAAACAAATGACGTTTTCCACGAAACCAAGTCCAAGATTTAATCTTCTCCTGAAGATGCCAACTTGGTTGACGAAACACGCGTCGAGAAAAGTGTAGTGTTTCGTGGAAAACGTCCAGTTTTTTGTTTCTATGCCGAAGGTTCCTGTACCCAGTCCAGTCTTATAAGATGTTAATTCACGGATTAGTTTATTATTTGAAAACTGAACGTAAGTATTATTTTTTTGCAGAAGTTATGATAGACATTCAAATGAAAATTTTAATGACAGGGGCTCCTGGCGCGACAATAATAAAGGATTTAGGTAATGATTGCTTATTATTTATGTAACAAGGTATTTCAATTATGTTTTGACACCTGTGTGTTGTAGTCCAAACCATGAAAGATATAATAGGGACAGAAGCAAAAATAGGAATGAACGATCTGAAAAACCAAATGCTGTCGAGAGTGGTGATAGCTGGGAAACAGTCGACACTAATAATCAAGTTCAAGCGAGTAATGACGACTGGAATATGCCAGAGACTAATGTCCAAAATAATACAAAAGCAAATAATTTTGGCCACGGTAAAAACAGGTGAGTAAATACTGCATACCTGCAGAACTAAACAAGCTTATATTTTTTATATCTGACAGAGTCGACAATGATAAAGAAAACTGGAATTCTGGAGGCCACAAGGGTGGTTTTAAGAAAAGAAACGATTTTAGGAAGTAAGTGTTTTGCTCTTGTTATTTCTTATGAAAACGCAAAAATTGTATTGTACATAATTTGTTAAAATTTTGAAAGATTTTTTATAATCTTTAAATCTTGTGGTTAAATTTACTTTGAAATTATTTGCTATAGGGATGGTAGCGAAGTAAGCTCAAGTGGTTCAGAAACAAGTTTCCAAAGAGGCCCCAGGACAAGCTCTCGTAACGAGCAGAGATCTAAGTATCAAAAGAAATTTGATAAACCTAGAAATGCATCTTTCAATAATACTTGTACGACAAATGACTCCTGGAATGTAAGTGTGGTAGCAACCCATTCCGATGCGGCTCCTGTAACGGCAGCATATCAGCCATACAATTCGGTTGGCATTGAGTCCAAGGTTGTCATTAGCTGGTTTCATAATCCAAGTCATTTCTATTGTCAGCAGATAGCGGTTCGAGTAAGTATCTACTTTATAACTAGTTAAACAAATATTTTGATAACATGGTTAAATTGTATCACTACAAAATCATTGCACTTCGTACAAGAATTGAAATAAATGTGTTATCTTTAGATAAAGAGTGACTGCAAAAATAGCTGTTTTTTAGCCCGTTTTCTGGACCTCACTAGAGAATCGAAGCAAAATGCAAAAAATATTTGGCAGGTACCAAATTACTCGTCATGAAAAATCAAGATGAGCGTGTTTTTTAGTTTTTTTAAAAATTCTCGAAAATCACCCCTATTTAGGGGGTTGAATGTACCCAAAGTGTTTTTTTTATTGAATGAATGTTAAAAAATTAATGTGATGTGTTAATATGATTGATGAAAACTTGTGATGGTCAAAAATTCAACCTTAAGGGGGTGAAATCATCCCCTGAAAAAAATTGGAATTTTTTTTTAAAATCTGAAAAAAATATGTAGGTCTTTTGAATCGTAAGAAATTGAGAAAAAAATTACTTTCTACCGATATTTATGAAAAAAATAACCCATCCCCAGGGGTGGAGCCACCCTTAAACTTTGTGGCTCAAGGTAAGGTAAGATATTTCCATACGAATCTGAGAAACGTTTTTTTATACAGGGAGGTAGACTCGTCTCAATCTGTACATTCCAAATGTACAGTACAGTACAGTATGTAAAAGTATTTTTTATAAAAACAACCCTCCTGAAGGGGTGAAATCAATACATTTATTTTTTAACAGTCATTCAATAAAAAATGTAATGAATATTGTTTTTAGTTTAATTGATATTATTTAAATGTTTCACTTTTTGGCTATTTTCAACCCAAAAAACTGAAAAACATGTTCATCTTGATTTTTCATAAAGAGTAATTTGGTACCTGCCAAATATTTTTAGCGTTTTTCTACTATTTTCTAGCGAGGTCCAGAAAATGGGCTAAATTTGTGGTCACTTCTTTGGTAGTGCAGAAATTACTTATTGTGCAGAATAAGATAGTGCAGAAACTATAAATTGAAATCTGTGATTTGTTGGTTATATTTGTGACTAGGGCTTCAAATCAGGTATCATTCTAAGCTTGTGGTTTTAATTTTATTCAAACAGAAGTGACACATAATTATGAAATCTTATTCCTCCAATTGAAAAGTACTAAAAGATATAATGCATATGAGAACAAAAAGAGGCTGTTTGCTAATGATTCACCAGCATTAGTGATTGAATATTTTGGTGTGACTGAATCCAAATCTGTTTTATGTTTAACTCTACGTCATAATTTGGCCTTAACCTAAAGAATACCTAAAAACCGCGAAAAGGACCCTTTTTAAGATAAAAAATGTAAGCTGACTAGCATATTCGGATGTTTTAGAGGTCACTGAATCCAAACCTGCTGCCTGTTTAACCTCATCACTAGAGCCCATAGGGTTAATATTAGATTCCAGGACCGGTGTTAACACGACTGGAATACTGTTATATGTGCCATATTAATAAAGTACATCGTCAACTCTTATATATATGTACATAGTAAAATCGTAGTTCAATCAAATAACACAATCATATTCCCGAATATAACCTGTATGTCGCGTTGTGTTTCATACTCTAACCAAGTTACGGCACGTGTCAAAGGTCGAGTCACGAACATGAATATAATTTACACTAATTTGTAGTGTTAGTTAACCTGCGCTGGTCGATGCATCATTTGTGTGCACGAAACGCCGAATAAGTCTGTAAAAATGTCTGGACAGTGTCAGTCGCATGTTACGGTGGAGAGTTCGATACACAATTTTGCGGAATTGACCTTTAATGACAGTGAACTTCGTTTTACTGTGTGTGACAGTGTACTGATGTGGTACGTAAAAATGGCTGTTTTGCAGCATGTTGCTACAGACAAGCTCGTGTGCGTGTGTGAGCCAGACAGAGACTATTTAGCTTGTATTTAGTAAAATGATGGTAGTGTGTAATATTGGATTCGCCAAATTAGATCACCCAAACTTAAGTTATTCAAAATGCTGTGAGTGCAAAGTACGCGAAGTTAGTTTGACTGCAGAAACAACACTTAGATGATTCTATATAGCACTACTTATCTGTACATAAAAAAATATATCGTCTAGGAATTGCACGATAAACTTATATGACTTAGTATTGACAAAACATGTTAAAAGATAGAACATAGCTAACGTAGTGGCTGGGGGACTGGGTGAGGCAAAAAAAGCCTCACGAGTCCGACCCTGCGTTGTAGCACACTTTCCGGACTCTACTCATCATTCCATCCATAAACACGTTAAACCTTAACTTCAAAAGATAGTTAAAAGTCGCGAAAGAACGCTTTTTGGATTGAGAAATGAACCTCATCGTATCTATGTTTTATAGGTCTCAGATGTACCTACTATCTATGTCTATCTCATTCTACATCTACAGGTTTTATTTGTATGTGTATTTTATTATTGTAAGGTTATTGATGCTATGCTGGTACCTACTTTTTATGGTTAAGGACCTATTGAGGTTAAATGGACAACGGATTCGGATTCAGAACCTCAAATTATTTGGATATATCTAGTTAGTTTCATTTCTCAATTTGAAAATGACCACTTTCAAGATTTTCAGGTATTTTTAGGGACGGTAGTGTTGTCTATATGAAAATCAAATTTTTCCCCTGTGATTGTGTAATTTATAGATCCAAACAGTTAGAACAAAATTCAGTGCTGCCTATTCAGAAACGTTGTGCATTGACACACATGCCAACATTTAAATATAACAACTAATGTTGATTTTCTCCTCATATTCTGGAAATAAATTGAATAGCTTAACATATTCCAGGAAAAATAGAGATATTTAGTTTTTATTAAATATTTTTTTTATAAATCCTTAAATTCTCTGTTATTAATTTTATTCAATGTGCAGGATCAGTTTCATACAATGATGGAGGAAATTCAACAGTTTTATAAATCTAAGTAAACCAGAAAAGTCTGTCGTCGGAGCTCCAGTCATAGGTCTTTTCCCGGAAGATAATGTTCTTTATAGAGCACAAGTCTTAGAAGTGATCGGCTCACAGTACAAAGTTTATTACGTAGACTTTGGGAATGTGTCAACGATAAGTAAGGTGTGGCCAATTGAAAAGAAATTTATGAATCTTCCAGCGCAAGCCATCATTTGCAGTTTGAACGCGATTGCTCCGCCAAATGGACAGTGGCAAGATGCGGATTGCTATAGCAAATACTTCAATAAAGACATATTTGAGTGCAGAGTTGTTGATAATGACGAAGAAAAGTAAGTAGTGCCGAACAAAAGAAGTATCAGTTAAATGTTTGTTAATACATTCAAGAATTTATTATATTAAGTAGAACGAGAGTAATTAGGATCCTCATGATTCACTATCAGCAACCACATCTGAATTTTGACGTTATTGATAGTATTGGCATAATTTTAACTAGAATGTGGCTGATGATACATAGTATAGGTAGAGGGAGAGCGATACTTCCTATGTATTAAAATCACAATAGGGTGATGTGGTTTTCTGATGGTGAATGACAAGGGATACGCGGTGTGTAAATGAAGTAATGAGACTTATTTTTAAGACAGCACCGGAGACGGACCTTCCATTCCTCATAGCAGTGCTAGAACTCATATACTGGAATAGCCTTCAGCTGGTCAGTTACAGCCATTTGAATGTTTTCTGTGGTCCCAAAATGACGTCCCTTGAGGTGATTTTTCAATCTCGGGAAGAGAAAAAAGTCACAAGGACTCAAGTCATGCGAATAAGGAGGCTAAAGAGCCACAGGAATGTTTTTACTGGCTAAAAACTCGTTTACTGAAATGGCTGTGTGACAAGACGCATTGTCGTGATGCAACATCCAGTTGTTCTTGATGTTTGGTCTTATATGCATGAACCTTTTTGGAAGTTTTTCAAGAACCTCTCTCCGTAAAAGTGTTGATTTACTGATTGGCCTGGAGGCACAAACTCTTTGTGAACAATTGCCTGTCTATCAAAAAAGCAAATCAGTATGCATTTGATCTTCGACTTGCTCATTCTTGCTTTTTTGGATCTTGGAGAGCTTGAAGTGTGTCATTCCATCCTTTGGCGCTTGGTTTCTGGGTCGTACTCAAACATCCAAGTCTCATCACCAGTAATGACACGTTCCATAAAATGGGGATAATTTTCATCATCGATTCCAAAAAGTCAAGACACCTTCCTCTCCTGATGTTTTTTGTTCTTGCGAAAGGTATTTTGGAACCATTTTTGCGCAGATTTTTTCTCATCCCCAGTTCATTAGTCAAAATCTGATGAACAGTGGTGTGATTCAAATTTAACTCTTCCCCGATCATTCTTGTCGTCAACCGACGATTTGAATGCACAGGATCCCTTATTCTATTGACATTTTCATCGGTTCTTGAAGATGAAGGCCGCTGCATGGTTCATTTTCAATCAATTCTCTTCCTTCTGAGAATGCCCGAACCACCGAAAAACCTTGGCTCCGTAGGCGTGTTGAAGTTTTGCAAAATTATCCGTTGTGGTGTGCCCAAGTCTGTAGCAAAACCTGATAGCATACCAGTGCTTAAAATTAATGTCACTCATTTTTAAAACGCACTAGAAAAAAATGGTTTACGAAAACGGTCACAAAGAACAAACAAATGACTAACAACAAACTTGTACAGAAGGTGCATTACATGTTAACCCTTCCAAGTCCCGTCTCTGCAGTGTTGTTAGATCGGGCGCTACATCGCCAATCTCATTACTTAATTTACACATCTCGTAGTATTATTCTCGATCCAAAATGTGTCAATAATTTGAAATAATAAGGGACAGTAAACAGTTCATTTTGATAAACGACCAGAATGTGTGATCCAACATAATCTTAATTTTTAGCAAAATTATTACTTTCATGTCTTAACTTTTTGGAAGTTGTGTATATTATTTTTGTTTGTAGGACATATGTTAATCTTATTCACGGAAATGATGATATTAGACAACTTTTAATTCAAGATGAATTGGCCGTCTCCACAAATATTGTTATAGACATAGATCTTCCAATTTTGTTGGGGCAGCAATTCAGAGCAATTGTCAAAAGTATCAATAACCTGAGTGATATTATAATAGCTTTAGAGTGTGGAGTAGCCGTTAGCTGTAAGATGCACAACGTTGAGGATGCAACCGAGACTTTTGAGGAGACATTGAAGGGTCTTTTGGAACAAACTGTGATTGTGTTTGTTGATAATGTAATAGACGATAGGTAACAAATTCCATATAATAACAAAAATATAAATATATGCATAATTAAATGGATTATTTTGAAGAATGCACAATATATAAATTGTTAAATAATACAGGCCCACAAAAAAGAAGTCTTGTAGTTAAAAGTTGAGGTACCATACGGTACGTTTTTTGGTGTGCTAAAAACGAATCCCAGGTCAGAATTCACACATCGCCCTTAGATTTTGACATAACCTCAAAATCACACTACAAATACGCTAAAAAATAAAGCACCCCGATTGTGAGAGGCGGGGACTCACAAAAAAAGCACCCAGATTGAAATCAGTTTTTATCAACATTATGAGTTTTAGTGCATTAAAATACCTGGGGTTGTGTGTATATTTTGAATTTTTATAAGAAATTAATTTTTGAGGTGTGGGAGGTGTAATAAGGTACTGGGGTGGGTTTGGGGGCGATTAGGGGTTGAAATCAGTTATTATCGATATTGACAGTTTTAGTGTACCGAAATACATAGGAATATGTATTAATTTTTATAAGAAATTAATTTTCAACCCCCTGGGGGGGGGGGGGGGGGGGGTAAATGGGGGTGCTAAAGAAAAAGTGGACAACTAAAACTCATTTTTATTCTAATATATTATTTTAGCACACCTAAATATGTAATATAAGTAAGGTCGACCTTCTGAATTTTCACTTTTTTTTTGTTGGCCTGTCTTTTTAAAGTATTTGTAAAGTGTAATTTTGAGGTTATGTCAAAATCTAAGGGTGATGGGTGAATTCTGACCTCGGATCCGTTTTTAGCACACCAAAAAACATACACCGCAACTTTTAACTACAAGACTTTTTTGTGGGCGTGTGAATCGTTCTATTAACTTCATAGGAATTTCAATTCAAATTTATTTTCCATTAAATATTTTTAGGTTAGAAATTACATTATATGATACTGAAGGCTCTAAGATAAATATAGTAAGTCCCGACGAAGGTGCATACGACACAGTGGAAGTTCTGTGTCCACCGCTCGTTTATCGCTCCACTATAACGGGTTATGTTTCACATGCAGAAGACACGGTGGTTTATATCCAGCTCACGGAATACACCGACGCAATAGCTAACCTCCTGGATCAAATGTTCGAACGATACAATGCAGAAAATGCAGAATTACCTATTATTCCCGAGGAAGGACTAGTGTATGCAGTTCATAGTCAGGATGGAAACTGGTACAGAGGAAAAGTCATATCTTTCGATGACGAGCAAGCTACAGTTAATTATGTTGATTATGGCAACTCTGAGAGTGTTAATTTCTCTGAATTACGCGAGTTAGATGATACGTTTTTGAGAAATTGTATTCTTTGCGTTATGGTAAGTTGAATGTGTGCTTGTAGGGACGATAGTCAAAGAACGAGGGTAAATTAAGATTTCACTCATGTCGTGTCAGTGATCTATCGATGCATCTCATAACCCTTCACACTTCAGCTTTTCAGTTTATGTGGGATTTTGTGCGTTCTTACCATCCTTACTGGATCCTGTTTGCAATGTAGTCTTGAAGGTCTTGTTCAAAGAATAATAAGTGTTTTTTTTTTTTTGTTTTCACTCATGGGAGGCTTCTGAAATAATTAATTCAATTTTTATCTGTCCTTTGCAGGTTAAGCTCTTGTTTAGTGTCAAGCAGTTACTATGGTAACATTTTGTATTTTCATATTTTCCCGCCAAATAGGATGCAATGATGTCAATCGTCTATTAAAGCGTTCGTAAAGCGTTTTGATTGGGTGTTGCGTTTTGGGTAGTTCTCAGTATATCATTCTCATTCAAGCTACAGTTTTTAGGGTCCGGAAATGTGTCCGGCAACGCAGGGCTTGGCGCTATACAACTCTATGATAAAGTATAAACCGTATTTTTTAAGCACCTTATACATTATACACGTGTGGAATTTCAATTTGGAAGCAAATAAAATGCTAAGATAATACCTAAAATAATACCTTCCACAAAATATTTCCAAAGGCTAACCTATCAGAAAATACTTGACCGTATTCCCGTACCGTTTAGCTCCGCCTTCGGCGTCTCGAAGGCAAGATCGGCAACATTTCGCGTTTCGCGACCATTTAGCTTCGAGCCGTCTCTGCGTAAGTAGGGTATAATAAAACTAGTTTCTCGTTAAATGTCCGCTTATACAATCGAAGAAAAAAGACAAATTATTAAATGGTATTATGCTGGTAATTCACCGCAAGAAATAAATGGCAGGTTTGCGTTTTCGTTTAAAAATCGACAGGTTCCCATAACAGCTGTGCTGCCGACACCCAACAGGACGACATGGTTGCCAGATTTCAACAATTATCGTGATTTAGTGTGGAAAAATTCGCAAAAGTCGCCCAACGCAATTTTATAGTCTTGACGACACAAAAAAAGGGCACCATGTTACAATTATGTGTTTAAGCATCACGTATTTGCCTCACGTTTTACCACAAATTATGTGTTACCAAGCCAACAAACCAGCGGCATAGTACTTAAAAATAGTAAGTGACTATTTATTATGATCGATTTTTTACTTTAGATCAGCTATCACAAAAAAAAAAAAAACGCAACTTAAATAAATAGCTATTTTTATAAATAGCCATCTAAAACGTAAACATCACTATATCTGGCAACACTGTACTTCGATCCCCGTCTTGCTTTCCCATCACTGCCACCGAGTACTGACTTCGTCAGTTTGTCAGCTTAAACATTGTAGGGGAATACATTACGTATGACGTCTGCTCCGCCCATCTTTTGCTACGACCCCTACCAATATTCCATCCATTTGAAATGTCTGTAATAGAATCTCCAGCGCTTCCAAATAAAAATTCCAGATCTGTATAGACTATCTGCAGAAAGGCGGAGCTTAGCGATTCGCGACAACAGCGCTCGCGGCGGCTTACTCTATAAGTTTCGTGCTGGCATATTACAAGAAGACAATACGCAAAATACGATTTATTGCTTATTATGTCATTGTAATCATTGCGGAAGCCATCCAATTCATAAAAGTAATAAACTATAACTTGAACACGAAGTACTGTGGATGTCACATCTTGAATTAGCATCGGGCATATTAGCAGTGCAGTGTTTTGTGTCGCGCTACATAACCTAAAGTGACCAGACGTCCGTCATTAGGACGGACAGTCCGTCATTCAGAAAGCTTGTCCGTCTTCAAGAGCAGTCCGTCAAACTGTCCGTCATTGAATTTTTGAAGACGTATCGACGTATCATATCGATCGTGATTAAATATCGGTATTTCAAAAAGGCATCAAATTCCAAAAAGTAGGTATCCTTGTGAAAGTCTATATTTTTATGTAAATGTATTTTTCATTGAAATTCTGAAGTGCCAGAAAACGCGTGACATTGAAAGTTTTAAAAATTTTCGACTGCGGCGCTATTTAGCTCGCGCCTCACGGCGCGAAAAATAAACTACATGTGTATAATAAAAATAAATATTATTAATTTTTCGACGCAACACCGAGAGAGTTGTATAAAACATTTGTCAAAAATATATGATATAAATTACGGTACATAGACTGTCATTTAATCATAATCATAACATAGTATAAAACAAAGTTGCTTCCCGCTGTCTGTCCCTACCTATGTATGCTTAGATCTTTAAAACTACGCAACGGATTTTGATTCGGTTTTTTTTTAATAGATAGAGTGATTCAAGAGGAAGGTTTATATATATATATAATACATGCATAATATAGTACAGAAACACTGATAATTTTAGAGGTTTCTAATGTGATGTAAGTAAACCGTGCGAAGCCGGGAACGGGTCGCTAGTAAAATTGCACTATTGTTGTACATACTATCCTAATTTTGCACGTTATTATTTTCTTTATCAGACATTTCACTTAATTCTTTACAATTACGTTCATAACCTACAAATCAAATAGTTTAGACAGTTTCAACACAAAATATAAATATGATTCTCGTGAAAATTATACTTACTTTATCAAGAAATTCTTCCCGTGCAATTAATAACATTTGCAACACTGTGAATTCTTTCCCAAATTCAAAAATAGTACAAAAAACAACTCGACGCATATGACACAATACAAAATCCACAGTACAAAAGTTATCAAAAATCCCGCGGGCGGCGCTTCTAGTTATTCTGCAGATAGTCTATACGCGTGTATTTCTTTCCCATGCTATATACGGCATTGACACTTTCCCGAATACGCTCGAGAGCCCGCGTATGCGCAGTGGTACGCCAGCCCCATTCCCGCCGCCGCGGAAACGCGGGATAGTCTTATGGAGTTTTACACGCGGGCACGCAAACATTCCGAAGCCTAGTTATTCTATGTGTGGTTTTTTAACATGTCATTTGTCAAATGTCAATACAACTATTTTAGGTTAACGTAGGCAGCCCCACAGATAAATTAATAAACAGAGATGTAACAGGACAAATTACTTATGACGAAGACGGTTGGCAAGGACCTATTATCCTGCAAACTCCCGGCGAATCTTCTGGTGGAAACTGGTACAGAGGAAAAGTCATATCTTCCGGTGACGAGCTAGCCGCAGTTTCTTATGTTGATTCTGTTGATTGTGGCATCTGCGTGGGTGTTTATTACTCTATATTACGCGAGTTAGATGATAATACATACATATGTGGAATGTTGTACTCTTTGTGTTACGGTAAGTTGAATATGTGTGCTTGTGGAGACGACAGTCCAAGAACGAGGGTAAATATTTGTATGGGACTCGTACAGAAAAGCAGTAAATCAATTCTTTAAGGTTTTTATAGTGTTTATAGTGCAATCAATTAATTGATTTTCGGATAAAAAGTGAAACAATATTACTCTGAAGTGGAGTGACTCTTTAGATGTTAGTGGAAAGACAAAATTACATTTCACAAGAAGATATAAATAAATAATATAAATTCACAGTTTAGTGGGTTGTTAGAAAAAACTGTCATCATATTGGAAATAATCAAGTTTTTTTTCTGTCCCAGCATTCTGTTCTGTTTTTTATACTGACAAGCTCTGAATATATATAAACGAACCAGGACCAGTTTCCGAAAAAAAATTTAATCAAATGATTCCTTTCCTAAAATGAGTACGTGTAATATATGTAGGGAAGTGGAAAATGACATCATTCCATGTGATAGATGTCAGGTACCGCAATGCCAAAAATGCAATAATCTCACTTTTTTGGAAATTAGAGCAGTTGCCATAATAAAACAGCTAATTTTCTTATGCAAGAGTTGTAAAGAGAAAATGGAGAGTTAGAGTTGGAAAAGACAGTATAACTGACAAACTTGAGCAGGTAATGAGAAAACTGATCGATATTGAAACTGAATTTAAAAACCAGAAGATAGTGGAACAAGGGATTTTAATTGAAAAGCAAAATAAAATGATTGAAATATTTAAATCTGCTATGAGTTTAAAAAATAATGAGCTAAAGTCTGACATTACCAAGGTGATAAAAAATCAAGGAGAAATAGTAGAAACATATTCTGAAAAACTAAGAAGCAGAAAGTAGAACCCGCAATAGTCATAAAACCAAAAGATGCTACACAAAAACACAATGATACAAGGAAGTAAAAAATAATTTTGATCCAACTAAAATTGCTGTATCTAGAATGAACCTTGCTCGAAATGGAGGAGTTATAATAGAATGCAAAACTAAGTCAGCAGCAGAAATATCAAGGCAGAAGCATGTGATAAACTTGGAGCAAAATATAATATAATTAAACCAAAGGAGCAGCTACCAAATATAAAAATAGTAGGTATTACAAAAACAAATGTACGAGAAGAAATAGAAGCATTATTATACATATATTTAGAAATATGTTGTTTTTGTATATTTTTGATGTATTTATAGATTTAAAGTTAAGAATAGAAAAAAACGTCATCAAAGTTGGCTATGAACGAGAGAGATAGAAACAGCGGTCATGCCGAAGCTTTTCGGTCAAACTTTTGACAAGTGACTGTCACAATTGTAAAATAAATAATGGCTGTCACATAATGAAACAGCTTTGACAATCAAATAAGGTTGTAAATTTATGATAGAATAGAAATACTATTTTTTTTACTAGGCCAACTTTGATGGCATTTGTTTTTGGATGGCTAAATATATTTTTGTTTTTGTTCCTTATGTGAAGTTGAAAATGCCATTTGGTAATACTTTCACCTTTTATGTGTTTAAACGAGTTTATCACTATTATTTTTTTTGTTCTATATTAGTGGGATTATTCTTATTTTTATATACATGTAATGTTTTTCAGCACATAATAAACATAATCATCATTATTATTATTATGAATAAAGGTTTCACTCATATTGTGTCAGTGATCTATCGATGCATTTCATAACCCTTCACACTTCCGTTTTTCAATTTATGTGGAATTTTGTGCATTCTTACCATCCTACTGGATCCTGTTTACAATGTAGTCATGAAGATTTGGTTCCTGATGGGTTTTTGCATTAAACCTTACGAATGTCTTCAAGGAATAATAATTATAAACTAACTCGGTGTTTTTTTTTTGTTTTTTCAATTTTTAACTGTCCTTTGCAGGTTAGGCTCTTGTTTAGTGTCAACCAGTTACTATATTTTGTATTTTCAATATTTTCCCGCCAAATAGGATACAATGATGTCAATTATCTATAGGTGTTTTTTTTTTAATACTGATAAGTTTTGGTTGGCTGTTGCGTTTTGGGGAGTCATTCTTAACTTTCAAGCTACAGTTTTTAGTTATTTTATGTGTGGTTTTTTAACATGTCATTTGTCGAATGTCAAATGTCAATACAATTATTTTAGGTTAACGTAGGCAGCCCCACAGATATATTAATAGACAAAGATGTAATAGGACAAATTACTTACGGCGAAAACGGTTGGGAAGGAGCTGTCATCCCGCAAACTCCCGGCGAATTATCAGCCACACAGTTGGTTGAGGAGAGAGGAGAGGCCGCAGGTATGATGGTTCCCGAGCCTGTAAATGAGTACGATGAAAATGTCGTTTATGAGACTGCTCCCATCCAAGAGGTCGCCTTAGAAAAAACCGATGCACCTTCAGAAGTCCTTCCAGATTCCACCACAGAGACTGGTGCTGCGAAAGGCACAGAGGTAAGAGGAAAATATATAACCTACAACTTGTAAAGTTGATGGAGGTAGCGTTGAAACTGAAATCTTTACCATTTGTGATAAATCTGGTGAGACATTACGAATTGAATTGGATATTTGTCCGTGAAGTTCACATTGTATAAAAAAATGTTTATGATAAAAAATACTTCCATTTTTCTATAAAAATTGTCAAGGTCAAAAAGTCCTTGTTTAACCAAACTAATTGCTCCTCTAAGATGATCCTGGAGTGGGTACTGGAACCTTCTGCGTAGAAATAAAAAAAAAACGACGTTTTGCACAAAACACCAAACTACTATACTTTTCTCGACGCGCGTTTCGCCAACTAAGTTGGCATCTTTAGGGAGAAGATTAAAACCAGTTTTAATCTTCGTGGAAAATGTCCAGTTATTTTTTCGCTTTTCGGGGAACCTACCCAAACTAACAGCATGTGTACCTACCTATGCGTTTGTCATAATGATCTTTCTTGGAACTTACTTTTCGTTTGGATAGTTCGTCTATCTTTGCCATTCACCTGCTCCACACCGATCTTCGCGGGTCTCTCTTTTCCATCTTTCAGATGTAAATAAATGACTGTATATATAGCCGATTAAAGGCCTTTAATTACCACACCACCCTCGCCATAAAGTGGTGACCCCGTAAAAAATGCGCGAGAGGTGTGTGGTATTTTGTATATAGTGAATATAATAATATAAGTGCCGGGAAGATGGTGAACGAGGACGAACAATTAACCGCCGGTAACTCTAACCGCGTCGCGGTTAAACTCCCACTGTGGATACCTAGTGATCCGGACATGTGGCTGACACTGGTACGACTCATCTTCGTACTTCTGCGTACCATCCTACGGCGAACGACATGATTGAACGTCTACACCGGCAATTAAAAGCGGCGATTAAATGCCACAAGTCAGGCAGCTGGGTCGACAACCTACCAACTGTCCTGTTAGGCATCCGTTCGGCGTGGAGAGAAGACCTCCAGGCAACGTCTGCGGAGATGGTTTATGGAGAACCTCTTCACCTCCCAGGAGAATTCTTCGTGCCAAGAGGAAACAAAGACGACGAAGCAAGCTGGACTGGCGCCACTTTTGTCACCGATTTGCGGAAGGGTTTCCAAGATTTCCATTCAGCCCCAGTCAAACGCCATGGCAACAAAAAAGTTTTCCTATTCAAAGACCTCGCCATCACTCTCCAGGTGTTCGTTCGAAACGATGCACCCAGAGCCCCGTAACAGCAACCCTACAAAGGTCCTTTCACGGTGGTGCAGTGAGTCGACAAAACGTTCTTAGTGCGGATACATGGCCGGGAGAAACATATTTCAGTGGATAGATTAAAGCCAGCCTACCTTATCAGCGATCAGGTCGACCCACAGGACCGTGACCCTGAGGACGACCCGGTGATCCCCGAACGGGAAGAAACAGTAGCTCCTCACTGGGAGCCAGCACCAACGCCTACAGCACCAGGTCCAGGAAGCACGGGATCCGGCAGACATGTACGCTTTCCGGACCGTTACCAAGCCGGTTTCTCGTGTGTGCAGTGAATTTTTTGTCTCTGTGCTTGTTCGCGATTTATCTTGTAGACTTATTTTTATTGCCCGAACTCCGTTACTAGAAGGGGGTGCTGTAGGGTCCACTGTTGATTTGTTCCTGTAACAATTATGTATGTTTGTAGGTACCTACCTATTTGTGTATATTTCTGTACAAACCTAGTCCCCACGTTTCGGCGTGTACCATTTGTACATTTGTGTAAATACGTGCCAAACCTCTTGTACAGCCTCTTTCCTTCCAGCTAATAACGCCCATATTACCCTTTGGCGGCGAGTCATAAATGACTCGCTAGCCTGTGGTTCGGTTTTCACCCTAATTCAGTTCGCAACTGTTTACTTGAGCTTTTCGCTTTTGGGGGACCTACCCAAACTAACAGCACATATACCTACCTATGCCTTTGTCATAATGATCTGTCTTGGAACTTACTTTCCGTTTGGATAGTTAGTCTATCTTTGCCATTCACCGGCTCCAGACCTATCTTCGCTGGTCTCTCTTTTCCAGATCTTCCAGATGTAAATAAATGACTGTATATATAGCCGATTAAAGTCCTTTAATTACCACACCACCCTCGCCATAAATACAAAATATAAAATGTTTCATAAATTTGATCTGCAAATTATCTGCATGTGATAGATAAGAAAACACTTTTTGAAAGATTTTCCTTGGCTTTTTTCTTGATTCAATTTTATTATATGTAGTTCAACAAAAATATAAAAGTACTGCTCTATAGTTCAATATGAAGATTATTATGCAGTTAATCTAGTTGATCGATACATTCAGTAATTCAATATTAGTTTTATGGTGTTGAATTATGGAGCTTATACTGTAACTGTAGTTTAATATAACACAGTATTCGTAATTTTTTATTTCTTGTTAGTTATGCAAAATTTGTAGTACATAGGAATAAATTGCGCCTTTTATGTTTTTTCAGGTGCTGATAAGCCATGTAGATAGTCCCACTGAATTTTATCTGCAGCTGATCGAATCCCAAAATGCCATACGTGATCTTCAATCAAACTTGCAAGAGCAAGTGTTAGAAATGCCGATATTAGAAAACCCCGTAGCTGGAGCTCTATGTGCAGCTCTCTATTCCGGGAATCAGCTCTGGTACCGAGCCGAGGTGCTCGATGCCGACGACGACATCACCACAGTGAGATTCATAGATTATGGCAATACGGACGTAATCGATAACAAGACCACCCAGACAAGGACTTTGCCGCCGAATCTGTTATCCCTGGCGGTTTACGCTTCCCGGTGTAGCTTGAAGGTCAAATCGCCGGACGAGGAGTGGAGCTCCGGCTCCATAAAAGCATTCGAAGCTCTCGCCACCTCAGAAAGCGTAACGGTCGAATTCGTCAACCAGGACGAAAAAACCAATTACGTCGAACTGTATTCCAAAGGTAAAAACATCAAGGACATCCTTATAAGTGAAAATCTAGCTCTTCCCATGAAAACTGTTGAGAGCAAGTCAACGTGCTTCCTGAGCCACCTCAACTCACCGTCAGAGTTTTGGATACAGTTGGAGAACTGCGTCGACGAGCTTGAGTGGATAGCCGAACAGCTATCTACTTCTGAGAACTTCCCCGAGCTGGAGGACTTGACTCCAGGCACCCTGTGCGCGGCGCTGTTCCCCGACGACGAGATGTGGTACAGGGCACGGATCCTGTCCAACACCGTGGCCGGAATTGAGTTGCTGTTCATCGATTACGGCAATTCGTGTGTGAGCAGCAGCCTGCGGCAGCTGCCAGAGGACCTTGTCGTGACGCCGCCGCTGGCCCAGAAGTGCAGCTTGCAGAGGCCCGAGGGCGTGCCATATTGGACTCCGCAAGCAGTTACTCGGTTCAGCGAAATATCAGCGGAAGGCCAGACGATTTTCACTGTCAGGAAGATCAGCACCGGGGAGACGTCCGTTGTGCAGTTGTTGATTGATGGAGATGATGTTACTACTATGTTGGCGCCCACTACGGAAGACGGATATATAAAAGGCATTGAGGATTTAGGTAGCTTGAACATAGAAAAGGATGGGGAGAGTTTGCCCGAGAGCTACAGCTTAGAAGCGATGCCGGGCACCACTTGGACTGACGAGTCGAAAAGTAAACTGGAGGAGATGAGCAAACAAGGTATTTAAATTCCAGTTTATTATTGTTTTTTTTTTTATAGACATTCGATTTTGCTGTTATTTAATTTGTTGTTATCATGTATATAATTTATTATGTTGAAAAGTAATGTTCCTTATATATTTTTTTTTTTTTTAATAAATGTATTTGTATAACGTTTATAACTACAATAAACCATCATATTTGCATGCTACTTAAACTTTATTTTGTGATTTGTAGTGACCTGATAACCGTGCCTTCAAATAAATTCTTATTTAGGGTAGGCTGTGATTTTCATCTTTTCTCTATTAATGGTTGGTAGACCTACCACTGACAATTGACAACTTGGTACAAGTCTAGATTATGGGAAACAAGGTTTTGGTAAAATTTTTAGTTTTCTAAACTAATTAGAGTTTATATTTTAATTAGTTTTAGTTTTCTAGAACTAATTAGAAAAGCACCATCTAATTAGTTTTAGTTTCCTAATACTAATAAAAAGTGCTGAACACGACGCAGTTGGTCCTTTATTACGACAGACGCTTCGTTTTAGAGATATATAGGGTTCGGGGTCAAAGGTTAAAATTTGGGAAAACCGGTTATTAACCCACGTGTAGTATAATATCTGCAATGCCGTCCAGTTGCTTACAAACATGTCACGTATCGCGGTGTATAATTGGCTAAATATGCCACATAATGAGAGCCAGGCCATTGAGTTTTGCACAAGAGAGGAACTTTTCCCTGCTGAGAAAAATTGCTCTGTGTCGAAAAAATATGTTTTTGGAAAAAGACGGTAGGGGGTTTAGGTTAGGTTAGGTTAAGTTATGTGATTGAGCCCTTTTCCTCGAAAGACTTAAAAGAAATCCGCTAGGGGCAGCACCGGGGGGGAGTACATTTCGATAGCTCTAGAGAGAGATGCAAGACGTTCCATGGCGGTGAGCCAAACTGGAAAATGGCCGGTTCTTCAAAAGGTGGATAGCGGCCGCGGCTCTGTTTCGATCCGGTTTTTTTTCGACGGCGTCTCATTTACGGTATTTTTCCGAATTTTTACGTTTTTTGTAGCGCGCCGCCCCCCAGGGCCCCCTAATTAGTAGGACCGGTGAAGCACCTTCTCTCTACAAACGAGTCGAAAATATTTTTTTTACTCCACGTTTTCCTATGTAATTCACGCAGTTTACGACATGCAAGCCATCTTTTTTAAGTCCCAGACAAGATGATGTCGTACTTTTGCAAATTTTAATTTCGCCCCAGGTACATCACTCTGTTAATTCCATTTTAATTCAGTACATTTTACGTCGTTGTCAGTAAAGAATTCAAAACTTTTGTTAAAAATTAATCATGAAATGGTACCCTTTATCAATGAGTTACATGACAATGGATTTATGGAAGGATATTTTCCGCAAGATCATGCTACAGCACTCAAGGTCCTCAGATCTTACAATTATGGATTATTTTATTTATCCAATAACACAGTATTTAGAAGCACACATCACACTGTAGAAAAACGCTGTGAGGCTATTAGAGATGTATGTGCTAATATAACCCCCAAAATGTATTTGTCAACATGAAGCACCAAGTTCGTGTGTACTCAAACTGAAGGACAACATTTTCAACGTTTGATCTAAGAATAAATATTTTTTAGCTCCTCCTTAGCGATTCTGCGTAAAAGCTCCTCCTGTAAAGCCCCACCTGTGCCAAACCATATATCTGGATGCCCAATCTGTGTTCAAGCAGTCAGCAGCGAACCATCTGCGTGATCCATTCCACACCGCCTTCCCTTCCACATAGATTTTTTTTTAGCTAGTAGCATTTGCTATATCTGAGTCAACATGGGCCCACCCAGAATATTTTTTAATTTCATGTTTCTTTTACACATTTTTATCAGTCACAATCAGATTAAACAATTGTACTGTGCTGTCAAGTGTCACTGCTGGTTTGGCATTAGAAATTAGATGTTGCCAACTTCATAATACATTTTCAGCCTACTCTAATTGAGAATTTACATATTTGAATGCACTGTGTTTAATGTGTGTTTTATGTTCTTCCAAGATTGTTTTAATTCAGCGATTTTAATTTTCCTGAAAATTATAGGAAACATTTTCAATAATTTACCAGAAAATTTCAAAAACTAGTTGTTTCAATAATTGACAGGATTTGGATTTTCATACATGTGTACATCTGTGATACACAATTGTTTAATGATTGATGGAGTTACAAGAGCTTATATTATTTTACTCTTGAGTAAAATGTTAATTTTGTCACACATTGTGTGTGGTAAGGAGCCTCAAATTGGTTCAATTTTAATAATGTCCAGAGCCAAAGGTAAAATATGGGATAATTTGTTAATTTCTGTTGGGAAATGTAAATGAGGAATTATCTGCGGTCCAACCAACAAAATATGATAAAATGAGTTATCTCACATATAAACAAATTGCAGACCGCCGAAGGTATTGGGACTTATATGCTCATCAGACAGGGACAGCATGTCCTTCCACAGTAATTGAAATAGTCATTAATGTAGCCAGTAAAACTTTTCCTATAGAGTAATGTATCAAACTGAGTTAACCATCTCATTTAACCAAAACTGATTGATGAAAAACAATTTTTAATTACTTGCTTAAAAATAAAATGTGACTATGCGAACAGTGCGCCATGGCAAATAATAATAATAGCCACCCCTTCCCCGCACAGATCCCTAAGAGGACCTCTGGGGTTACTCTTCGGAGTAATTATAGGGTGAGTATTATTATTATTATTATTATTATTATTATATTTTAGATTCTATTTAGGTTTTATGATATCTTATTTTGACACAGTAAACGACAAATTCTAAAGTTACCCAAAGTATGGTGATACAGATTAAAATGAAGTAATATACAGTAAGAATTACCCTACTGCGTACATAGGTGGATATTAAATACATATTAAATGGTACATTTTTATGTCAAACTTAGGCGAATTTAGTTACATACAACCCAGTCCCTCTTCATAGAGGAAATCTAGACATTTCAAGATCTAAGTGTAACTGCATAATAGGTCTTTATAAAAAACCCTATATTTATAAAAATGCATTGATGAACGATCAATGAATATAAGGCAATTTTATTTTCAGACTGTGTTGTATATAATAAATTTACTGTTATCTTTTTTTCAACTTAACTATTGTGAAACAATTTTAAACAGCGAATATTACTTTAAACATCTGAGCTGTGAAACAATTTTAGAATGTTTAATATGGAATATTATGTTGATGTGACAACAGGGCCATTCCGCTGTAATCGATACCAAGGAGCAAAAAAATAATTTGCGAATATATGTTAAAATAGAAAGTTAACAGGTATTATATTATCAATTTTCATAATTCAAAAGAAATTCATCACTATTTTCGCCGATAAACATATGAGAAACCCAAGACATAGAAAAGAACAGAAGAAGTAAAAGGAAACCCGAAAAAAACAATAAAAATCATAGAACATAAAATATCTAAAATCTTATAATACTAGTTTTAATAATCTATATTAATAAATAAAGCCTCAAAGTATACATAAGCTTTTGTTTAATTTGCTATCGTAACCCCCGTCACAAATCTTGTAACACCCGTCACAAGTTTTGCTTGCAAAAAAAATATGTAAAAAACAATACATCCACAAATCTCTTACAATTATCAGAAATGAAGATCATTTATCTCTCTACTTGGCTATTAATTTTGTTACAAAAACTTCTAATTTAGCTGAACTCTGATGTTTAGCCAACAAGGTAGCATATTTTGCAAAAGTACAAGTAACACCCGTCACAGGGCTTAAACCTATTATTGCATCTAAACGGCTGAGTAATTCCTAATACGTTTTTGTTTTAATTAAAATATCATTGAAATTAATTTAATTATACTCAAAACGCAGATAATTTTGTTCTAATTTAGGAATTATACCAGTTAGAATGGGTACAAATGTAACACCCGTCACCGCGGAATGGCCCAACAGTGAAACAAGACAGAAACTACGAACATTCAAACTTCCGGCGAGTCGAAGCAGAGTCACACTCAGGACTATTATTCAACTTGGACAGTCGGACTATTATTGGAAAGCGATACTTCACAGAAAATATCAGTCTCGGTCAGTGAAATTTGATATACTTGTATTTCCATAAGGAGACGTGGGACCCACACCATATTTTAGAGGGTGGTTACTAGATCTAAGTAGAAGGCTATAATGGCAAAAAAATCACAAGTATAAAAAAAATTGTATTTACTCGGCGATTATGAAAAAAAAATATTTTGCAAACATTTTTCAAGTAATTTCCAAGATCTGCCCGGAGGCAGCCATTTTTGGAAAACATTTTTCGCAAGTTTTCCCTGAAGATTTTTTGCCATTATAGCCTTCTACTTAAGTTTATTAACCACGCCCTAAATTATGGTGTGGGTCCCATGCCTCCTTACGAAAATACGAGCATGTCAAATTCCACCAACCGCCACTGGAAAATACATCATAATAAAATAGTGAATATTCGAATAAACGTACTACTAAAAGGTCCCAGTGGTCTGATGTATCCTTGTGTGACATGTGACGTCATACAATAGTTCATTTCAAGTGTTGACTCTAATGGATTCGTTCTCTCAAAATTCATTCACCGCGCAACATGTATTGTATATTTCGAGGTTCTATGAAATGATATTTATTTCAATTGTATGAAACGATTCCGAGCCAGACCTGCTTCTAAAACTGCAGGTGTTCCGACTCGTATGGTAAAAATGCTATTTCAAATTTCAGTCCAAACAGCTCCATCGACAAATCTGATGCTTGCCATATGCCTGCGCTAGCTATCGGATCGCGATTGGTTACCACCTCATATTAAGCGGTGGTGAGGTCTACTCAACAAAGAGGTTAACTTATCAGTAAAGCCGGCAGATCCAGGTGGCGGGCCATAATCGTACGCGTCATACTACTTGCTACTTGTATGTTCAAAAACAAAATTCATGAAAATAATAAACTGTTGCAATTTATAAAGAGATGGGTTAAACTTACCCTGTTATTTACGTTGAGATTCTTTGTGGGCCGCCACTCTGTTTAGCTGGCTTTACTTATCAGTTCCCCTTGCTATGTACGCATTAGGGTTACGCATATGTGTGATGATAAAAGCACAAGTAGTGGTAGTGTTGATATGACGAGTTGAGGAATATGGATGAGTTGAGGATGACGCGGCTGAGAAAATTGACAATGAAGAAATAGAAATGTTTAGTCGGGAAGAAATATTTAATGTATAAATTTAATAAAGTATGAATTAAACTATGTTGTATGTATAATAGGCATCTTCATAAGAATGAAAGCTATCTGCGGAGCATAAAGAGAAAGAAAATATACCTATGAAAATGATGAGTGAACTCTACTCAAATTTCCCCAACCACAGTTTCTACCAGGGCATTCAATCATTTATTATAAAAATGACCAGGGAGAAGGTTCCTTCAGCTACAGAAAAAATTGCTGGATATTTTTAAAAGCTAGAAACTAAAACACGAACATGATATTGACAAATTCACCTCGAACACTTTTCCACTTGATGATTAAAACTGTTCTAATCATCTCCTGATGATACATATATGGTTGGTGAAGCGCGCGCGTTGAATGCAAAAAAAAAGTTTTATCATGGAAAGAAGTGTCAAGTTTGAATTCTATTGAATTGTTTCTACAGCGAAGGTTTCAATTCTCCTCCAGTATGATATTGACAGTGGAAATAATTTTTTTTATAATATCGAGTAGAAAATAGTTTTTGTTAACTTCATAAAGATCCATTAAATACTTTTATGAGGTTGTGATTGATGAAATACAGTAAGAAATTAATTATTATTGGATATCGAATATGATGTCATTTTGGGTAAGTGAAGATTTTAATCCATAGGGGCATCCATTAATTACGTGAGGTTTTCAGGGGGGGCAGGGGGTCGAGCTGAACCCCATCTAATCTTACTTTGGGGAGAGGGGGGGTCTCGGCGAATATCGCGTAATTTTTTTTCCGCAAAAAAACAGTAAAATTGCGAAAAAATTGGGTTAATTTTATTAATCTCAGTATTTACAATTTAAGTATTTTATTGTTTCATTCTCACTGTGATTCTAGCCTACTTTCTAAGCAATCTTAACTTGAGCAATCTTAACTAGTTAAGTCTAGTCTTAACTAGTCAAATAAAAATATTAAACGATTTTTTTTTTATTTTTCCTAGAATAAATACAACGCGTTTACACTAGAAACACACGTTTCGAAAAATCTCACGTGAGATCTGGGGATGGGGGAGGGGGTTGTGCCGAATCTCACGACATCTCACCGAAAATCGCCAAAAACGCCTCACGTAATTAATGGACGCCCCCTAAGAAAAGGATCTCTATATAGGGCTCCCATTTTTAGGCTTTGCCATGCCTATTGTTATGCTAATATAACCGCTTTCTTGCTTGCTGTTATGGTAGAATATTTTTGAAGAAGCTCCATCTGAAAATTTTTATATATAAGTGAAATCTTGTCAACATTTCACATTAGTAAATATAGGTTTTTCGTATGCTTTTCTTCACAGAGTGATCCAAGTATATTGAAATTCTTATGTATATTTTCTGTTATGGATATTTTCATCATTAGAGTATCAGATGGTCATTTCACTTCCAGTGGCGTCGACCCTCTCACCCATCATCTATTGTAAATGACTGTTCGATCTCAAGTCGAGATCGTAGACGAGGGTTTTTGACTGTTGTATCCGCAGGTAGTTTTTGTGGTGCCATTCAAATTCCTCTTGAATATATGTATGCACTTGTTCGCTAGTGAAATATGTTGTCAGCGCGCTTTTACTTATGCACGCCTATGGACGTGAATTAAAATTTGTTGCACTATTCATTATGAACAAAAATGTAGGAAAGTGTATAAGTATGTACATGTCATGCATATATAAAAAATTCATAACGAAAAATATTTTGCTCTATATTTGCATAATGGAGGAAACATTGATTCCTGTAGCCTTTTGGAAGTAGTAAAAACCTAGATTTATAGCTAAACTGTATTTTAAATATAATTGCTTAAATAAGACCTTTTTATATTTAAATTTAACTAATTCATACTCATAATTTAAATATTTCTTTTTGTTTTAATAAAATACGGATAAGCATTAACAATAAATAAAACTATCAAGTCCACCTTAATGTGATTTTTATAAATTCTGGCTCATTATAAAAACTTTCCCTTCATTTGTTTCCATAGATTGTATCTGTTAGTTCCTTTAACCTGTAGTTGAACATTGTCGGTGTTATTTACGGACATTCTGTATCCTATATCTGTATAATCAGCTCAAATCAGTGATTATATATTTGTACAAATTTTTATATAAAGCTATCACAGGTAAATAGATATGATAAAATAATGGTTTTAGCCTGTGCATGGGTGACAAGTACCACAAACACAATTGGTTTTGTAATACAATATCTTGGAATACATAATAATACTAATACAAGCAAAATTTCGTTTTACTTCCCATCTTCTATTTTATTCGGGACTAGATAGCATGTAGTTATAATTTCTGAGTTCTAAGTTTCTGAATATTAACAAATATAATAATTGTGTATATTTCTGTTTCTGAATATGAAAATAAAACCACTAAAATGGAAGATTCTAATAACACATACTAATGCGTATTTTTAATAATACGGTGTGAAAATTAACCTATAATATTATTTTAGGTACTACACTTTTCCAGATTGAGTTCCTTGCGGAAAATACTGTACGACTATACCTCGACGGCAACGACATTAGACCTAATTTAGGAGCCGTTAAAACAGTACCCCTAAATCTTTCTAGATCGGATATTGAGGAAGAGCAACCCGATTATGAAACAGATAGTCAGCCGTATTTGGCAGAAGCTGCATTAGACGAAAAATGCTTGGAAAATGTCGACGTTGCACCCAAAATAGAAAGTGACAAAGTCTGTGAAAATCAAGACGAAAACAAACTTCAGAATGAAGCTTTGTTAGATGCATCTGGCTCAGAGATTTGTGACTCTGAAAATAAAAACGAAACTAACATTGCTGAACCCAAAGAGGAGTTAACCCAAAATTCGAGTCAAGTTCATGTTGACTCAGACATTACCAGGAAGACCATTGCGAGTGAGACCCTTGGCGAGACCATAAAAGATGTCGAAGAGATACCAGTAACCCAGACAGGAGAAAGTCACTCTCCGGATCACACTCAAACACCCATCCTCTCTCCAGAGAAAAGCGTTTCTGTGGACACAGCAGGAGATAACTTGGATGTCCACAGTGTTGCTTCATTACTTCATCAGGAAATCGAAAAAGCTCTCGACAAAGCTGACACCGAGAAAGATGTTCCTCATAAAAATAAAACTTTAGAAAGTGAACATGTTAAAGAGGTGCAGGATACTTCAGTTTCTATAGAACGAGATTCATCACCACCTGAAAGCGCCAAGCAAACAGTTGAGGAGACTGTAACTACATCAAGACAAGACGAAGTGGAAGTGAGAAGTGGACTTTCAACTAATGTGAATGCTGAAGTAATTTCACTACTGCATAGTGAAATTGAAAAGGCTTTAGACAAAAAGGACAGCGAGACCAGTAGGCCTTCCAGCAGGTGTTCCCAGAAAATAAGACATGACGATCGTATACCATCCGCAATTATATCTAGATCGCATACTCCGGTGGATGACCCCAACAGTGATGATACAGCTCAGGAGACTAAAGAACAAGACAATGTTAAAGCAAGTAGCAGACCTCAGAGCTCTTGTTCTGGTAAGATTAATTTCGATGAACGAATTGTGCCTGCAGCCGTGTCGAGACCCCAGTCGCCCCTACAGTCTTCGGACGAAAACGAATCTCAAAAGAATAACGATGCGAAATAATATAAGTGAAGTTTTAATCTGATGTTTAATGATTCCTTGTTTTTTTAAGCATTTTTGCGTCGGCGAATATGCCCATATGAACTATTATGTTTAAGTTTTTGTTATGTTAATACATCTTTTGCTTAATTTGTAAGTAGAAATCTAATATTTGTTTTAATTGTTCTCTATGCAACAGGATTTTTAAAATGTAAATTAATTTACAGACATGAGGCTGCTAAAAAAATGTTCAGTTTTACAAGATGTCTTCTTAGCTTAAGGTACACATTTTGTACAGACATTGTTGCATAGTTCGTAATATATATCAGATTTTTCAACGTACGTGGTTGTTTTTATAATCCAAGTCCTAAACCAATTCCAAATTTTAAATTGTTTTTTATTTAACGAATGGTGTTCCACGAATTGGAATACATTTGATTTACGTATACCAAGTGTTTTAGATTTTAATTTATAGGCTGTAATTAGTCATCCAGTACGTTTACTAGAAAATGTTAATTTGTTCGACCTCGCAAACTCTACAAAATGACAAGTGGTTTTTCACTTGTTTATCACTAAAGCCGGCTGATCCGGGCGGCGGGCCCTAATTGGACGCGTCATACTACTTACCACTTGTATGCGCAAAAACAAAATTCATGGAAACAATAAACTGTTGCAATTTAGAAAGAGATGTATTAAATTTACTCTGTTATTTACGTTGAGATGTGTAAAAACTTTGTGGGCCGCCGTGCTGTTGAGCCGGCTTTATTTATCACCTTCAAGGACACTTGAAGATCAGCTTTTTTTTTTAATGGAAACATTTTTTTATTGCAGCTTAATGTTTAAAACAAACTCATATCTATTTTGACTGAAACTTTTTTTACTTCAGTTTTCGAAATGATAGCAAAAAAATCAGTGACAAAACATCATTCTTGATAGAAGGCTTTGGAACATAAAGAAATGGCTGAGGAATGAAACAAACTTATTAAAGTGTCAAGTAAATACTGTTTGCCAAACTTGTTTTTCAACCATTTTTTTATTTTCCAAGGCCTGCTACTAAGAAAAGTGTGTTTGCTCATTACTTTTATGATAATTATTTCGAAAACTGGAGATAGAGTAATAAAAAAATATTTGAGCCAAAAAATTGGAATTTTTTTGATAAACATTATGCTGTCCGAAATAAAATGTAGGTTTCTATTTAAAACAACAAAGTTGATTTGACTTGCTCAGGTGATAAACAAGAGAAAAAACTGACTACCTTATTTTGTAGATTAAAATCTGGAACATGCTGGTATATAAAAATGTTTTTTTTTTTTTTTTTTTTACGTTTCCCTGACATTTATATTTACTTTACATTTAAACGTATTATTACAGAAAAAAAGTAATATGGTCTTACTATGTTTTTATCAATTTGAAGGATATATTTGGGGAATATCAAGGGTAATATATTTAAAAATCAAATCTGTAGAAAATAATTTATTTAAAAAATCGCTTAAAATTCAATAAACTACAAAATTTCTTGTAAATATTAATGCAGAAGATAAAAATGGATCCTAACTTAGATATGTATATTTCAAATATCAAACTACACTTCTACAGAATACATAAATTATGATGACGGATCAGGAATGTTGATGTTGGAATGGACAAAATACAAGTCTTTTTTTGGTCTGTTGCTGGAAAAGGTAACCATATAACGTTGGACAAAAATATTTCTAAGAGCTTCTGTTTTTAATAAAAGCTGCAAAATAATTATAAACAATACAAAAACAGTCCCTTAGAAAATATTCCAATATTTTCGTCCTTCATTGGTTTGTCTACTCAATTTGCTGGTGAACCATAATAATCAGGATGGTACTACGCTAATGAAGTATACTAGTCGTGCCATAAGTTCTGTCCCTCATATTGAAGTGCATCTACAACGTTGTCAAATAACGTGCATAAACTTGTTTGCTTTACCGCGGCGTAAGTGAGAACCTAAACAGTTCGACATACATTAATTTGATGCCAACAGTCGCACACTGAACATGGAGTGGGGCAAAAGCGAGAATCGCATCGCCGTTATTGCGTTACACAAGTGCAATAAATCGCCAGTTGAGATTTTCAATATTTCGAAACCATTGGAAATTACGAAGAAATTTATCTATCGGACTATCCATCGATACAATGAGATGTCTTCTATCCATGTCAGACCAAGAAGCGGTCGGCCGCGAAGCACAAGAACCAAAAAAAATTGTTAAAGCAATGGCCGAGAGAACTCGCCGAAATCCTCTCCGTAAGCAGAAAATCATGGTTCGTGAAATGAACATTCCACCAAGAACTATGTCTTACATTATAAAACAGGACCTGAAGATCTACTGGGCAGCGCTTAACACCGGCGTTAAAGCAGATAAGAGTAACTAGAGCTAAAAACTTATTAGTGCGGCACGCAAATGGTGGACACCGACACATTCTTTTTACGGATGACAAAATTTTTACTGTGGAGGAAAAATTTAATCGCCAAAATGATAGGGTATATGCTCACAGCTCTCGCGAAGCAGCTGAAAAAAATGTCAAAGGTAGAAAGAGGGCATGGTCCGGCTGCAGTAATGGTGTGGTGGGGTTTCGTATGACGGCGTTACCAAATTGCATTTTTGTGAGCAAGGGGTGAAAACCCGGGCATCTAATTACCAAAGTGACATCTTGGAGAAGGTGGTAAACCATTAAACAATACTTATTTGCTGGAAAACATTGGATATTCCAGCAAGACTCAGCACCGGCACACAAGGCTAAGTCCACACAACGCTGGCTGGAGACAAATGTGCCCGAATTTATTGCTGCTGTAGATTGGCCCTCGGCAAGCCCAGACCTAAATCCTTTAGATTATAGATTGTGGAGTGTGTTAGAGGAGAAAACTTGCAGTAAACCTCACCAAAATATAATAGAGGTAGCCGCCTCTACACCGTTAGAAGTGGTGTGTGCTGCCATAGACGAATGACCGGACCGTTTGAAGAAGTGTGTAAAGGCCAAAGGTGAATATTTTGAATAACTTCTTTTGTACTTGTGTTATATAATAGATAAGCAATAAATATTATTTTTTTCTTTCGGTTGTTTCATTTTTTGAATGAATTAGACAACTTTATATTAGGGACAGAAATTATGGCACGACTAGGTACATACATAGAAAAATCTGTACAATTTGCATCAAATTTTTTTCTTGAAACAATTTTAAAAAGTAAAAATGTAATTTTCCAGTAATTAACACATTTGCTATACAATTTTTTTTGTTCGGAGAAGCGATGTGTATGTATATAGTCCTGAACAGGTGACGTTTACAAGTAATACATTTAAGAGAACAGTACGGTATATTCAGTTAATCGTCTCTCCAGATAGCTGTTGATTCACTTACTTTTGAGCAATTTTCATACACCAACCATATTTTTTGTAAAACTCAATTGATCAACAAGATTAAGGAGTTACACCACATTGGAACATTTCAAAGAATGGAGAATTTTTATAGGGTCCTGCAATAAATTAAGAATTAATTGGCACTAATGAGTCCAACACAGAAAAACAATTACGGGTACTTTAATAGTTGTACAACAAATACAATTTTTTTAGATTCATTATCTATTTTTTTTTTTTGCAAAAAGATTGTTTTTTTTAGATTCCAAATTAGTATAACTTCTTAAGATGTTCAATACATGCCACAAAAATGTAGTGTTGTTAAATAATCGGTCACTTATTATAAATGACTAAATGACGTCATTTGTAAAGGTCATTTTTGGTCGGCTATTTTTTGGAGTGGAACTTGTTTGACCATATTGGTTACATCTAGATTCTAGAGGATCATTTTAAGACCGAATACGGGCATATTATGTAACAAGGGCATGAAGCTGAACCTGATACATTTTCTTGCATAAAATGCAATTACCATGTTTTCTGTTATATATGGACTTTTTTGTAATATTTCTTTGTTGTTGTTTTTCGACGTGATCTGAACTAACATAAAAAAAATTACCTTTGAGGTTAAACTTAACCTCAAAACATGCAAAAAAATACGAAAAAAATTGCGCCAAAGTCGAAGTAACTGACCAAAGGCTTAATGACCTACCGATAATTGACTAAGTGACAACGGTCACTGACTTGGGTCACAACACTACAAAAATGTACCTACAATATACTTAATTCTGTCATCCACTCTGGAAGATAATCTAAGGTATTTCTTAACAAATATTAAAATGTTTTACATATGTAAAAAATTCACAGCCTAAATTGATATCAAAAGTAAATATGACATGATATTTCTGCATTTTTGTTTGTTTACTCGAATACAAAACATGTTGAGACTGTTCTCCACTGATGACATAATATATAAAAAAGTACATTAATCACATGCACAAACTAGTCTTTACAATAGTTACGTTTAAAACAGTTGACTATTATTGCCTATGGTGACTAAAATATCTTTATATATAAATCTTTAAATATAAGAGTAATAGAGTACAGAAATAATTTACAAATGAGATAGCTACATATTAGGTAAGAATATAAAGATAAATAGATATGTTGGTGAAGAAACAGTTTTTTTAAAGGAATCTAAATGTTTATGATTATACATACTGGTGTAGTTGCCGTTACAAGTTTAGAAGTTATTGGAGAATGTAATTGGAGTGTTTCTGTTAATGTTATTTTTCTTGACCTTGACTTGATTCTATGAGGTCATCCTACATATAAAATTATAATTATGGAAAATTGGAGATCAGTATGATTTTGGTCTTGGCCTAGCTGGAGATGATGGGCAAGAGCTGGAAAAAATATTATAAACCACTATTTTGTAAATTTTACTTTATAAGTATTTACTGATTTTATTAATTTTATCGTGTATCAACTTTTGTTTATGAAATATAACTAACGGATATATAGACATCCAAAAAAACCGTCATCTGGCCAAGAAAAAAAGCATATTTCTATTCTTATTCGAATTTATAACCTTATTTACTTGTCAAAACTGTCACATCATATGACAGTTATTGTTTATTTTACAAATTGTGACAGTCGTTTGTCAAAATTTTGACATAACCAAAAAGCTTAGACATGGCCGCTATTTCCATCTCTCTCGTTCACAGCCAGAGTTGATGACGTTTTTTCTTTTATGTCTCTACAAATATTATTGAAAGCAGGATAACTTACTGTTGCTCGGGCAATTTTTGTCCACATTGTTCCAAAAATTTGTTGAAATCGATTTGAGGCAGGATCTGAAAAGTAAAATACGTTATATATTTTTGAAACGATCTATTAACTTACCATTTTAACACATTTACTGTCATTTGTCGTAAAATATGCACCTTCAACACTAAAGCTAATGTAAAAAATAAGAGACAAAAGCTATAAGTATCTAAAAAGATTGTTCTAAAAATCCATCTCATAATAGTACGAGATCCGACCGCCTCTTTTCTGTTCTCTTAAAGAAATAGAATACAATGTGTCGGGAATTAAAGGTCATGTATTTATTTAACCAAAGAGCCAAGGGTGCTTCATATATTCCAGACACAAGTACCTGTAATAGATGAAATGTTTCTTTCATTACGTTGAAAATTATTCTTCATCTTATATTCTTTACGATAACTTTTATTATTTATCGAATAAGGCAGCATTGGGAAGGAGACGATTCAGGAAGTGATTAAAAATGGGTTGGTGCACCCCTGTCTGGCCAGACAACCCTTGGCAGCCATCCCATTTATTCAAGATTCATACAGGACTTGACACTTGTCACCGAAAACGGGACACCCAACTCAAAATTCCATCTCCATATTTTTAGAATAATTACAATTTTAAAGCTAGAAAGTTGGATTGCATCGAAATGAATTAGAAAATAAAATACAAATTAGAAAATAAAAGTACATGACCAGAAGAAACAAAGTATATTACAATGCTCTTGCTCCATACTGAGTTTATCCTGGAATATATACTGGATATCATGTGTGGACCTGTTAAAAGTAATTCTTAAAAAAAAAACTCACATGCCTTTAACTTTAACTTATAACGTTAACTTTAGCTATAGTGAAACTTACCTTTGACGGCTGTAAAAATCTATCTGGTATTCGAGATGCACTAGTAGAGTTATTAGATGGTCCAAACCCCAACCCAAGCAGCACTGCCTCTGGGTCGGGCTTCCGTAATTCTAAAACAGACTCCACGCTTGAGCATCTGCTAGAACCGTCATCAGATTGTATTGATAAATCTTTAGTTAAAAATCTACGAGGACTTCTAGTGTGAGAATTATATATGTTAGTTGTCGTTGGCTGTGATACACGAGCAGGAGGTAAAGTATCTACCCACTGTTGCACAGTCACTGGACTTTTTTTGCATTATCCGTGTATCTGAAACAAATTGCATATTTTGTCACCTTTACGTGCAAATTCAAAATTAAATCCTGTTCTAATTTAAAGCAACTAATGTTAATAAATGCATCTGGCATACAGACGTTTTTTTGAATTTTGCAAATATATTCAACAAGTTGTCTTATTGAACAGCAGTGACGTAAACTTTACCATATTATCACGCCTGTTTGCGTCACTGTCATTTATCATGTTCATATTAATTGGGTCACTTGTAACTTGTTGATAGGAAAGCAAAAATAAAATAAAATACATTCTTTAAATTACCTATTAAAAATTGTATTTTACCCTATTTATTTTAGAACAGCTGCCGTTTATGCCACTACCACAATACATCACCCCTTTAAAATAAAACTGACAGAACACAGAATTCAAGGCCAAAGCATACAGAATCTGACGTCTGTAGAGATTTATTTATTATTCTATTGGCAGCATCAACAAAACATTTAAAAAAAGTGACGTCAGACTGGTGAAAGCTGTCGTGCCGGAGAAAGACGTAGCACTATTTCTATTTTGCAAATTTATTTCGGTAAAATTTCATAACGTTATAGGTATGTGATTGCTTTCTTTTGCTTTACTTGTATTGTTGTGTGTGTAAAACTTTGCAAGAAATGTGTTGTGTTCTGTGTTTGTGCTAATTGTCAAATTTGACAGATGTTTACAGTTTTTATTGGGTAAATCCGATTATTCGTATGTTTGGCTCGCAAAAAGTGGCGTAACTGAGTTGAATATCCGTAATTAGTGAGAAAGTAACTGTTTTCAAGGAATTTAAATGTCCAAGGCGTCCAAGGCATCAAAAATGATTGTGGTACCAGGAAGTGAAGAAGCAAGATAATCTCTACCAAAATGTCGAGAAAAAAATGAATGATGACGATAGCTTGGTCAGTATTTTTAAAAATATTAAGAGCCTAATTTTATAACTTTTTCTAGTGCTTTCTAATTCCTATTCACTGATTAATAAACCTATAAAAACAATAGCCAATAAAGGTAGATTGCAATAAGATTACGATGGGAAATAATCTTATACGTACATGCGTATACCTAATTATTTCCAGTATACATATAGTGAGAAAGAAAAAGTACTGTAGGTATACATTAGTTATATCAATCTCTGTTAACAAAAATGATGTTTTTTGAACTTTCTACGTTAATTCGCAGGAATACATATATTCACATTTTACATAATTTACCTATTTAGTTGTTTAATGCTTCTCATTTTTTTATTACGTTTTAATGTATAAATGGTTAATTTTATTAACGTGTATAAATAATACACGACATAATGGTTAACATATTTTTTTTAATATAGGTTACAAAATGTTAAGTCGGTAATGTACATATATGAGATTCCAACTTTGATTATTATACAGATAAAAATATATTGATAACAAATGCATTAGGTACGTAAGAAGGAGTCTGGGGCTTTTTTTTTTAGATACATAAGTTACGTATATTTATTTTTAAAGTTTCATTTTTTTTTAGATACATACGTTACGTATAATCATTATTGCCAAATTTTATTTGCTTATGAAAACTAGTTTTTAAGGTTACAATTTCACTATATCATTCTGTTGTTCCAATAGTAGCTGGTGTTCCAATTTACTAATAGACACATGGAAAAATCCGTAACGTTAGCATTCTCCTCGTTAGTAAATACATTTTTGCCGCCAAAAGCATTTTAAGACCAAGGGGGGTAGATCTATCGCAAGTTTATACAGTATGCATACATCAGACATCGGCCAATGTGAAAAGGGACAAATACCACAGATAAGAAGTAATCATCTGTATGCATCGAAGGTAGTGGGGTATAAGACCAGCCCTCGGACCAGCCATCTCACTCTCTACGCTAGTCATTAGAACATGAACATGTACTGGTGGATATTATTTAATCTAATTATTTCCGCTTAGATTAAATGCCTGATCCACTGACCGGCACTGATATCTCGTCTCACTTCTATTTGTCCTTTTTCATATTTAGCCGATGTCTGATGTACATATGCATACCTACTATATAATCAATAAGTAAAGTATTAACTTATAATCATCGTCCATTTGTCATGTCAGTATAGTGATAAAAGAAAATTAACAGTTTAGGTAGCAATTAATCGTTATCATGCAACTAATGTGCATTATATGTATAAGTAATGTATTTTTTTTCGGTAACAAATTTCACCTAGAACTTCACGTGCAGTTCTTTGTGAAGTTCCCTGCTTACAGTATAGAAATAAAAATTAACATATGTGTGTTGTGGTTAAAGTAGTTACTTGGCTAGTTTGTAAAGTAGCTGGGTAGTATACAAACTAAAACGAAAACAACTGGTTATCTTAGCAGAATATTGTGTTTTTACTACAATAGCCGCGTGTTTTGGTTAGTTTACATATTATCTAGCTAGAATATAAACCAATCAAGAATGGTGGCTAAAGTACAAATCTGAGAGAACATATACACGGTAATAATTCTTTCGACTAGTTTGTAGGGTTTGGATAGACTTAACATACAGTTACTCGCAAAAGTATTCGCTTTACAGGGAATTGTAAATAACCCCAATTTTTTTTTAATGGGTGTGAGTATAATTAATCATATTTTTATTATAAACATATGTACATGTGTAAGTATTACATAAATTAAACTTGAACTTCATATCATTTACTGTTTAGAAAATAAAAACTAAATTATTCTCTATTGCAAAATCACGGGTCGCAAAAGTATTCGTACTTCAGGATTTTTTGGTGAAATTGGCCAAGTTAGTATTTGGTTGGTCCAACTTTAGCTACGATCACAGCCTCCAAACGTTTAGGCATGCTTGCTACCAATTTTTGTGTGATATCAGGGTCCATATTTTGCCATACATTTGTAATTGCCTGTTTAAGAGTGTTTTTATCTTTCATTTCATAATTTCGTAACTGACATTTCATTTCCGACCATAAATGCTCAATTGCATTTAAATCATGGCTTTGAGGGGGGTGCAATTAACTGATGGGGAGTGTTGTATACAATCCATTGTCTCACTATGTAAGCCGTGTGTTTTGGATCGTTGTCTTGTTGGAACCAATAATTATTTCCTAGATTCAATTTTGTGACACTTTGTTTTTAATAGGTTTAGGTACGTATATTTAGTCATAATGCCATCAATAAAAACTAAATTCCCGTCCCACTCGCACTCATACTTCCCCACACCCATCACTGAACCGCCACCATGCTTAAAAGTTGGACACAACTTTTTGGCAAATTTTAATCGTTTTAGACGATTTACCTACTTTACTAATAAAGGGCTTTTTCCCTAGATGCTCTACCATGCAGATCGTGCGTTTTTAAAACCCGGCGGCAGGTATCTGCACTTACTTGCTTTTTAAAACGATTATTTACTAATGCCGCCAATTTTGGGGCACTTGTAGAAGGGCATTTTTTATTTCACGCACTAAGTATTGCCTTCTCTTCTCGAGAAGTTAATAGTCTTGGACGGTCCTTTCAAGGCATATTGGAATCTATTTGATTTTCGTTATATCTTTTTGTAATACATTGTATAGTATTTTTTGCTTCTTTTTTAACAAATCACCTATCTCTTTATATGATTTTCCTTCCAAAAGCCACTGTACTGCCATTTGTCTCTCCTGTGCTCTTGTTTCTGATTTACGTCCCCTTATAATTAGAAATATTTTAACAGATTCACACAACATACAGTTGTTTACACTCGTCTGAATGTATAACTGAAGTCTTAACAACTGGGGTCTCACCGTTATACCTGGGACACTGAGGTTATGCGCAGTACGAATACTTTTGCTGCGTAGATATTGCCATTCTTAAAATTAAATTTTTTTTTATGTAGATATTTAATGCAATATGAGGCTAAAACTTGATTTATGCATTGCTGATATAGTGTGTAAATATATTTAGTACATGAAATTTTCCTTATAGCTATAAAAATGCAGTTAATTTCTTTACACATCAATTCAGGGTACGAATACTTTTGCAAGTAACTGTAGTTACCCTACAGATAGCTAGTTTACAAACTAACCAAAACGGATTCTTATTGTGTACATTTTTTCTCAGGTTTATACTTCAGCCACCACTCTTGTTTAGTTTACATACCAACTGGATTATGTATAAACCAAGAGATGCAGCTATTTTTGTGGTAAATGTTCATCAAATAAAAAAAAATACGAGAATTATATACATGAAGCATGAGCCGACCTCCCCCCCCGGACCGTTGAGCCCCCGTTTTAGAGGGTCACGAAAAAGTCTAGAATAATGCCTAGGTCGTATGTATGTAGGCGTATCTCTATCAAAACATGTCTAGTCCAATTTAAACACACTAGAGAGCGATATCTCTAAGGTAACACCATCGTATGTTCTGGTCTGGATATATCCGATAGCTACGTTCTTCGTCATTCGTTGTCAGATGCGTCACACTCTGAGATCTAATAAGAATAAGATCGAAAACCGGATATCTGATATTCAGTGATGAATGACGAAAGGGGAATCATTCTAGTTTCTCTTATAAAAAAAAGAAAACTCATTTCAGGCATTTTTCAAAAAAATGTTTATGTCTTATTTGCTGATTTTTGTTCATAAACAATGCGAGGACTTCATGTCTCGGCACGTCCGATTAATTAATTTTGGAAAAACTCAGGGAAAAACTCATTGAAATGAAAAAGTTCGATTGAATCATGGAAAAGTTAATCACCACCCGTCTCCCGTCCCTTTGAGAGTGTGGCAGGGGTCAACGTTTTTTATTAAAATTTAGGAAAAAATATCTACCGTACCAAAAGGTCTTGGAAACGACTTTCAAGATATTTACGAAAATTTTTTGTTCATAATCAAGCGGAAAAAAAAACGTTTTATCTGTGTATTTTATGCAAAATTTTAATTTTTACTAAAGCTACAGTATAGTAAAATAAAATCTTAAAAACGAAATGTTGGGATGAAATAAAAATAAAAATTGAACCAATAAATACATACATCTTGAAATTTCTAAAAATAAATACAGGAATAAAATAGGTACTTCGTATATTTACTTGGTGGTTAAGAACAAAAAAAAAAAAAAAAAAAATTGCAAATATTGTGTATGCTCCTTTCATAAACTTTTGGTGCCGTAGGCATCTTTTGAATTTTTTTTTTTGCTATTATTTTCGGTCAATAGTTTTTGGTTAATATCAGGCAATAAATACATACATATGTACATATGTAGATGTTTTAGAAGGGTGTCCAGGTTTTAAATCGAGTTTTAAATAGTTCAAACTGTTTAATGTAAAGTTTCAGTAACATTGATAACATGATCAAGGATCATTCGCGTCTGCCTTAATTTATATGTATGTATGTATGTTATCCTGGTGTATATGCGTTTTTTTCATTTTTCACACGAGACAAGTGTGACCATGAGATGGACCATGAAATGGAAGCGTCTCTGGTCTGCTAGCCGAGATAAAATTACGCAATATCGCAAAAATAATATTATGGTAATTTGCGCAGTACACATGCCGAATCATTACCAGTTACCAGACGACACAGCCTGCCGTAGATTTTACACAATACATACATGTACAGTGCCGGAAAAAAAGTATTCGCGGATAGAGCGAAACGCAGAACAACACCTGCATACTTTATTCAGAATAGACAAAGAACTGAATTATACAGGAAAATGTTAAGCTTTATTAATCCTAAGTTTAACAAATATGACAAAAATATACAAACAGCAATTTTAAATTAAACTATAACAAAAATATTAATAGTGTTAAATAACATAGAGAAAAAAGTATTCGCGGATTTAAGAAATTTACATATTTGGAGGACATCAAATCGATATCTAATATTTAGTATGCAGACCTTTAGCTTGAATAACGGCTCGTAATCTTCTAGGCATTGAGCTCACAATCTTCTGAGTGTATTTAGGTGACGTTTTGTACCATTCTTCTAACAGAGCAGCTTTCAGTCGTTGTCGATTTGTAATGTTATGTTTCCTTACTCGTTTGTCTAAATCATCGCATAGATTTTCTATGGGATTTAAGTGTGGGGATTGAGGGGGAGTGTGTAGTAAGTAAGGTACAGTATAAATAAGCCATTGTCGCACACGGTAAGCCGTGTGCTTAGGATCAATGTCCTGCTGAAAATATAAATTGTTACCAATAATTAAGTTTTTTTGCATTCTGTTGTAAATTATTCTGTAAAATGTTCCAGGCATACACGATGGTCCATGATTCCATCAATAAAAACCAGATTTCCAACTCCGGATGAAGCCATGCACCCCCAGAATAAAATCCCACCGCCACCGTGTTTGACCGTGTGTTGGAGATTCGGAACGGGGAGTTCAGTTTTCGGCTTTCGCCACACTTTTCTTCTACCGTCGCAATGAAATACATTGTATTTAATATGAAATAGAAGAAAAGTGTGGCGAAAGCCGAAAACTGTACTCCCCGTTTTGAATCTCCAACAGACGCGTCTGTTAATTAATGAGACGGTCAAACACGGTGGCGGTGGGATTTTATTCTGGGGTGCATGACTTCATCCGGAGTTGGAAATCTGGTTTTTATTGATGGAATCATGTACCATCGTGTACACCTGAACATTTTACAGAATAATTTACAACAGAGTGCAAAAAAACTTAATTATTGGTAACAATTTATATTTTCAGCAGGACATTGATCCTAAACACACGGCTTACCGTGTGCGACAATGGCTTATTTATACTGTACCTTACACACACCCTACTACACACATCCCCTCAATTCCCAGACTTAAATCCCATAGAAAATCTATGGGATGATTTAGACAAACGAGTAAGGAAACATAACATTACAAATCTACAACGACTGAAAGCTACTCTGTTAGAAGAATGACACAAAACATCATCTAAATACACTCAGAAGATTGTGAGCTCAATGCCTAAAGATTACGAGCCGTTATTCAAGCTAAAGGTGCTGTTCTGCGTTTCGCTCTATCCGCGAATACTTTTTTCCGGCACTGTACATATGTTACTTCATAAAGGAAATGTGGGTATGGGTGCCGTACGTCCATACCTACTCAATACCTCCCTTATATGAGGTGTTGTACTACATATGTACATATTTATTTAATCTCTGAAAAGACTGAAAATATATACATATGTATGTATGTATGTAATAGGTACCTGGTGCAGCAACAGTAACTTTGCCCTTGGCCGCAGTAAACAAAACCCGAAATTGTGAACCCTGCAGCCATGACCGCTTCGAGAAGTATAGCCTGTTATTGTTTGTTTGTGGGTATCATTGTGTGTATGTCTTTGGGGGTATAGTCGTATTACGTCGTACTACATTCGTTGGGCGCAATTCGCGAGAAAATATATTCTGGTTGTACTGTGGTTGGTTAAACCACAGAATCACAGCATTGTCTTCCTTATGCTGTGGTTAAACTGCCATTTCAGTTCAGTGTTTTATAATTCTGTATTAGTTCACTCGACTGTAAACAGTATTGTTGGTAGCTCTCTGTGATGTTTCTGTTCCTATTGTGGCCACTTGTAGATTTGTAGATTTGTAGACTTGTATATTTCCGAGAGCACCAGGATAAACATTGCTATTTCCAGAGGCGTGAGGTCATCGGCGTAGCTAGCCTCAGTTTTCAGGGGGGCCATGGCCCCAGTACGTTGAAAAAAAAAAAACAATTTTAATAGGCAAGGATTGCACCAGGGCCGTAGCTAGGTCGCTCCTGCTGTCAGGGCCTTACTTTTTATAGCCAGGGCATGTCTTAAATATTTGGAACCGGGACAAGGGGGCACCCGGAAAAAATAAAGGTGCGCCGGTAGGCGCCACAATAGCGCCGCAGGCGAAAATTTTCTAAATTTTAAAATATGTTTTGTTTTATATTTTTCGAAAAATAAATAAATGGAATGGAACAATGGAATGTTTTAATAATTCTATCTAGTTTTACACAAAACAGTAAATATTTATTAGATTTTCGTCTTTATTTTTAGAAGTCTTCTGTCAGGGCGTAATTTCGGCCTGCCAGAGCGCCGCCCTGATCCGCCCTCAGCTGGCTACGGTCCTGGATTGCACGCTCTTCTACATACTTATATAAAATAAGATTATTCTATGAAAAATATAAGTAATTTCAGATACTACATTTTTTTATACGCAGTTTTTTTTATTAGAATGTTTTTATTAGAATCTTAGAATCTTTAAGGGGGGGCCAGAGGTACATCAGGGGGGGGCAGCCCCCCTGGCCCCCCTTGCTACGCCGATGCGTGAGGTCAATGGAAACTAAGTGAAAGCTAAAGGGCAGCTAAACAAAACCCAAGGTAATTTGCTATACACTGTGATTCAGAATTATGGTGCAAAAAAAGTAATTACAGATAGAGGTCTTAAAAATAAAGAGACACGTGTATTTGTATTTTGGTCATTTTCGATTTTTAAGGTCCGTACGGGCCCATAAATGGGACTTTGGGAAAACAGTTTTTTTGAGATATCTCGATAAGTACTTGATCGATTTCAATAAAATTTGGAGGGTAGTCTCAAAATAACCTTCCTAATAGAACTCATATTAGACCTGCCGCAAAGGGGCGCTACATAGAGTCGCTGCATCGCAGTTTTTCGCTTCTATTTTTTTTATTCAATTATCTTTTGTGTTTTTTCTTTTTTATTCTGATGCAGAATTCATTTTTAGACTAAAAATGTCCTCTTGTCTATTTTTCATATCATGCACTCATTTCTAGAAAAATGCGAAAAACTGTTTCAATGATCTGACTTACAATACTGCGAAACTACAAATTATCACAATTGCCATGGAAACAAAAGAGGTGACTGGACGAATTAAAACATCTAACGTAACAGCGAACTTTTTTATTAACATGGACAACAAGAATTAAACTATCAATAATAAGGATAAAAACAAACGAAGAGTAATTTAACATAAACAGCAAGAACTAAACTAGTAATAATAAGAAAAATAACAAGCGAAATAGCAAAATCTTCATTTTAGAAATTGTTCAAAGTTATTAGCTCGAATACAGGCCCGAATTCGTTTTAAAAAGTTATATCGTAATTTTTCCAACACATCAACAGATAATTTAATACGCAGAATATTATTATTCACTCTTTCGCGTAAATCGTCAATGTTTAACAATTGGCGAGAATAGACACTTTGTTTTAATTCACCCCACAAATAAAAATCTAAAGGATTTAAGTCGGGGCTACGGGGGAGGCCAGAATTGTAGAGCCTCAACACCCCGCCCAATCCATCTTTCTGGGCAATTTTCCTCTAACCATTGCCGAACTAGCAACGCATAATGTGGTGCAGCGCCATCCTGCATGAATCACATATGTATTAACTCTGTGCTGAAGGGAGACATCGTCCAATAAATCCTGTAGCCCATTTCTTCAGAAATCAAGATAATGCACAGAGTTTAAATTACTTGGGGGTTCAACTGCGCCTAGGACGTTGTTTCCTAATATTCCACCCCAAAAATTAATCTTAAATTGAAACTGTGAATGTCTGGTGTTCGTAGCACGCGGGTTTGCATCCGCCCACTCATGGTGATTCCTTAAATTAAAAATCCCACATTTTGTGAAACACGATACATCCGTAAAAAGGATCCTTTTAAAAAACAAGGGTTTAAAAAACCAAATCATCTCTGTGTTTTTGCAACATGCTTCTACAAAATTCTAACCTTTTCTGGAAATCGGTTGGTAACAATTCCTGAACCTTTACAGTGTGAAAAGGATACAAACTTTGTTCGTGCAGTATTGTCCAGACGCTAGATTGGGAGATATTCTCTGACATACCTAACCGTCTGGTACTCAACGTAGGATCTTCCCAGACTCTATTTAATACTCGCTGCTCTACATTTACATTTCTCGCAAACCGCTGTCTTCCTGCATTGCGATTAGTTTTATAAAATGTACCAGTTTCTCTCAAGCGGCGATCATTATTATCGAACAATTTTCGAGAAGGTGTTCTTCTATTAGGTAACTCTTTTCTATATCTCCTAACTGCAGCACTTGAGTTGCTGTTACACCAACCATAAACTAAATACATGTCTGCCATTTCAGGAAACGTAAAACGCTCAGCCATTATAAGAGTAAATAAGGGTAGGAAAATTTTTAATTAACTAAATAACACAGCACAACAATCTAACTGGCAAATAAAAATAGTAAACATCAAAATGTCATTGTTGATGTTTTAATTTCTTTAATTATTTCCATGGTAATTGTGATAATTTGTAGTTTCGCAGAAGTGTAAGTCAGATCATTGAAACAGTTTTTCGCATTTTTTCTCGAAATGGGTGTATGATATGAAAAATAGACAAGAGGACATTTTTGGTGTAAAAATGAATTCTAAATCAGAATAAAAGATAATTATAGAATAATATAATATAATAATAGAAAAACAAAAGATAATTGAATAAAAAAAATAGAAGCGAAAAACTGCGATGTAGTGACTATTGCGCCACTACGTTACTCTATTACTCTACTACGACATACGTGACACGATTAGCGCCCCCTTGCGGCAGGTCTAAAAATATTTTAAAGGTTCTATTACAAAGATTATTTTGAGACTACCCTCCAAATTTAATTGAAATCGATCAAGTACTTATCGAGATATCTCAAAAAACTGTTTTCGCAACGTCCCATTTATGGGCCCGTACGGGCTTTAAAAATCTAAATTGACCAAAACGAAAATACACTTGTCTCTTTATTTTAAGACCTCTATCTGTGATTACTTTTGTGCACCATAATTCTGAATTACCCTGTATAACGGAGCCGTTATCTGGATCAATGGGAGATGCACATATAATACATCGCGGATCACATCCATATTTTATTTAAACGTGGGCACATTCCAGTAGATTATGTCTGAAAACATCCATCATCAACGCCTGATTGTTATCATTTGTATTTTATTTCAAAGATCTTTCTTTGACGTTCGCACAAATGGTATGGTGGTACTGAAGTTTCTGTGTTGAAGTAGCTGCACAGTAAGATAATTAGGTACATTTTTGTTTCAGATCAAATCTTAACCGTCTAAATTACTTTTTTTGAGGCAACCTCTTCTATTGAGTTGTACTCGCAATCAGAGCAGCATTGGACCCATTATTCTGCATCAAACAAAAAAAAAAGCGCAGAAGCATGGTAACCAACAATTGTAACACTTTTGTCCTATTTACCCATCCTATGTCTCATTTGGCCTCTGATCGTATGATCTTGTTACCTAACCTCAAATTGGACATATATATCAGATATACCGACATACGTGGTATGAATTCATATCTGTTGAAACATTTGAACAGTGGGAGGAAATGGAGATTATATTGTAACTTACACACATATTTGTATGTGGTGTATTGTGAAAACATATTCTAATTGTATACATAAATTTTTGTCGTTCCTGATTCTAGTTCTAAGTAAAGTGCTGATGTTGGCTCTTAACTGTATACGATTTACAAACACAATTAAGTTGCGACAGTTGCGAACGATTCTATCCCTCAGGTGTGCAAGATCTCAATGCTCTTTCCTGTACATGGTATCCTTGAGATATCAGATAATAAGAAGAAATCGCAGGGATTCAGATCCGGGTCGTAAGGCGGTCAGTCTATCTCGCCGCTCGGTCAGTCGTATTGTGAGTCGTCTTATCGTCTTATTCTTATATTAGGTTTCCAACCTTTCTCGGTTCCATAACTCCGGACCACGATGAGTGAGCGCGATAATCTTTGAAAATTAAGTGATATCCAGAGTTTAATAGAAATTCAACAAGTAGTTCAGGAGTTACAGACCAAAAACTGAGTGTAACTTTTTAATGGCCCATTCCGTACTTTTTACGTGCAGGTAAAGAGTACCTACTTTACTCTTACATGAATCTTCAATTCAAGTAAGTCGTTTAGATTAGAATGGATTTACGTACATATGTATGCACATACATAGATACATAATATATGTTTGTTTCTACACAATTTCATATTGATTCTTTATAGAATTTACTTTAAAAATGTTTTGCTTTCCTACATTGTTTAGATACAATTCTTATTCATAATTTTACCGTACCTTTGTGTATAGAATTTCCATTCTAAATTGAAAATAGGTACTTATACGAGGTAGGATAAGGATATATCAGTTTACTAACACTTTGTATGGAACTAAATACGCTTTCTATACTGATCTGTTACCCGCGTGATCTGTTGATCGCAATCAACGTTGACTTGACGAGGCATGTCAACCTAAGAAGTGGGCGGAATCTACACTCCATTGGTCATTGTCGCTACTTTGGTAGGGGGAAATATGCCACGAGACATTCGACCCAGCCGACCGAGCTCATTACGCTGGCGGTAAAACACAGGTTATAACCACGCTATCTTTGACCGACTGCATACAAAAAGAAACGTTGTTTTGATATATTATATTCTGTGCGCCTACATTAACGGCGAAGTGGGTTTTTAAAAGGTTTATATTATACAAACTTTTATTTTATTTGCGTCATAATTCAATCATTAAAACATCGGTATTTTTAATCAACACCTCTTTCATAAACATGGCTTTCTGGAGGCCTTGAAGGAGGCATTGGAGGCGAAAATGTCGAAACGATCGAGTTCGATGAATTTAAAAATAAAGACCTACATTGTCAAAGTCAGCGTATTATTTTAAACATATATGAATGCCTAAAAGCGACATTAATTACTTATTATTACCTATCCCTAAAAGTTATTATTCGAGCACGCCCATGGAATCATAAAGTTGCACCGCTTTTTTTTGTTTCTCAGGCGTATTTATCATTTTCAATTCAAAATAGATGGACTATACCAGCTGATTTAATTTTATTATCAGAAACTTCGAAAGCAATAAATCTCATTCAGATGAAATATACAATTTCTACAAATACACACGCATTTATCTACGTTGTTAACTCGATCCAATAACTATTAAGAGGACGTGTCATTAATAGTATCGTATTGCCCAGTGATAGGAGATGTATGGTACCGAAGTACCGAACGTAACTCGATACTGGTCCAATCGGTTTTATGGCGTCAAGCATGGCGCCATCTGGCGCGACGTCAGGATGATAATCCTGACGTCGCGCGTCGGTTGATGTCGCGTCATTGAATTTGCATCTAAGTATTGAATATCTCGCTAAATGTATGTAAGTATTTATTATTTCATATGTGTATTATTCCACTTGCCCTTTTTTGAAAAGGGTAGTCCTCTTTTCGAACAAAAAGATTCAAATTAAATGACACAGTAATTGTGAGTCCAATAGGTGGTTCCTGCAACTCTTCGATCTCATTACTGAGGTGCAGAAAGTGTGCCACAACGCAGGGTCGGACTCATAATCCGTCATGTCATTGACGGAAGGACATATAAAAGACTAAAAAGACATGAGTAAAAATATGTTAATAATGTACATATGTACCTATCGCTTGTGTCATTCAGAAACACCGACTGTTTTCATCGCTTGAGCGTATGTACCTTGTCACAACTAGTAGTATTTCTGTATTTCTTCTCGTTAAATGTGAGCGATTTGGTCTGTACATATGGTTGTAGAAGGAAAATTGTCGTTCCACATCTACTGAAGTTAAAGATGCAAATTCAAAATCCAGGTAGTTCACAGTACATGGACAGAGGACGACACACCACGCACATTATTTTCACGAATTTCGCACAGTTTTTTGTATCACTAACAGTTGTTTGTTGTCACTAACATCAGTAAATTATCACTTTTTACATCTATAGAGGACAATGCACGTATTAGATACTACTATTTCTATACTTTTAGCTGTTATTTGCAAAACCCGTTTACTAGTTGTCAATATCGAAGGCGAAATATTTGAAAAACCTAAAATTCGTATCACTTTTAGCAACATTAACGACCTATTATTTCGTCCAATGTCAGTCACAGAAATTTATTGCGTATGTCTTCTTTGATATTTCCCATCATTTGTTGATATCTCTTATGTATATGTTTTACGCAATGTATGGCTACTAGGCAATCGGAAGTCGGATAGATATTTGGCAAAAAAACGTTTAAAGTGAACATTGTCGACCACGTTCCACGAAAGGCTACACGCGTAAAACGTTATTTACAATTCAAACCAAAATTTCTCTTGTAACAGTACCAGTAATATTTAGGTGACGAATATTCAAATCTAAATTTCTTTCTCTGCGTCTACGAAATACATATGTATATGTCGACGATTGCAAGGAATACATAAAATATGTGATCCGTCTATAGTAAAAATCAGGACACTCAAGACACTCTTATTTTGAACTCGGCGTTTACCGTCCATCCGCTCGCATCGAGTTAACATAATCGTCGCACGCAGCGTGGCTAAACTACATACAAGTATCACTATTGGACAACGGAACGCTCGTTATATACGCTGTATGGATAAATTGCATATAGCTTTCCCTTGCTCCCCGCCCCGGGAGAGTTCTAGTGCATGTTACCAGGAACGGTCAGTAGCGTACGTATGCATGGGAAAGAAATACGCGGGTATATAATTTACAAGGCGCTTAAAAAATACGATTTATACTTTAATTATGACAAGAGTGGATTAGTGCCGACCCTGCATATTTGGTTTAAAATATGTCTGTTTTTATCCACATTTTCATTGTGACGTCTTATATTTTCACGATAAATACTATCAAGCTGTTGCCTTATGTCTACCTTTCTCAACACACTAAAATCTAAGATGTTATGTAAATGTTTTTCATTGTAGCTACCATGTTTCTTAGCTCGTTCATTTAAATCACTCACCCCTTCTTGAGTCCATGCACTTTGGTTGCCACCCATCACTAAACAAATAAAATAAAACAGTTTGTTTCTTGGACACCCACATAACCACTTAAATCTGTCGTAGACACTACTATTAAAATTTCGTGAATAATTTCGCGATTTTCCTACGTCTGTTTTGGAAATAATCAAATCGGGTATCTGCCTTCCTAACCGTTTAATTTCCGTTCGGATCTCGTATGTAATATCTTTATTAGTCAATAAAAAGTCCATCGAATTCATTTTGAAACATTTCACAATCAAAAACAGTAAAACACACACTTCTCAGCGAAGAAAATAAACAATAAAACTAAAAACGGTCACTCAACAAGTGTGACCCGTTCAGCTGATTTTCGACCGATTTAACGACGGACGTTTTGTCTGCAATGGTCGCCAAACTTACCAGTCACCGAAAAAGCCCGATTAAAAACGAGGGCTGGGATACTGTGTGCCCTCGGCCACGCGCGCGAAATGCGACTACGGTGGCTCGATGCGAATTCAGACTACGGTGGTTCGGTGCTCGATCGATAGTCTGTCATATATATGTGATAAAAATCATTATTTGTGGTATAAAAGGAATAATAATTAGAATATGAATAGTTTGTCGTATACAATTAATTGATATTATTGTAACAGTAATTTATAGTAAATTAACACAAAAGAAATATTTTCTATTGAAATTTGGGCTGGGCACGTGCCCCTGTGCCCTTTATCACCAGCCGCCACTGGTCAATAGCTCATAAAGATCAAATCTCATGGATACTTTTAAAAACATGTATAAACCAGTGTTTTTAGATATTTAATCTAAATTATGGAAGAAATGGATGAGGTGTATAATGTAGTGATTCCTTGGCAGCGTATTTTTTTTATATTGGCGAATACAGTTTGGCTTGTATCAGCCCGGTTCCGTCTCCTTTTATCGGTTTTTATGAAGAACGCAGAACGTACCCGTCATCGTTTCCTGGCATCAGGTGAATGCCGAGCCGTTAGTCTTTTTTTTCCAGAAATCTATATGCGGAGAGCCAAAGTGCCGAACCAATTTCCGATCGGCGGTAGTGGAACGCATTGTGCCTTCCTGTCAAGTAATGCATTAGATATATGTGGCCTCGAGAGAATCCTCTTTCTCAACTTGGAGCACAGAACGGACTGAATGATTAATATATGCAGTTTGCGTCGAAATGAAAATGGAAAGAGAAGCGAGAGCGGATTCGGTTCCGAGCGTATTTGGTAACCCTTCGAAGTTCAATATATTTTGCATACGTACATAATTTTATAACCTAGGTACACTTTGTATCCACTGAAAAAATAATGATACATATATACAGTGGCGGTCACATAATTAGAAACGGCATTGTTTTAGCATAACTTATGCACATTATGTCATTTAGTTTTTAACCCGTCCCAACAATTATATATACAATAAACATGCGTTCTAAAGCGAATCAATTCGTAACTTATTTTGTGCTCCATCCGTCTCAGTTCAACTTTTATATTTATAATTGTCATTTACCTACCATTTTTCGAAGGACACATAATTAGAAACGATATAGAAAAATGTTCATTATTCAAGCAACTATGTAACATACATTAATATTTTGTTGGATAGTCATGTTTCTTTATTACTTCTGTGTATCTCCTACCCATAGAGTTTATCAAAGTTTGACATAACTCTACAGGTATCGAGTACCAGGCCTCTAACAGCTTCATACAATTCATCAAAACTTTTAAACTGACGCTGACAAACTCGCTGTTTTACTTCACCCCATAGATTTTCTATGGGGTTGAGGTCAGAGCTACAAGATGGCCAGTCAATAATAGATATGGAGTTGTTAATTAACCACTGTTTTACAGATTTCGCAGTACGTTTGAGATCATTGTCTTGAAAAAGCTTCCACGTAACAGGCATAAACTCGCCAGCGTATGGTTGCAGAATATTTTCCAATATGTTAATATACACATACTGGTCCATGATTCCCTTTACGCGATGTATGGAGCATACACCTCTCCAGGAAAAGCAACCCCAGATGACGACATTTCCGCCTCCGTGTTTTAACGTTATGGTTGTATAGTTCGGATTATATTCACATTTCGGCGGGCGTCGGACATACTGTTTTCCATCGGATCCTAGTGAAAACAGGTCAGAATTTAACTTTAAAAAAAGTGGGTGTATAATGACTCGTTGCTGACTTTACCTTGGACTTTACTTTTCTGCTGAGAACTTTTATACCCCTTTCTAGATTTTAATAATTTTCCGAGATTTTAATAATTCAGCATTTTCTGTGTATCATAAAAACTCATAAAATAGTGATTTTTTCAGTTTAATACTTGACGTCTGTCAAAAATTTAAACATTTTTATGTTTGGGTTAGTTCACTTCTGGTTTTCCTTATGATTTGAAACGCCCCTTGATATAACTGTTTTATTAGTTTTTATGATGCACAAAAAATGCCCAAAACTTATTAAAATCTGCAGAAAGTTATTAAAGTTCTTGCCGGAAAAGTAAAGTTCAAGGTACTCACCTCTTTGAGTCTTGATATCTCGATAGGATGGCACCGTTTGACAAAAAAAAATATGTGAAGAACTGGTTCTATTTTGATCTCCCCTGTATGTTCCTAGAACATTATCGCATACTTACCGAAGACCTTGTAGGTCAGGGTTTGGTATTTCCTCGTCCTGAATTTGAAACCGCAGCGTTTTAGAGCTTTACATTACATTAATATCATTATTGGAGTTTCAGCTTCCTCTAAGGAGAATCTGCGTGTTGCCTCATCTGCCAAATTGATGAAATAGATGCCTATTTAATTGGCACTATACTTTTCAGGGCTTGCCATTATCTTTATAGCCTTCCTGTTTTAGTCCAGTCGGTTTTTTTTGTGAATTTGGTTTTCCATTATTTTATAATTATTATAATTAGTTCAACATTTCATAGATTCGTATGTCTATGACTTTAAAACTGTCCGTTATCTAAATAACTTGGTATTTATCCATTTCCATATGTTTGTATGTATTTATTTACAGGATGTACATATGGGGCATTTCACGCCAACTAAGTGAGGTCAAAAAAAAATTTCTATTTGAAACATATCACAATCGATAGTACTTGCTAAAAAACTAACTTCCCTAAAATTTTAGATTTTTTTGAGTCACAAGGAGAGGGATGGTGAGGGTGAGAAAATACAAATTTTCGTTTCGACTCTAAAATTTCAATCTTTCTCGGTAAGAAAATGAAAAAAAATAAAAAAGAAGGTTGCAATTGTTTTTCGATGTGTTTTTTTTGCGTAGAATACGACAAAAATATTTTCAAAATTATTGGAGGTAGTTTTCATACTTATTTTGTGGATTGAAAGTTTAAAATCGAATTTTCGAAAAGTATGACGATTTTTTTTTCATTTTTTTTTTAATTTCTTTATGTTTTTTGTACTTTCGATTAATTTTTAATTCATAATGGGCGTCGACCAGGAACTGGCTCAAAGAACGGCCCAAAGGTGAAAAAAACGTGGTTTTAGCGTATTTTCTCATCCCGTGAGATAGTAAATGGCAAATGAATAATATATTCCAAGGTTTTTGGGGTCGCTGATTACGAATCTAACATCAGATTTTCAAAAAACAAAATGGCGGATCCAGTATGGCAGTCAACTTTTAAAAAATGGCTAAATTTTGAAATTTGAAAAATACCATCGTATTCTACGGGAAATTTTCTATGTTAGATTCGTAATCAGCGACCCCAATAACCTTGGAATATATTATTCACTAGCCATTTATTATCCCACAGGATGAGAAAATACGCTAAAACCACGTTTTTTCACCTTTTGGGCCGTTCTTTGAGCCAGTTCCTGGTCGACGCCCATTACGAATTAAAAATTAATCGAAAGTACAAAAAACATAAAGAAATTAAAAAAAAAATTGAAAAAAAAATCGTGTCATACTTTTCGAAAATTCGATTTTAAACTTTCAATTCTCAAAATAAGGGTAAAAATTACCCCCAATAATTTTGAAAATATTTTTATCGTATTCTACGCAAGAAAACATCGAAAACCATTGCAACCTGCTTTTTAATTTTTTTCATTTTCTTACCGAGAAAGATTGAAGTTTTAGAGTCGAAACGAAAATTTGTATTTTCTCACCCTCACCATCCCTCTCCTTGTGGCTCAAAAAATCTAAAATTTTAAGGAAGTTAGTTTTTTAGCAAGTACTATCGATTGTGGCGTGAAATGCCCCATATGTATCTTGATGCTGAAAAATAGGAAGGGACATAGGAAGATAGCCCAGTTTTGTACTATGTTTATGTAATTTGCACGTTTTTGGATAAAATTCACTTAATTAAAAGACCTCGACTACTTTTTTTATCACTTTATTACCTGTTATGCCGACGTCTGATTTGAATCTGATTAGGTGTATTTTACTAAACTACAGGTAACATGTACCTAATTCATATTGTAAACTTGCGTGTCATCCATCGTGTTGGCTCATTAAACTACTTTCACTGCTGACACCCTAGTCTGCTGTACACTGTTTTTATTATCTATATACATGTAACTATAATCAATTCCTTAGTTTCACTACTAGTCGTGAATTAAATATGGAAATGTATTTATATTTAATTCACATACATGCAAGCTGATGTATAACATGTAGACATTTTTTTCCTTGGAAAAATAAAATAGACACGCATAAGTATGCACAGGGTGATTGTTTTATCTTGTCCGCCCCATTTTATTTGATGTATGAATGATTCAAAGAAATTGTAATCTGCAAAGCGTTTCATGTTCCTACGTTCTGAGGCTAAAATTTGGTATGTATAAAAGAAACGAAACTTTGTTTTTGTTCGAAACATTTTGTTTTTCCAGAAACATACCAGTTTGGAGGCAGGGTTAGAAAGATCTTCTTATTAGGAATTTATTTTGCAATTGTAAGTGCCATTTTTAAATGTTTTCATCTCATAGAAATTTATGACCTAATTCGTGTGATTAAGTACATACATATATGCATAGGTTACATATGTACCCTATATAACCTATGCATGTAACCCTATGTATCCTATATATACTAAGTGAGCCTTTCAAAATATTTAACGATCGACTAGGTATATTTTAATAAGAATAGATAACAACTAAGATTGTATTTTATATGAGGATATCCTTATATAACTACTCACAAAAATTAAGGGAGCAAAAAAATCTTAATTTTCCCCGATTTCTATGAGTCGTATCGCGAATTTAAAAAAAAAGTGTTTGGAAGCTCCAAGACTCTAGTTTTCGGATCTGTAGGCCAACATTTTTTAGAAGTCACGGTTTTAACGCAATCCGAAGAAATAGCGAGAGAATTTTTTTCAAATTTTTAGCCTCCGTTTTCTCGCTCCACGGGCTCGGAAATTTTTTTTCGGTTAGATGGCCATATGGTCCAGATAGCCTGTTTATTCAGCTTCAATTTCCTTTTTTTAATTGTTTGCTATAGTCCTTCTAAAGGGAATGTGAAGAGATATATTTTTAATTCCTTTGATGGCTAACGCCGCCCAATGGCGTGCATATATCTTTTATAAATTTGAAAATTGTGAAATAATTTTTCATTAAAATCAATATAGGAGATTAAAATTAGCGTACTTTACTTCCGGCATGAAGAATAATAACGCGTTTTCCTCTCGAACACGGCGTATTTAAAGAACAGTTTTTTTTGTGTCGTCAACCCAACCGTACTTGACAACATCATGAGTATCAACCAAGTTTCGTCTAAATAAATTAAAGTTCTGTTTGAATCACGGTACCCTTTTATTTTGCGCAAATACTCCTGTCTAAGTTCAACGATACTCCGAGATTCCATTATTACCATTCGATTATCTGACTTCTTATATTTAAATCCACAACTTAATAAAACCGCGCGCACAGTTTCCAAACATTCATAATTATATTCAGGAACATCCCGCAATTACTCGAGTCAAGATAGTTCAAATTTTGGGTAAACCTAGACAAAAATAATATAAAGCTAATTTTTGGTACATATCATAATTGAGGTCTAAGAAAGCTGTTCCGAGGTTAATTGAAATTTCTTGAAGGACACGTCGAATTTACTGATTTTTACCAAAAACTATAAGCTCGACGAAAAATTTCGTTACCAAATTTTTTGTAGGTGATAAAATTGCAAATCCATTGATGTAGAGAACGACCCTAGAACCAAAAAATATTGAAACTGCTGTTTAATTTGCTTTTTATTTAGTTTAAAAACAACATTTTAAACATCTTTCTCAAGAGTAGAATCTTCTGTAACAGTTTCCATAATATTATTGCATGTTTCGCCATTGCAAGGGGAACAAAATGTGCTACACTTTTGGCCTGAGTGTCTACAAGAGCATCTACCAGCACAATTGGTTTTGCAATGGCAGTAAACCAGAGAGAGAGAAGTGATTCGGGTGCGGGAGGTAGCGTAGTTTTGACAGGCAACAATTGTTCTTCGACTAACTTCCAGCCCCATTCAGTAGACGGTAGCCGGTTTCCCAGCCACTCTTGTACCTTAAAAAGCAATAGAAATGACACAAATAAATTTTTCTTAATCCGTTGCTCACCTGAAGGTATACTCTCAGCGAATGTTGGGCACATGCTGCTTTTGTGGGCGGCAAACTGTATAGATCTAGGAGTGCAGAAGGCGATTGTCTTGCCATTGCTTTATTATAAAGATGATGGCGAAGGTTATTGATATCTCCAAATTTTGGACCATCAGGATAAAGAGATCTGACAAACTCTTCCCCACATTGTATCACATTTTCTTGTAATTGATTAGGTACATTAAATATCTCGAAAACTTTATTCCTTAAGTTGGTATTTTTCTGTAACTGCATGTATACAATTTTTTTCCCTTTTCTGTATAAGGCAGATGTTTTATCGCAGCCAGAAACTGCATGAGCAGAGAGAATAACTTCTTTCATATCTTCTATTGCAGTTCGTACCTCAGTTATTGCATATACTTTTCCAGCCGTTCGGCTCGTTGCTGGATGAAGTACATTTATGCTATTATTTTGTGGTGCTCTACCAATGAACATTGCAAGAACGTCTGTATCCGTACATAGTGCTTAACGTCACGCATAGGGGGCGCTACGCGCACCTGTTATTTGGCAAATTGTTAATCTTGGAAATTCTATATTATAGGGGTTATTACCCCGAGGTTGAAGTGACTTAATAGTTAATATTTCGCTGAGCATACATTGTATACGTAGAAAATCAAATATCAGCCCTAAAAAGGTTTTATATTGGTAGTAAAAATGAATTTGCTCCAGATTTACGTAAAACTGAGAAGTCTCGGATAAACTTTTAATTTTTTTTTTGGCTGAAGTAATTGCGATGAACTTCTAAAAGATTCGCAAGTAGACTATCTTTTAATGGTCGTTTTAGAGAAAAATATGTTTCTTCTTAAAAAATTATACTTAGATAAAAAAAAATGAGAATAAATAGCATAAAGTATGTTTTTTAAAAGTAACCCTTCATTTGAAACGCCACTGGTGGATGGCATGTGCTACTGAATATGGATTGCGATACGTCATTGGAAGGGGAATTAAAATCATCAGCTTTAAAAATGCTCTCTTGACATTTTTCCTTAAAGTTGATAGTTTTCGAGAAAATCACCAAAATATTAAAAGGGGGAGGGTTGGGGGGGGCGAAAAAAGGGGGTTGCGGAAGGAGGATTCTCCAGGACTTTTAGTATGTTACAATTTAGCCCTCAGGCATGATCTCTACAAAAAATCAGCTTTATATTATTTTTGTCTAGGTCAAATGCTATCTTGACTCAGGTAAATTTAACACGAATCAGTTCTAAAGTTGGTACTCTATTGTCTTTGTAAAACCCGTAAACAATCCGTTGAATAGCATTTTTTGTAGGATTGTCAACTGTACTCAGTTTTTGATTTGGTCGTTTTCGCTTTAAATAATGATCCGTAACAGTTTAACATTTAATTACTTTATAAATTGTCGTCAACCCGATTTTGGTTAATTCATGAATTCTCGCAATAACCGCATTATCAGACATTTCAGAATTTTCTTTTTCCAAACACGCGTACATATTTAAAACAACGCGCTGACAATGAACATTTAAATGTCTCGAACTGTCGTTTGAAATGATCTCCAAAACGCCACACTAATTAATTACTAATAAATTATATTTATAACTCGTTATTCAGAAAAGTTTTAAAAACCTAGCTGAAATCAAACACAAACACTTGCGGAAACAAGAGGGAATTACTAATGTCGTAAATCATTTTAACGACACAGTGGACTGCATGAACAGCTAACCAACGTATTCGATGCAATGCAAAATACTCTAATTGGGTCACTGTAGCTCACTTGTGGTTGTAGCGTGAATGCTGCATGTTGCCTGCTCTTCAAAATGTTCTTAAGTATAGTAATATACTTAAAGTTGTTTTAATTAATTATTTTTTCCAGCAGTTTTAAACGCCTTATTTTAAAGCTAACTAATAAATTTATATCTATGTATTTTTTTTACATATTTTCAAACTAGCTTTCTAAGAACGTCACGAACTAACAGTTTACTGAAGTATGAATAATATGACATTTGTATAGTGAGCTTAGCAATTTTAGAAAATATATCTAATAACCTTACTTTTTTTCATGCCTTTACATTCACATTAGAAATACTATATGTACATCCATTTGTCGCGGAGATATCCGAAATTGAACGAAAAAAAGCCCCTTTTGTCTTCAACCATCGATATTTCAGCAACCAATGATCGTATAGGTACGAAATTGAAGGGCAGTTTCGGAAACTGGAATAAATTTCTTGAAAAAAGTTGAAAAAAGTGACTTTTTCTCTTGTTATGGTAACTCGACTACATCTTAGCAAATATTGATGGGGAGGCTAGGACTTTTAGAAATTTTTACACCTCAATCTACCCCCAATAACCCTGTAAATCTGCAGATCGATTCATCGAGCGGTTTTCCGGGCCGATTAATTAAGTTTTGAAAAAAATTAGGGGCAAGATTTTTATTCTTAAACATTGTGTATGTAATCTTCATAAAAATGGAAAAAATCGCTTATTTCCACTTTTTTCTCAATTCTGCATCGGTCACTTGGTAAATTTGAAAAAAAAAATCTAAAAAAAACATTTCTTTTTGAAAAAAGAATTGAAGAATTTGAAAAATTGAACTAAACGTCTTGATAGAATTTTATAGGAAATTTATTCCAGTTTCCGAAACCAGATAACCAAAACACAACGTATTACGTCGGAAATATTAGGCGGAAATATGCAGGGTGTACAATGAATATAAGAAAATGGCATTTTTTGACATTTGTTGGGTTGTTGGTGATAATAATTCTAATATTTTCAATATTTGTTTCGAATGTTCTGTTAATCCTTATGCTACATAAAAATATAAGAAATGGTGCGTCGATCCGAGGGCATACTGTATATACATATATTTGTTTATAAATGAAACATGCCATGATAAGGAATTACTTCTGCGATACGAGTATAAGAAATAATACATACGAGTATAAGGAATTACTTCTGCGATTTTAAATAATGTACATATCTTTAGGAAGGATCTAAGCGAGGGTTTAAGGGCAATAAACGAAGAGTTTATAAATCACCAGGCTACATTTATGTCGAAATACGAGAAGATTTTACCGTCCCCTTTATATCCCCAATCAATAATTCAGAGTCTATATTTGTTGTTTGCAGCCTTCTCATTTTTTTCCATTTGCTTCCTAATAAACTTTTTTAGATAGATTTATGTCCAACAGGTTAATATTTGATATACCGACGTTTTGTGGCTAGTAAAAAAAATAAGCAACGGTCTCTCGTACTGCGTAGATTTGAGAGACGAACACCATCCCTTTTCAAAGGTCACTCAGATAATTTATTGTAGGCGTTGAGCAGGTACTTTCATAAATTTGGACTTTATACCTAGCTGAATTCGTTTTTCGAGCCCTTTAAATGTCAATGGCCTGGTAAACGTTCGGATTTCCTGATTTTTCTAGCGGAAAATCACTTTGTAAATAATTTCTCGACCTGACGAGAGCAGTGAGTTCAATTATCCGAACTTCGGTACGTTTCTGGGTTGATTCAGGACTAACGGAGCATGCAAATAAAGAAAAACCCGTGATAAAGCTGTAATTTAAATCGAAGATGTCGACGCACTGTGGTCCTTATATTGGTACCTCATAATTCGAATTTTCGTATGGTATTTATGGCATTTCTTTGGCCAAGAAAAGGTCACGTTTACCGACTAAATAGTTTTTTTGCCCACCTTGAATTAAAAGATGGTTCGGTCAAATACTATCATTTTATTAACCTTCGGTCCTTAAAAACCCCTACAAAATTGTCGGTTTCATTCTCCCATTTTTTCCATATTTAAATCCGTTTTTCTTTTGAATTTATCGTTCACCAGAACATATACATTTGCATTTGTAAAATTATTTGGTTGTACACAAGAATTTCTAAGTATGCATGAGGTTAAAGGTCATGAAGTAGGCCATGTGTTAATGTTTTTTTTTTAACAATAGCAGTATAAACCACGCCAACAAAAACATTTCGTGTGCATCTTTTATTGTTCAAATTCTCGAAAATATATGTCACTAATCCGAACGTTGTTTCCAAATAACTCGATTATTTTTTTATTGATAAGTTGCTATAGATTAACTTTTCATATCTGCATATATAGATACAGTTTTTTTTAATTTTGTTATTATCAGTGTAACACTAGAAATTTATTAAAAATTTCGTTGTAGGAGTTAGTTCGTAAGTCTGTTTTTGGTAATTTAACTAGAGAGGAGGGTCAGGTCAGGTAGCTATTTTCTATAAATACGAGGGGCGGACATAGACTTGTTTACAAGATACACATTATATTTATAATGTTGGGTGTAGGTTTCTACCCATATTTTTTTTTGCGTGAAGGTACTGATTTTTGTTTTTATTGAATAGCCTACATTGTTCCAAAGCTGTTTTTTACCGCTTGTAAAATCTTACTTAGACTGCCAGTAAATATATCTTATTTTTGCCCCTCAATGCAGCTGCCATTTAAAATGGACCCCGCACAAACCTTATGGAAATTGGATCCCTGTCGAATTGGTTAAAAAGTATAATGTAGTTCTTGACTTTATTCCAAAGTTCGATCTATTGATGAATACGACCCAATCCAACTGCTTACTGCAAAAAGCTGGAATGCATTCACCCCTAGAATTGTAAAACACTATTTACTAGAACCCCAGAACCCTAACCTCAAAGTCTGACTTCAAATGCCTAACTGTTTAAAACTAAATTACTGGTGACATACGCTTATAAACACTTTGGTTCTGGAACCTTCTGCGTTCTTCAACAGAATCGTAAAATACGAGGGTGAATCAAATATAAACGAGACTTTGCTTATACAAACTGTTTTATTCATAGTAACAAAAAAAAAACTGTATGTATCATTTTTCTACATAATCCCCCCCCCCTTTATTGATGCATTTTTCCCACCGTATTGGAAGTTTTGTGATGCCTTCATCGTAAAAAGAAGATGGACGTGTCTGCAGCCAATTGCGCACGTACACTTCTACTGCTGCATTATTGTCAAATCGGTGGCCTCCCAGTGCCTCTTTGAGTGGTCCGAAGAGGTGAAAATCGCAGGACGAAAGGTCAGGGCTGTATGGAGGGTGTTCAAGAGTTTCCCAATCCAAATCCTCCAATTTGTTGCTAGTGAGTATTGCAGTATGGGGTCGAGCGTTGTCGTGAAGCAAAATGACTTTTCGCATCGGCATTGCACGTCTTTTTCCGCGATAATCAAGTCTAACCTTACTCAGAAGGTCACAGTAGTACTCTGCATTGACAGTGCGACGATCGTGTAAAAAGTCTATGTGCAAAACACCATACCGATCAAAAAACACTGTGCGACGATTTTGAGCCTCATTCTCAACTTTTTCACGACCTTGGCCAAACTCCTTATGCCAGGCAAAGTCTTGACAGTGTGTCATCACCGAATTGTGCTGTCAATCTACGTAAGATTTCAGCAGGCTTGATGCCTTCCCGACTAAGAAATTTAATTAAGATGCGTTGCGCAACTGAGGACGGTACTTCTTTCTCCGACATCGCGCAACAGACTACTCAAGCGAACGGCGAAGTTTGGCCGACTGATACCCCTTCTCCTGACATTCCCACGCAACGTTACCTGAAGCCGCCCCGCCATCCCCTGACTGTGAAACGCTCAGAACGAAAAGTCTCGTTTATATTTGATCCACCCTCGTAGTATTTACTACAGCCCTACCCTCACAATCTAACCCCAAATCCCTAACCCCTTAAAACTGTAACATGACATAACTATATACATCTAACGTGACATAATCCTATAAACATCAATATTTAGAACCTTTTGCGTTCATTCCCAGAATCATAGAAGAATACTAGAACCTCGGAATTGTAACCTAAAAAATTCCTAATCCCTTATAACATTGTTAGGTAAGTCTTTGAACATTAAATCTTTGGAGCATTCTACGTTCAGCCACATAATTATGAAACACTACACAATTAGAACCTCCAATAGATATAGTGATTGACTTAGAGTTCGGAAAGTGTGCCACAACGCAGGATTAAACTATGTACTAGCGTCCCAGTGCGCGTTACTAGGCATGGTCAGTGGCGTACAAATGCATGGGCAAGAAATACACGCATATGTACATAATTTACAAGGCGCTTAAAAAATACGGTTTATACTTTAATTATCAAATAGTTGTATAGTACCGACCCTGCGTTGTGCCACACTCTCCGGAATTTTTAGGTTAGAATTCCGAAGTTGTAGTAAGTATTTTTCTATGATTCGGGAATTTCATATTTTCATATAAACATATTACACATAAAATACATAAAATTCCATGAGTAAATACCTGGAAAACCCTAACAGATACGAAAGTTACTAAGAACACTCTTGTAGCCAACTTTGTCAGCTTTAAGTTTGTATAGAAATACTTTCTATCTAGGGCTAATTGTTTTTGAGATAGAGGGGCGAAAAAATCAAAACCGGGACCTTCTTCGTACTCTCCAGCACCTTCCTCACCTCATAGGTCCGAGGACTTTTCGTTTGTTTACCTCCTAACTACTCCAAACACGGCCCTGAAGTCAAAAAATATCAGCATTTCCCTCTAGACACCCTTCATTGACAGGGCTACTAAAAAAAATTGACGACGCTAGACATCGTCATTCAACATATACATGAATTTCCATTCTAAATTGAGAATAGGTACTTATACGAGGAATTATCAGTTTACTAACACTTTGTATGGAACATCGTCATTCAACATATACGTACATGAATTTCCATTCTAAATTGAAAATAGGTACTTATACGAGGAATTATCAGTTTACTAACACTTTGTATGGGACTAAATACGCGTTTCTATACTGATCTTTACCCGTATAGGCCGTATCGTAGTCCACGTTGTCTTGACGAGCGCCTGTCACGTAAGAAGTGGGCGGAATCTACACTTCATTGGTCATTGTCGCTACTCTGGTAGGGGGAAATATGTCAGCAGACAGTGCATACAGTCGACCCAGTTGATTACGTTGGCGGTAAAACACGGATTATAACCACGCTATCTTTCACCGACTGTATACAAAAAACGTTGTTTTTGTGAGTGTTTTGATGCCTTATATTCTGTGCGCGTACAATAACGCCGAAGTGGGTTTTTAAAAGGTTTAAATTATACAAACTTTTATTTGCGTCATAATTCAATCATTAAAAAAATCGATATTTTTAATCAATACCTCTTTCATAAACATGGCTTTCTGGAGACCTTTCGAAACGGATGAAAATAACGTAGCTTCAGATATAACCAGCGAAAATGTCGAAACGGTCGAGTACGATGAATTTAAATATAAAGACTTACACATACATGTGTATGTGAATAAAAAAAGTCATGATATAAAAGCGACGTTAATTACTTATTATTACCTATCCCTAAAAACTATTATTCGAGCACGCCCATGGATTCATAAAGTTGCACCGCTTTTTTTGTTCCCCAGGCGTATTTATCATTTTCAATTCAGAATAGATGCACTATACCTATAGTTACCACCTGTTTGTCTTGATATTTTTTCATTTTTCAGTGACAGTTGAGTGGTTTTCAGAGACAGTTGAGTTTAAGGGAAGCGAATTTCTATAAAAAATAACACAGTTGTGCAAGACTAACTTGTAACTGGTACGTGATGAAATTTTTTTCACAGGTTATATTTAGTGTACCACGAAGCTTGGAAATACGAAAGCTAAATATATACATACATATATTTTGGATTTATTGATTCATGTAAATATTTTGATAAATTACACCATTGCTTGAGAACTATTTTACTGAATTTTATTTGTTACTTTTCGAGCACGCGATCGTGACAAGGTCTTTTAAAACTCTGATAAAAAAGTGTTTTTTTGTTTTATAAACAAAGTGTATAATGTACCGATAATAATAGTTGAAAAAAAAAGTTAAAACAGTAGGAAAATGCTGCGCAATTTATTAAAATTAATATACATACATACATAATTCGTAATAGCATTATGCTTTTAAAGTTCATATTGTAAAAACCTGGCGTCAAATGAACATAAAAAAACGTCCTAGTATAAATTGAACATTTCTGCTAATTAGCGAATTATATTAGCGAAACGGTATAAAAATATCCGTTTTATAAGGTTGATTACATCCTTCACAGTAGCGGTTAGTGAAATAATCATCATATATTAAAACTGAAACATGGGATCCAAGCCATATTTTCAAGGGTTAATTCCATATATAAGGTTATTTCATATACAAGGTTATTTTGTAAATATACAGGGTGAGTCAGAAAGAATGGGACAAGACTAAACTGGAGATATTAGACACCAAAATATTATGATTGAGCTCAACATGCATTATACCAATGTCTCTGGTTTAAGAGGTACAGTGTGCAAACTTTAAATTTTATTTTGAAATTTCTCAATAATTAAGGTTTTGTTAGTATAAATCTGAAAATTGGCAGTTTTATGTTTTTTGGTGTGAGAATTACGAATTTTAAGCTTATTTTGACGTTGCTCCTAGAGGGCGCTAGTTTCACCGTATTATTTAGGTAAATTAAAACATTTTTTTAATCTGTTAAATCATGCGTAAAACAAGTCGAGAATCTAAAAGAACGCTCAATTCTACAAAGAAAAGGTACTCTTGTTTAGGTCGTCTAAATCTATCGGTTTTTAAGTTATTTGCAATTTGCATTTATTTGCATTTGTTATGATTTTTTTATTCTTATACACAAGAAGCCGCAATACATTTAAAAATAATTATAATTTTGTAGATAAAAAATAATATAAATAATAATAATAAAAATAAATAATAATAAAAATGTTTAAGATTCAGACATTAATTAAGAAGGTGATTTTTAAAATATATTGAGGTAGGTGGTGGGCACTTCCAACAATAATTGTTATTGTGTTCCGTATCTTTTCATCTTTCAAGAATAAAAAAATCATAACAAAATAGAAAAGAATTTGAACTTTTTAAATGTACATAAATAACTTAAAACCGATAGATTTAGACGACCTAAACAAGAGACTTACTTTTTCTCTGTAGAATTGAGCGTTCTTTTAGATTCTCGACTTGTTTTGCATGACTTAAGAGATAAACGAACGCATGACTTAACAGACAAAAAAAAATGTTTTAATTTATCAAAATAATACGGTGAAACTAGCCATCTAGGAGCAACGTCAAAATATGATTAAAATTAGTAATTCTCACAAAAAAAAACAAAACCACCAATTTTCAGATTTATGCATCAAAACTTTTTCAATTACTGAGAAATTCCAGAAAATTTAAACTTTAACACGCTGTAACTATTAAACCAGCGACATTGGTATTAGGCATATTGAACTCAATCATAATATTTTGGTGTCTAGTCTAGTATTTCCAGTTTAGTCATGCCCCATTCTTTCTGAATCACCCTGTATAATATTGATATTTGCGATAACTGATTTCAAAAAGAGAATGGGCAACTTAGGGGTCTACAAGATGGTTGTAAATACAATTGCTAAAAACCTATATATTTTCGAGGGACAAACACAAGCATCCAAGCAGTGGCGTAGCTATTCCTAAATGGGCCCTGTATAAAAATGTCCACGCAGTCGCTTTCTCTTCCTCTCCTTTGCCCTCACTATACCAACGGTCCCTGAGAATACAGACATAGAGAACAAAGCTAAGTCAAGCATTTATTCATTACGAGCCTCTTATCAATAAGGATTTAAGGTTGTGGATGACATTTTACGAATTCGTGCTTACACACGCCAGGGCCCCTGTAGCTCAGGGACCCGGTATCACTGATACGGCTGATACGGCGGTAGGTACGCCTCTGAATCCAAGTAATACAAGTGTGGACTTGTATTACTTATTAAGCCTTTTTCAGAGGATTTTTGAGAACTTTAAAAACCTAAAAAAAAATGCACGTTAAATATTAATTATGTAAAAATAAAAAAATAAAACTATTCCTACGAGGTGTGTAGATTAAGTAATGAGACTGGCAATGTAGCGCTCGATCTAGCAACACTGCGTAGACGGGACTTGGAAGGGCGGTAGGTTAACATGTAATGCACCCTCAGTACAAGTTTAAACTTATTAGAATCATTTGTTTGTTCTTTGAGACTGTTTTTGTAAACCGGTTTCTTCTAGTGTGTTTTAAAAATGACATTAATTTTAGCAACCGTGTGTTATCAGGTTTTGCTTCAGACTTGGACACAGCGCAACGGATACTTTTGCAAAACTTCAACACGCCTACGGAGACAATGTTTTTTCAGGAGCCCAAGTTTTTAAGTGGTTTAAGGCATTCTCAGAAGGAAGGGAGTCTATTGAAGATGAACCACGCAACGGAAGACCTTCATCAAGAATCGATGAAAATGTCGATAGAATACGGATCTTGTGCGTTCAGATCGTCGGTTGACGACAAGAATGATCGGGGAAGAGTTAAATTTAAATCACACCACTGTTCATCAGATTTTCAAAGGTGCTTTCATTTCATTTCAAAGGTGCCTTGACTTTTTGGAATCGATTGAAAATGATCCCCATTTTATGGAACATGTCAATACTGATGATGAGACTTGGGTGTTTGAGTACAACCCGGCAACCAAGCGCCAAAGCATGGAATGGCACACTTCAAGCTCTCCAATACCCAACAAAGCGAGAAGGAGCAAGTCGAAGATCAAATGTTTGCTAATTTGCTTTGCTGATAGCCAGGGAATTGTCCAGAAAGAGTTTGTGCCTCCAGGCCAAACAGTAAATCAACACTTTTACGGAGAGGTTCTTGAAAAACTTCGAAAAAAGGTCCTATGTGTGAGACCAAACATCAAGAACAACTGAATGTTGCATCACGACAATGCGCCTTGTCACACAGCCATTTCAGTAAACGCGTTTTTAGCCAGTAAAAAACATTCCTGTGGCTCCTCAGCCTCCTCATTGACCTGACTTGAGTCCTTGTGACTTTTTCCTTTTCTCGAGATTGAAAAATTTCCTCAAGGGACATCATTTTGGGACCATAGAAAACATTCAAACGGCTGTAACCGACCAGCTGAAGGCTATTCCAGTATATGAGTTCCAGCAGTGCTACGAGGCATGGAAGAACCGTCTCCAGCGTTATGTGGCTTCCCATGGAAGTTTTTTTGAAGGAGACAATACTGAATTGTAATTCTATTCAAATACAAAAAAAAAATTGAAAAAACCAGTCTCATTACTTGATTTACACACCTCGTATTTGTCTCTTTATTGTGAGAACAATATGTTTTATATACTTAAAATCAGTTCTTTTTTTATATTTATCAATAAAAAAGGTATGATTGATTCAATAAAAACAGCGTATTACTATGTAATAAGCATTACCCATTAATTTATTATAATCGGGTTCAATAATTGTAACAAAATGAAACTTTTGAAGCGACAATACCTTATTTACAATTTATACTCTTCTTTCTGTAACACGAATTGTGTTACATAGTGGAGTATTTTTTTTTCAATATATGAATTGCTAATATGTTTTTTTTAATTATCCTTTTGAAAAGTCGTAGTAGAAAAAATGGTCGTAATGGCGGCAGTGAGCAAATAATTTTTTAATCATATGCCAAAAAATTACCCTGCTGGGGTGTTTTACTAAAAACACTAAAAACCAAACACACTGTATATATATGTTTAACAGTTTAATGTGATAATTGGTAAATACCTATTATAACATAACTCAGTCCTATGTGCAATATGGATAATATTTTATTACTTATTGTTAAAAATTGTCATATCTTACTAATGTATTTATAGCAATGTATTTAGAAATTCCCATATCTAATCCTGGAATACGCTTTTATCGCTCCGAGCTCGTAATTTATCTTTAAATAAATTAATTATTATAAGGAAACTAACGATACTAATTCGAAGAAAGCTGGAATGCAGATGTGTCTGATTTTCTAGAAGCAAATTTAAATTTTTAGTCATAAGGCTAACAAACAATTTTATTATTGTATTTACTCGTATATATTTGTCAGTTCGCGGCGCTCAGAGTCTAAGGTCTCTACACACACGACGATTTGCAGATACCAATATTCAGGGATCCTACAAATTGCCTCGTGTGTAGGGGCCTTTATGATACCACGAAATCTAGGCGTCTTCATTTGTTTGCATATGATAAATAATCATTTAAAGCTGTAATGATTTCAAGTTTGTTTAATTATATGAGCTGATATTACTGGATTTTTTGTAAATTGGATAATTCATTACGATGAAAGTAGTATTATACAGATCTTAACAGATAGCAAAACAGTGAGTAAACCAGTTGTCATGGGGTAGACGGAATACGAAAGTTTTAGTAGAAGAAAAAAATATAAAAGAAATGGCGACAGTCAGAAGTGGGCGTGGCCAAACAAACGCTTGGCGGAGGCAGGCAGCTTCGAGCCAGGATTTCAACGAGTTGGACTCAGATCACTATTATAAAAAAGCGATAGTTCACAGAAAATACATCGTAATACAGTAATGAATAATTGAATGACCATAATACAAACTATTTATTACATGATGGAGCTGTAAGTACTTAGGTGCGGTAACGTCAATGTCAGGAAAAAACAAATAACACTCACAAGAACTTACCCATAAAAACTCATAAAATTTGGGCCTAAAACGCGAAGAACCTTGATAGGAGTTTTTATGGGGAAGTTCTTTTTAAGTGTTATTTATTCTTTTATTATAAATATTCATTCGAGTATGCATTATTGTATTATGATGTATTTTATGTGAACTATAACTTTATAATAATGTAACCTGAGTCCGACTCTGTTGAATCTTATCGGAATCCTGGCTTTACTGGGATTTGTGTAACGCCGTCGTCGGTAACGTCTGCCACTAACCCACTTACACACCCCCAAATTCTTTCCAGAAGATTGTTGCTAATCACAATACCTAAGAAAACAATATATCGTCGTTGATACTGCAATAGGTCGTATGCCAACAAAATGCCAAAAATGCCACATGGGGGTTATAGTGCCAAAGTAATCACGAAAAGCGGTTCCACGTATCTGCAAAAGATCCTGTGTGAAAAACCAATAGAAAGTTGGGAAGGCGTGTCTATCAAATACAGTCAATGTCACAACATTAGTCAATTGGATACTTCAGTTAGTCGTATGTCATCCACTTACTGTTTTTGACATACGACCCATTGCAGTATCAACGACGATATTCTGTCTTTTTTACACCTCTTTTCACTCTTACTCACTGTGTTATTATCTGTTAAGATCGCCATTTTCATACTGTATGTAGCTATAATTAGACACATACGAACAAGTATCACTTTGCAACAAGTTTGTGTAGAATTTAAAAAAATGTGAAATAAATTAAAAGAAATACGTGGGTCGTTTGAAAAATTCTCGAGTTGGCACTGAAAACAACAGATTTAAGATAAGCTTTTTTACAACATAGTCAATGGAAATCAATACATTTAGCCCAACTACTTCCAATTTTTTAATGCCCTCAGTATGATAAGTTGACAGAGAAGGGCATTTTTTTATAAAAAAAAAGAGTTGCATGCGACTTAACGAAACATCTGTCCAACGAATATTAGTGTAATATCTTTAGTAGAATCGTTGAGTACGTCATCGCAGCAATTACCCGTCACTGAGTTTTTCTTGGTAACTCCATTTGTTATTTTTTATTTGAAATTGACGTAAGCGAACCTAAGTAGGCACGGCCCTGTCGTAACTCAGATGTGCTATTTTTAGGGTCCGAAAAGTGTGCTACAACGTAGGGTCGGACTCGTAATCCGTCATGTCTTTGATGGAAGGCTATATCGCAGACCAAAAAGAGAGGAGTAAAAATGTATTAATAACACAGGCCCACAAAAAAAAGTGTCTGGTTCTGGGATGGAGATTAACTTTTTCTTATATATTTTGTGCCGCTGAATCCGAAATCATCACAAAAAATAGGGGGTACGCAGCTAATTTTGAAGATAACCTCAAAAAACTGTCGAAAACGACGTATTTCGGTGGTAAAAGCTTGAGAAGAATAAAAACAATATTTGCTTCACATCAGAAACACTTTGTTACGACCATTTTGCTACGTATTTTGGCCTGCTGAATCCGAATTTGCTATGAAAAAAGAGATTTGACCAACGGATTTTGGAGATAACCTCACAAAACTGCTGAAAACGACGTTTTTTGTAATAAAAGCTGGAAAGAAATGGGAATATGATTCGCGTCACATAAAAAATACCGTATTCCTATGTATCTTAATTTCTTAAACCCGAATGTGTTATGACAAATTTGGTTTAACAAGTGAATTTCAAAGATATGTAAAAATTGCGTTTTTAACGGTAAAATTTTGAATAACATGGATTGAATCAGTCTAAAATCAAGACTAAGTGGAAACTCTTTAGTAATCACATGAACATACTTGCATTTGACTTTCTGGAATTCAGACTACGAAAATAACTTGAAACAACAACAAGCTGAAGACAAATCTGAAGATTGTTGTATCTCTGAGAGCGGAAATCTGGGAATATTCGAATAGTTATTACGTTGAGATCAATTTGGTGATAAGAAAGTCAATGTAAACAAAAATTAAGTATATGAAAAGGGCTTGATCCTTCAAATGGAAAAAATCTCATGCACAAAGACGTGAAGTCTTTGTAGTGTTATCTCGTGTACATTATTTCTGTTACTTAGTATCTCCAAAATCCGTTGGTCAAACCTCTTTTTTCATAGCAAATTCGGAGTCAGCAGGCCAAAATACGTAGAAACAAAGTGTTTTTGATGTGAAGCAAATATTTTTTTGTTTACCACCGAAACACGTCGTTTTCGACAATTTTTTGAGGTTATTTTCAAAAATAGCTGCGGAACCTCTATTTTTTATGACGAATTCGGATTCAGCGGCACATAATACATAAGAAAAAGTTAGTCTCCATCCCAGAACCAGACACTTTTTTTTTGTGGGCATTTTTTTGGCCTTCTCAAGCTTTTACAACCGAAACACGTCGTTTTCGACAGTTTTTTGAGGTTATCGTCAAAACTAGCTGCGGAACCCCTATTTTTTATGATGAATTCGGATTCAGCGGCACATAATACATAAGAAAAAGTTAGTCTCCATCCCAGAACCAGACACTTTTTTTTGTGGGCATTTTTTTGGCCTTCTCAAGCTTTTACAACCGAAACACGTCGTTTTCGACAGTTTTTTGAGGTTATCGTCAAAACTAGCTGCGGAACCCCTATTTTTTATGATGAATTCGGATTCAGCGGCACAAAATACATAAGAAAAAGTTAGTCTCCAACCCAGAACCAGACACTTTTTTTTGTGGGCCCTGTGTAATGTATATACCTATCGATTGTGTCATTCAGAAACCCCGACTGTCTTCATTGCTTGAGCGTACGTTGTCACAACCAATCTTTCTGCATTTCTTCTCGTTACACGTGAGGGATTTGGCCTGCACATATGGTTGTAGAAGGAAAATGATCGTTGCACATCTACTGAAGGGTGCAAATTCAAAATTCTTCACATGGACAGACAACGACACACAACGCATATTATTTTCACGAATATCGCACAGTTGTTTGTATCACTAACAGTTGTTTGTTGTCACTAACAGTTGTTTGTTGTCACTAACACCAGTACATTGTTATTTTTTATATTCCAGAGGATAATGCACATATTACTACTATTTCTATACTTTTAATAGTTGTTTGCAAAACTCGTTTACTAGCTGTTAATATCGGGGACGAAATATCTGAAACACCTAAATTTCGTATCAGAACATTAACGACCTTACCGCAAAAAGCTGTTGTTTCGTCCACTGTCACCCACAGAAATTTATTGCGTATGTCATTCGATCCACAATCAGCCACAGAAATTGATTGCGTATGTCTTCTTTGATAGTTTCCATGACACGTTGGTATGTCTTCTGTAAATATGTTTTACGCAATGTATGGCTACTAGGCAATGGAAAATCGGATACATATTTGGCAAAAAAAACGTTAGTTTTTTTGTCGACCATGTTCCACGAAAGGCTACTTGCGCAAAACATTATGCACGAATCAAACCAAAATTCCTTTTTTCTAACTACCATATTTTGTTGATGGATATTCGAATCTAGATGTCTTTTACACTCTCGGCGTCTATGAAATATACATATATATCGACGATTGTAAGGAATCCATAAAATATGTCATCCGTCTATTGTAAAATCTTTGTAATTTTGGTGCTATAATTGCAAAAATCCTTACAAAATCAGATAATATGTAAATACACTACACGAACTGTAAAATAAATACGTACACGGTGCAAAATATGTATAGACACTTACAATTAGTTAGTTACTCACGACATATAAAACTATTTTAAATTCGGCATTCTGCCGTCCATCGTCCATCCGCTCGCATCGAATTAACGTACAATATTACGGACTCGTCGCTACCGATTAGACCGACTAGATAAATTTTTCTGCTCGTTCCTGAACCCACACGAGCATGTCCCAGTGCACGTTACTAGACACGGTCAGATGCACGGGCAAAATATACACGCGTACATAATTTACAAAACTTAAAAAATACGGTTTATACTTTAATTATCATAGCACCGTAGAGTTGTATAGTGCCGACCCTGCGTTTTAGCACACTTTCCGGACTCTGGCTATTTTCAACTAATCAAACTCTGCTTGTAGTTGTGGTTTTGACACTGTGCTCTTACCATTTCCACCCTTTGACGGAATCTATTTATAGAAGCCGGTAGGTTTTCCGGTAATGTTGTCACAACATCGGCCTGAAGAGCAAAGTAGCATCAGTAAGTAGGTGCGCGTGTGTCTGTTCGTTGGCCAGGCGTTTTGATACCGGCGGTGGATTTACTGGAATAGAGAAATACGGCTCGACGAGTAAGCATTAACATATAATGTAGATCTGTAGGTACAACATTAACATTCAGAAAGCCTTCAAGTGAGACTAGAAAGTATAAAATAATGGATTAGATATTGTTTAAGTCATCGACGACCTGAATTTGATCCCTAAGCTTTTGAGTTACTGAAAATTCAGTTAAGTTACTGAAAATTCAGTATTTTTTTTTTCGCTTATTCCGTTTGAGCCTTATAAGAAAAATTGAATATAGGAATCAATTATTTCCATATGAAATGGAAGTAATCTTCAGGTAAAATAAAATATTGTTACGAGGTGTGTAAATTTACTAATGAGATTGGCAACGTAGCGTCCGATCTAGCAGCACTGCGAAGACGGGACTTGGAAGGGCTGTAGGGTATGTAATGCATCTTCAGTACAAGTTTGAACTTGTTAGAGTAATTTGTTTGTTTTTTTTTATGACTGTTTTCGTAAACCGTTTTTTTTTTTCTAGTGCGTTTTAAAATTAGTGACATTAATTTTGAGCAACGGTGTGTTATCAGGGTGATTCTACGTTAAGTGGTTCAGTTGTTAGGACAGGTGGTATAACAAAAATTTTTGAAATTTAACCGTATAATAGTATTTTTTTATTCAAGCAGCTACTTATTATACATCTGTAAGCTGGCCAGTCAATTAATCATTTTTTTTTCTGGTTTTAGAAGAGACCAGGGGAGATACTCCATGCAGGGGAGGGAGTTTTTTATATAAACCAACTTTAGTGTTGGTTTATATAAAAAAAAACGGTTAATTTTTTAGGAATCAACTTAAATTAAAATTCTTATAAACTATAATCATTCTCTTAAACACTCGTTTCTCTTTTTCAGTTGAGAGATATGAAAAATTGTCTTTTAATTGTTGAGAAAGTACTTCACCAAACAACAGTTTTTTCTTTACGGTTTCTTTAGCACTTGGTGAATCTACTAGTTCGTATACTATCGTGTTTATTGTGTGCGCTGATGCAGGTCGTTTTGATATTGATCTTTGTATTCACTTTTTATAGCGTTGCACTGTAGATTTAAGTTTAGCTATTTCAGCCGCCTGTTTTGTAATCATCAAGTTCCTTGCCTTCCTTGCACGAATTGACTTTTATTGGACTACTTGCGCTCGCCTGTTAATATTTTCATTTAGAGGAGGAGGAGGAGGTGGTGGAGATGAGACTTTATTATCCGAACTAGGAGAAGTTACGGGCGCATTACTTATACCTTGAAGTGCTAAACGACGTCTATGTTTCTTCGTTTTTTCTCTTCATAATTTTCTAGCTTTTCGCTGTTCCCTGGGAGTCATTTGATTTACCGTCTTAATAGTTCCCTTTTTTTCTTGTTTTTTTCTTTATCTTTTTGTTGTGCGTACTTTTCGGGGTCATTTTTTATACGTTGATATCGTAATCTTTTTTGCTAAACGCTTTTTTTCCAGACGTTCTTCACGTGTCAGTTTTTTCCGACCTGCCATAATCTGTAAAAATAAACTTGTCAAAATTAACACTTTTACCATGTTCAAATTTAGAAATTTCGTTAAATAGTGTTAAACATTGGTGCTGAAGATCCTGTACAGTCTTATAGCAAAAATACCAACTTGTAATAAGTCAGTGAAATTACTACAAAAATTAACCAAACAGTAGAGAAAGAAAAGTATATGCATATTGTTTATATTAGGTACCTACTTACAATAAACGTGTTTATTAACCATAACAATCCTCTGATCTGACACATTTATATCTTCCCTGGACATTTTGTCTCTATCCTGGCGTCTTACGAGGCAGGGGAAAGATGACAGGGGAGTGACGTTTTCATTATAAAACATTGATAATTGTAAAAGTATTTATCGAAAATAAATAGCAAAGAAAATATGATAATCTACGCACAAATTACAGTAAATATACAAATAAAATTCAGTATTCAGATAAATAGTTACGAATTAAAACTTACCAGAGAAGAGACGACGTTCACCGAATCACATACTCAACCAGCTACTGCCTCAATCGAAATGGACACCAACGAGAGCGCACAGATGGCGCGCGTGACGCTTGCTGGTGACTTCACGTCAAATGCATAGCGCTCAGTTTAAATTCGCAATGCCAAAGTACACAAACGCAATATTTTTAAGGATTATAAAATACCAGGGGAGGAGACGCGAAATATGTGGGACAAAATTTGTCGTGAATATTTTTTATGAAAAAAACAATATTAAGCAATTTTGCTTATTAGATTACAGTTATTATATGTTTTAGTTCATATGTTCAGAAACAAACAAAATTGAACTATTTTAAGATTTAGATCATTCGTAGTCACTGATTTATCGACAACATTGGGATAAGAACAGAACAGGGGAGAGACATTTCTCAAGTTTAAGGTGCGATTTTGCAAAAACTAAGTAAATTTAAGTAACCGCATTTAAAGGCACTAAAGAAGACGTCGTGTACTATGAAATAATAACATTAATTACAACAAAATTTGTAAAAAAAGTATGCTTTTTTATTGTGGCCGTCGAAAGTACCTCTAAACGTAGAATCGCCCATCAGGTTTTGCTTCAGACTTGAACACAGCGCAACGGATACATTTGCAAAACTTCAATACGCCTACGGAGACAGTGATTTTCAAGATCCCAGTTTTTTCGGTGGTTTAAGGCATTCTCAGAAGGAAGAGGGTCAGTTGAAGAGGACCACGCAGCGGAAGGCCTTCATCTTCAAGAACCGATGAAAATGTCGATAGAATACGGGATATTGTGCGTTCAGATCGTCGGTTGACGACAAGAATGATCGGGGAAGAGTTGAATTTGAGTCGCACCACTCTTCATCAGATTTTGACTAACGAATTGGGTATGAGAAAATCTGTGCAAAAATGGTTCCAGAAAACCTTCCGCAGGAACAAAAGGACATCAGAAGAGAAAGGCGTCTTAACTTTTGGAATCGATTGAAAATTGTCCCCATTTTATGGAACGTGTTATTATTGGTGATGAGCCTTGGGTGTTTGAGTACGATCTGGACACCAAGCGCCAAAGCATGGAATGGCACACTTTAAGCTCTCCAAGACCTAAAAAAGCAAGAATGAGCAAGTCGAAGATCAAATGATTGCTGATTTGCTTTTTTGATAGGCAGGGAATTGTCCACAAAAAGTTTGTGCCTCCAGGCCAAACAGTAAATCAACACTTTTACAGAGAGGTTCTTGAAAAACTTCGAAAAGGGGTTATGCGCGTGAGACCAAACATCAAGAACAACTGGATGTTGCATCACGACAATGCGCCTTGTCACACAGCCATTTCAGTAAACAAGTTTTTAGCCAGCAAAAACATTCCTGTGGCTCCCTATCCTCCTTATTCCCCTGTACTTTTTTCTCTTGCCGAGATTGAAACATCACCTCAAAGGACGTCATTTTGGGACCACAGAAAACGTTCAAACGGCTGTAACCGACCAGCTGAAGGCTATTCTAGTATATGAATTTCAGCACCAGCAGGCAATACTGGGTTGTAATTCTATTCGGATAAAAAAATTAAACAAAAACAGTCTCATTACTTAATTTACACACCTGGTATGTCATACCCATATAGTGAGAAAAATTCTTCGTATCTGTCGTAACTCTGTATTTGACCTTTTTTTGAGGTTTGGTCTGCAAAACTTAAAAAAACCGAATTGAATTGGCAGGAAAAACTGGAAAGAAAAATTGAATTGGCAGTAGTGATTCCTTGAGCAATGGTTTAATTAATGCATGTACGTTGTACGTGTATATTGGTAATCTTTTCATCACGAAGTGTATGTACTTACATACTATGTTCACATCTTATTGAGTCATATGATGTTACTACTAGCACAGTTTAGAGAATAATGTCTTTACTAGTTCTAGATCTAACGACTATTAGATCTTAAAGTTTTTGTATTTTGATTACGAGTGCAATTCAAACCATATTTGTTGTGCTGTTGAACTTATCAAATATTGTTGGGGTGGAAGAAATCCACCACTGTTTATACATTAACATTTTTTTTTAGATCTACTTATCTAAACCATAAACCAAAGCCAACATCAGAACTCACAACAGAACTGAAATACGCATTGATGAAATGTGTATTTCTAAAATCGCTTAGACTGAAGATGGTCATGTGGTCGTCACATCAGGCTTAGGTAGTCAAAAATCTAATCAAAACATTTTTATGACTACATAGAACATATATTTGGTATCATGGAACTCATAAAATTATGACCATTTCAAATACCCAACGATAACAGATCGGTTTGGTGTGCTGCTAAGGCGATGCCATTATGACTAGCTGATGTCCGTCCATTTGAAAACTTCAGGCATTTGTCAACTTTGCAGTCTGTCTGTCTTTTTTAGTCTGGTTAGGAAATCATAAGGCCAAAGGTATATGGGTGTTCTCATTTTTATATTCAGTGGCTGTTTCATTCCGCTGCATGTATTTAGTAATCCACGTTCACTGGCAATCTGGGAAAAACAAGGATTTAAATGGGACTAGAATACATATATAGAAGGTCTCTTAATGCCGCAAGATTTTGCGTGCATCTACAGAAATTCGCTTATGACTAAGGTCCGGAAAGTGTGCCATAACGCATAGTTGGCACTATACAACTCTTATGATAATTAAAGTATAAACCGTATTTTTTAAGCGCGCATTTCTTACCCGTGTATACGTACGCCACTGACCTATCCTTGCTAACGTGCGTAGAGAGTTCGTGTCGGTCCCCTGCATGCGGGTTCGGGAAAAGTTTCATACAATTTTTCCATATATCGGCTGAATATTCTGGTGTCGACAAGCGCCAACTTAGTATTCTACATGACGTCGATGCGAGCGGATCGACGGTAGAACGCCGAGTTCAAAATAATTTCATGTGTCATGAGTGACTAACTCGTGGGTTCATGTAGTGTATTTACATATTACCTGAATTTGTGTGGATATTTGCAATAATGGCACAGTCGTTACCATTCGTGAATAGGCTGGAAAAGTTTATTGAAAATTACGATGATTTTAAAATAGACGGATCACATATTTTATGTATTCCTTGCAATCGTCGATATACATATATTTCGTAGTCGTCGAGACTGTGAGATATTTAGATTCGAATATCCGTCAAAATACACCTGACACTGCTACAAAAGAGAAATGAGGAGGGTCCCTAAGGCCGGTTTTCGGCCTAATTTATTTTTGGTCAAACAATCAAAAAAATACTTATATAATAAATGAATAAAAAATACTTTTTTATTCTTTTTTATATATCATTTACAATGGATCTGATCACAAACGAACCCTCCCCCCTCTTTTAACCCCCCTTAATGACAATTTGCTTTTTATCAACTTCCACGGTAATTTTGGGCTAAAAAAATATATTTTACCAAAAAATATCACCCTAACCACTTACGGATATCACATATAATCTCCCCCCTCCTGAATTACCCCCCCCCCCGTAAATATGCACCCCTCCCGTTGTTCCTACCACTCACTTCTGCGTGTAAAATGGATTTTTGGGAACTGTACGAGTATTATTGAAAATAATAATGCTTGTACTACAAATGAAACTCTAACACCTCCCCCCCCCCGTCTGAATGCAGCACTCCCTTCCGTCACTCTTGTAACTCGTTAGCGCGGGTAAAATATAATCTCCCCCCTCCTGAATTACCTCCCCCCTCCCCGGAAATATGCACCCCTCTCGTTATTCCTACCATTCACTTCTGCGTGTAAAATGGATTTTTGGGAACTGTATGAATATTATTCAAAATAATAATGATTGTACTACAAATGAAACTCCAACACCCCCCCCTCCCCCCGTCTGAATGCAGCACCCCCTTCCGTCACTCTTGTAACTCGTGAGCGTCACTCTTTGGGAACTACACGAACATTATTAAAAATGATAATGCTTGTACTACAAACCAAACTCCAAAATCCCTCCCTCTCCCCCTTCCCCAACTGTCATATAAAGCTAACCAGCATTTTTTTCGGTATCTTTATTTTAGCAATGTTTTCAAAGCTTTTTTAGAATATATTAACACCACTTAAAACGTTATATTCAAGCATATAAGAAAATACCCCCCACCCCTATTCTTAGCACGATTTAGTAATCTTTTTCCGTATTTGACACAGTAATTTTTGAATAAAAAATATTCTTTTTTGAAATAATAAAAAGCATCATCCTAATGACTCACGCATATCACTTGAATGCACTAAACTACTCCCACTTTAGCAACTGCCTCTATTGAAGCATCCTTTAAATATTAAATTAATTATCTTCAAACTCGGATATTATGCAAAATGCTTATTACAGCTGGATGATGAGTTGGAATAATAACTATGATTTTCAAATGCGACTTTTGAGATTTTACTTTGGTAGCTGTAGAAAATCGCAGTGCTATGCGGATTTTCTGCATATCCATTAATACTTAAACGTAATTTAAGTTTGATATTAAAAATTAGAAAAAATATTTAAAAGAATATATCAGACGTCTGAAAACCCTTATCATTTTTAATAATGTTCATGTAGTTCCCAAAGAAACATTTTACCCGCGCTAACAAGTTACAAGAGTGACGGAAGAGGGTGCTGCATTCAGACAGTTGCATGCAGTTGGAGTTTAATTTGTAGTACAAGCATTATTATTTGCAATAATAAACAGTTCCCAAAAATCCAAAAATCCATTTTACACGCAGAAGTGAATTCGTAAGATATCCGTAAGTCGTTAGGGTGATATTTTTTGATAAAATATATTTTTTTTAACCAAAAACTACCGTGGAAGTTGGTAAAAAGCAAATTGTTTATTGCCTCATTAAGGGTGGTGAAAAGAGGGGGGAGGGTTGGGGACGTTTTCGTTTGTGGTCAGATCCATTATAAATGATATATAAAACGTTCTTTTTTTATTTTTTTGACAAAAATAAATTAGGCCGAAAGCCGGCCTTAGGGACCCTCCTCCCTTTTATTTTGATTTGTGCATAATGTTTTGCGCATGCAGCTTTTCGTGGAACGTGGTCGACAATATTCACTTTAGACGTTTTTGTGCCAAATATGTATCCGACTTTCCATTGCCTACTAGTCATACGTTGCATAAAACATATTTACAGACATATCAACGTGTCATGGGAAATACCTATCAAAGCAATACATTTCGTGGCTGATAGTGGACGAAATAATAGATTTTTTCGGTAAGGTTCTGATACGAATTTTAGTTGTTTCAGATATTTCGCCCCCGATTTTGATAGTAAACGGGTTTTGCAAACAATATCTAAAAGTATAGAGATAGTAGTATCACGTGCATTGTCGTCTGTAGATGTAAAAAATAATAATGTACTGATGTTAATGACAACAAACAACTGTTAGTGATCCAAACAACTGTCCTCTGTCCATGTGAACTATTTTGAAGTTGCACCTTTAACTTCAATAGATGTGGAACGATCATTTTTCCTCTACAACCATATAAAGGCCAAATCACTCACGTTTAACTAGAATAAATGCAGAAAGACTACTGGTTGTGGCAACGTACGCTCAAGCATTGAAGATAGTCGGTGTTTCTGAATGACACAAGCGATATGTATGTACATACTTTACACATTTTTACTACTGTATTTTTGGTCTCTCACATATCCTTCTGTCAATGTCATGACGGATTACGAGTCCGACCCTGCGTTTTGACACACTTTTCCGGGCCCAACTTATGACTCATATAATAACGGTAGATCTTGCAAGAATTTTGATGATAAATTAATCATGTGGTTCTGATTATTAAGCACATGTTTTGCTGTCACCGACTACATAGATATGTGTAGGTATATCCAAGTCTGGTATGCTTCTGGTGTTCCTTGATTCAACACTAGATATTGCATCCTGTTTGACCATTATTTTCCCACACGTATGTGATCTTGACGGGATCCTTTGTTAGAGGGAAATATTTGCTTTATTTTTGTCACCAATTTTCTTTCTTTAATCTGTCGGTGACTCCAAACACGTACGGTAGGCATGCGTATGCAGTCAGCTGCTTCTATTTAGTTTTTCTTTGAGTGTTGTTGGTCTTCTGTATATCCCTTTGGTCGAATCCCCTTCTCTCCAACGCATCTTGAGCTTTCTCCCATATTGGTTAGACTCTATGGATAGCGTTTTGATGAGGTATCTTATTTTATGGATGATGCTGACCTGTAGATAGCGGTCTGTGTGAGTTTTCTTTCTGTAAACACCCTGGAACAGTCTGTTGTTTATCTCCACGTTTGACTAACACATACCGTAAAAGAAAAACTCCATCGATCTCAGTTTCCATCGTAAACTTGATATTTCAACATTGACCGTTCAAGTGATCCAAGAATACAGATAAAGACGATTCTTCATAAGATTCTCCATAAGATTCTCCATAGCTTTACATTAATATACAGTATGTGTAAAGCCGACATCGGCCAGTTGGAAAGGTTGGATGGCCAAACGGAAGTGAAACGACATGTGAGACGCAACCATCTTTACGCGTCGAAGGTATTGGGAAAATAAGACCGGCCCTTCACCACCACCGCTAGTCAGTACGAATCAACACGTTAGTGTATTTGAAGAGAAGGGATAATATTGTTTTAGTTTAAAATTTTGTTGTTGTGCACGCGTGAACATCCATTAGTAAGCACAATAGCAGAAAATAAATAGCTAAAATAAACTATAATAGCTAAGTAATCTGATCTCTTATGAAATATTAATTATAAAACAAAATGCAGGCACACATTCGACACCGAAACCAGAGTAACGGCCGAGTCCTCTCTCACGTGGCCGAAGGTATCCCAACCCTTCTACACGGCACGACGATGCTTATCGCCCGTCGAATAAGATGATGCGCAATATTTTGGATATGTACCTAGTGTTTATAGAAAGTGTTGGCCTATTTGGAAACACATGTTAGCAAATTAATCTTGTAATTTACATTCAGAATTGCCGTTATGATGCCATGTTATACGACATTCTGATATTTTTCATCGCGTGAATAAACCATTTTAATAATTTTTTAACAAGAATACTGTTTACTTCAATTACACTTCTCGCTCTGCCTAGCGGCAGGTGGTGAGTGGGCCGGTCTTATTCCCTCACTACTTTCGATGCGTATGCGGTTGCTTCTTATCTGTCGTCTCACACTGTTTGTCCTTTTTCAAAAGTGGCCGATGTTGCCTTTACACAACCTGTATACGAGTAGGGTGTCCTATTAGAAAATCGAATTAGTGTGATTTCACTACCTCTGAAATAGAAATGACATTGAGACGTCGATAACTTGATCTTGAAAAAAAAAAAAAAAGACGAGAGGATACACAGCATGATCATGCGTCTCTCTTTTTTTTGTTTGTATCTGAGTGGCGGTAAAGTTTAGTTTGTTTTTTCTTTAACCTCGCGACGCATACAATTTCCTGCACTTTTTCAACAATCTAATTATCTTCTGACTTAAAAAACCGTTCACCTTGTCTAGTTAAAGGTGCAGTAGTAATAGAGGGTAGTAGGTAGTAGATACTAGAAGACAGAATACGCGCTCGCGCCTGCGCAATAAGCCGGAATTAATCGTAGTCGGCGTTGACTCCATCTGAATGCCGCCGCCGACTCGTTTGTTTGGACGAACGCTTCAGTAGATCGAAGCGAGTACGCGTGTTGGTTGGTTGGTGCGGTGCCGTCCAGCGCACACTTCGTCCTCTCGTCGGAATTTTGTTATTGATCTTTCTTGGTTTTGGCCGCTAATTTCGTTTTCACGTCCACGTTTTATTTTAACTGCCGCCGGCTGTTTATTTCGAAACCAACCCCTACTCTTTTTTTGATCGATCTCTCTCTGAATTTTGGAAGTTATGCCAACTTTTAAGATTGTAATGTTAACGCGGACCCCTTAAATATAAATAAATAAATTACTTGTATGAACTTTTCGCCAGTTTGAGTTTTCTATCGATGTTGTTGCCCACTAATTCCTCGCCGGCACCTGTCGGCTTTCAGCAAGAAATTTATCACAGCGTGACGGAAAAAACTAAACTTTTTGCATCGAAATGCGTGAGCAGGAGTTCGAGTCCTGGAAAGGACAAATACAACAGTGACACTTGGAAAAGGGGAAGGTTTAGGTTCTGCGTCTGTACCGGACCCAGGAAAAGCAATAAGAAGAGTACCAAGTGGTACGTTAAGGTAAGAGTTGGTCGGTATTTTCTGAATTTGCACGTTAAACATATAAAAATGAAGGTATAGAGTGTACGAAACATGTTTTCCAACTTTGTATAATAAAGAAAAATATTTTGTTACCCTGGTGCCGTTCAGTGCGTCTAGTGGAATTTGAATTTCTTCTATTTTCATAAGGAATCAGGGGACCCAAACTAGATTTTAGGGGGTTATTACTAGACCTAAATGAAAGGTTAGAGTAACAAAAAAATTTCAAAAGAAACTTGGCGATATTTTTTTATTCACACCTTTTATACAGCACCCTCAGAAAATCTTGGAAAAGGCTTTTAAAATATTTGTGATTCTTTTTTTCATAATTACCGCGTCATTTCTCACGCGCTTTTTTCAAAATTTGATTGTTTCTTAAAGTTACAGAAATTACAAAATCTCAAACGAAATGATGGTATGAAATAAAAATTCAAATTTCCATAAGCAGATCTCGAAATTTATAAAAAGGCAAGAATATAATAAATAATGACTATTTATTTAATATTAATATTATTAATTTTTATTAAGTCAGTATTGTATTCATTATTATTAATTTAATATTAAAATTATTTAAAATTACTATGTTGCGGCTCGTTTACAAAATATTTTGAGGTGCACCAGAATTTTTGAAAAAAAAAACTTCTATCCTAACCTTTCACTTGGGTCTATTCATAAGTAAGTCCCTAAAATCTAGTATGACTCCCCAGATTCTTTACGAAAATATGAGAAATTTAAACTCCAGCAGTCGCCACTGGTGTCGTTGTCGCTTGCACATACCATGAAATGAAGTGGTGGTACCAGTGATGGTGAGAAAATTTTGAAAAAAGCAGATCTATTCTAAAGATTAATGAATTCTCGAATGAATTGGTGTTGGGGGATGTGAAAGTGTAATTGTACTCATATAAAACTAATATTTTTGAACTCGATTATTTGTATGAAGAAGATTTCGAACTGTTTCAAGGAAGCATTTGACCCACACCATAATTTAGGGGTGGTTACTAGACCTAAGTAGAAGGCTATAATGGCAGAAAATCATCAGGGAAAACTTGCGAAATTGTTTTTCCAAAAAATGGCTGTCTCCGGGCAGATCTTGGAAACGGTTTGCAAAATATTTACGAAATATATTTTTTTCATAATCACCGAGTAAATGCAAAGTCTTTTTTATACTTGTGATTTTGAGATCTGTAAAAGTTATGGTAGGTAATTTGAATTTTTATTTCATCCCAACATTTGGTCTGTGAGATTTTTCAATAGTTGTATCTTTAAGCAAAAGAAGAATTTTGCAAAAAACACAAGTATAAAAAAATTGTATTTACTCGGTAATTATGAAAAAAATATATATATATATATATTATTAAAAAATATATATATATTTCGCAAATATTTTGAAAGCCGTTTCCAAGATCTGCCCGGAGGCAGCCATTTTTGGAAAAAAAATTCGCAAGTTTTCGGTATTTTTTTTTACCATTATAGCCTTCTACTTAGGTCTACTAACCACCCTCTAAAATATGGTATAGGTCCCATGCCTCCTTACGGAAATACGAGCATGTCAAATTCCACCGGCCGCCACTGGTATAAATCAAAAAGTAATTTGATTGAAGTAATGATTTGTGACTAAACTCGTAGTTTATTCGTATTTCGTATCTATTTGAAAACCAACCAATGTTATCGGATCTGGTGCTTAATTATTGTGGATGTTATGTTATTTTAGATACACAGATAAAAAAGATTATTTGAATGCAGTAAAATTGGAGAAAACAAAAAAAAAAAACAACAAAAAAGGGGGAGAAAAAAAAAACGTATTTTATTTTTATTATAATCTTATTTACTTTCAAGACTGTCACATCAAGAAACCATATTTTAAAAATTTGATATGCAAGATAATAAGCTATTATCTCCTGAGAATCTATATTTAGAAATATTTAGGTAATTATTTTTAACTGAATTGTCCGAAAACAAAGAAATATGTATATTTTTTTTTCGTACAAGAAAGTTTATTCGATACAATCATACTATGTTGTCTGTGTAGTGCTTCATTTGTGTTTGTCTAATTTTTTTGCTACACAGATGGATGAAATTCGAATTAAAATATTTCCAAAGGAAAAAACTACAAGTAGGTATTACATATTTCTTATCGCTGGCCGATGGTGGAAATTTTAATTTTCGTACGTAATGAAGCATGAGACACAAATATTATATTGTGGGATGAAACTGAAAAAGAAAAAAAAAATCAAAAGAAAACATTAAAAACCTGCCTAAAAAAGTAGGCCGCACAAAAAAAGCAAAAACTAAAATGTTTGCATTGTTTTTTTTTTCACTCACAAAGTGATTATTGTATTTTTTTTCTGGTTAAATCGAAATTTCGATTTGTCAGTTTTTAAATTTTGAATTTTTATTTCGTGTCAGTACTTACAAATTTCGTATCTGAAATTTTATGATGGCTGTAACTAAGAAAAATGAATTGGTATAATTATTAAAAAAATATATTTCACAATTTTTTTTAAATATCTTGTAATTTTTAAGCCGTTTCTAAGATCTCGTAAGGCAGACACTTTTTGAAACATTTTCCCGCAAATTTCCTTGACATTTTCTTGCTCTAGTAACCTATTTTTTTCACCAGCTGCCACTGGTTATTATCATGTATTATAAACTACTCGTCAAAATTGGCATAACACTTTTTAGATTAGCGCCATTTGCGTTCTATTCGAGTTAGAGACTTGCGGTTTTTAAGATTTTCGGTAGCCTATAAGGTTGGTTTTAATGCCCCGAAATCGGTACGCTTTGACTTGAACGGTTCGCCTTCCACACCCCAAAAAGCAACCCCACAAAAGTGATCCCCCCCACAAAAGTGATATTCCAACTCCAACCCACCCCCTAAAAATTTGCTGCCTAAGTTGTAAGCAGGTCTTAATGCGTGGGGTGACTCAGAAAGCTTTCCTGAGGATGCATGACCTCTTTTTGGCACGCCCCGAGTCGTCCGTCTCCTTCAAATCTTCTTTTGCGACCCATCACCCTCTATTTTTGCCCACCTCCAAAAAATTTTTGAGTGGATGAAAATTCCTGAGCCTATCAAGCCTATCTTTGCACTTGTGACTTGTGACAAAATGTTCACTGTGACTTGGGCTCATGAACCTTCGACTGGGCTAGCACTTACGAGGCAGGCCACCCAAACAGCACTTTTTTCCACTAATTTTACGAGCGAGAGCATGTGCCGGGATGGGATTTCTACCCGACAGTCCTTCTTAGTCCATCCTGTATCGTGTATGTCTGAAATTGCCGTCATTGCTTCAGGGCATTGAAACGAAGGGCGTACAGGCGGTGGGGCGATTGCCCCCCCCAAGAAAAAAACAAAAACAGGGAGGCTCCTAGACTTTTTGTTTAATCTGGCGATCGCCCCCCCCCCCCAAGGGGTCAAGTAAAAACCAAAATAGTCAGGGGCTTTCGGTTGCCGTTGCCTCTACTGACCTTTTTTTTTTAGCTTTTTTTGTTTAATTTGCATTGGGCGCCCCCCCCCCCCAAGATAAATACTGGCTACGCTCTATAGGTTACCGAAAATTAAAAACCCCAAGTCTCTAATTCGAATAGAACGCAAATGGCGCTAATCTAAAAAGTATTAAGCTAATTCTGACGAGCAGTATATTATTCTTTAACTAACATTCAAAATTTATCAAATCATGTATTTAAATTATTTGCGTAATTATATGCTTGTGAATAAATAGACAAACATTTTATACACGATTTCAGCTATCTTTGTATTGATTTTCTTTGGTTTTGATGATAGTTCATAACGCCGCCCAATGACGTGACATATATCTTTTATAAATTCGAAAATCGTGAAATATTTTTTTTCATTCAAATCAAAATAGGAAATTAAAATTAGCCTGCATACAAAACTCATAATATTTGTAATATAATTTTCTGTAAATAATGCTCATTTAGCCAGACAATCTGAAAAAATTGTCTGTTTTAATAAATTTAGCTGAGATAAAACACAAACACTACACTGGCGGAAACAAGAGGGAATTACTAATGTCGTAAATCATTTTAACGGCACAGTGGACCGCATAAATAACTAACTAACGTATTCGATGCAATGCAAAATACTCTAATTGGGTTAATGTAGCTCGTTGGTCGTTGTTAGCTGTTGGGTCGCTGTTGCCGGCTCTTCAAAATTTTCTAAAGTATAGTAATATACATAAAGTTGTTTTAATTTATAATTATTTTTTCCAGCAATTTTAAACGCCTTATTTTAATGCTAACTAATAATTTTATATCTATGCATTTTTTTTTCAAATATGTCCAAACTAGCTTTCTAAGAACGTCACGAACTAACAGTTTACTGAAGTATGAAGTAACATTTGTATAGTGAGCTTAGCAATTTTAGAAAATATATTTGACAACCTTGCTTTTTTTCATGTCTTCGCATTTTCATTAGAAATAGTATATACATATGTATGTACATAATGTAACTAAAAAAATTTCAACCCGTTTCAGATGGATTTTTAAGATAATTTTTTTTACCATATCTTTATTCTGTTCATACGGGTTGTTCTTTGTTTCTTGTTTTGGAATGAGTTTAGTACAAATATTTAATTACGGTTCATTATATTCAATTAAGGTTCAATAATAATGCAGTGTCAATTACTCTGCACCTTAGACTTTATTTAGAAATATTGCTATCTAATATTGCTATAAGTTCGTTTAAAAAAGTATTGCTATCTAATAAAAATGTCAACGAAAGTATGACTCATCAAATGAGCTCCAACGGTATGATTACTGCATAATGTATATTTTGCATAAAATATTATAATATGCAAGCATTCTCAACAGCTTTGTTGACTTCTATACAAGGTAAATACAAGGAATGTTTAAAAATATTAATATTTAAAAATATTATAAATATGGTGAGCATACCATCAAACACATAAGATTATTTAATCGTTTATAGCTTATACAATCTGTGTGTTTTGTGTGTATTTTTTCGAGAGACCTTCGTGTATACATAGTGATATGATTCCAAAGGCATTAGATGTGACCTAAAATTTTATCCGATTTAAGCATTAAAGAATTATAGAAATGTACGAAATTACCTTCCAGGTAAATATAGATACCTAGATAAAATTATTAAAATGTGGTAGCGTAAAATAATATAAATATTTACGAATATACGAAAATATATAAAAATGCCTACACACCTTTTTCTTTTGCTTACTTTAAGATTATTTTATAACGAAACTGACGGATTCTTCCTCAATTTACATTTATTTAATCAAATACATTCTTTTGCAAACATTAGATTATACGTTCCGTATACGATAAACGTTTCAGCTCTATTTCATCGTGAGTTTATCTTTCGACAAGAGCGATAGTTGTTTCCATTTAGTTAACTTAGGTTTCGTTTTATTTCCTTAAACATCTGGCCCTTAGACTCATTGTAAATAATGCAGTCATAAAGTCGATAGCAGTATTTAAACATTTCTGTGCCAGAGTCACGCCACTTTCTGTGACATTTGTTGTATTCTTAATAGTACGTTCTCACTAAACAAATAATCCACAAAAAAAATCATCTCATCTGGTTTGTATATTGAAGTGAAGATAAAAAACGATGGTCCTTAAAGAAGTTTAAAAAAGAACCTAAACTGTGTCAGTAAAAACACATGTCTGTATACAGTGAGGTCCATAAGTAACGGATACATTCATTATCTACGTATTTTACAATTTATGAGTAAAATCCTGAAACACATCAATTTTTAATTCTAGAATGACATATTTTGAGCATAATTTTATACCTAACCATCCAACCCCCTTGGAGTGACAGCTACCCCTTTAAAATTTTTAAATGGAACGAGGGTGCATGTGATAGCTCATTTGAAAGGGTTCTTAATTATCTATTCGGCGTTTTTTGAATGTTGTATATTTTTCATCAAGAAAATTAAATTTGACAATTTCAAAATTATTATTATTATGAAATGTATACAATCAAGTGCCTATGTACCAAATATCTGTCAAATCTGACGTTTTTAGTTAATTTTGTGTCAACATTCAAGTTAAATGTATCGGTTTCCCTGATACGCTGCGCAAAATACCCAACAAAAAGAAATACCCAGTAAAAAGGGTTTCTTTTTACATATCGAAAATTTGCATTGAAATTTCTTTATTTGCAACATATGTGAAAACGTAAGTTGATCATTATTTTAACAATGAGTCTTTCGGATACGCAAAGAATTGAAATTTTGATATTATTAGGATGTGGCGATAAAACAAGAACGCAGAAGCAGGTATGCGAAATATTCAATACTAAGTATCCTGACCGCCGCATTTCCCAGTCTACGGTTGGTAGAATAGAAAACAAATTTCATGAATTTGGAAATGTCACAGATATTCCTAAATCTGGTAGGAAACGCATTTTAGACGATGAACAGAAATTGGATATATTGTTAGATATTCAAGAAAATCCACATAAACCTACAAGTTGCTGCCAATAATGATGTTAGTAAAACGTCCATATGGCGTCTTCTAAAAAACGAAAAATACCGCCCATATAAAATTCATTTGGTTCAAGAACTGAACGACGATGACCGTGATCGGCGATTGGAATTTTGCGAAATCATGGCAAATAGATGCCAAGATAATCCTTTATTTATAAAAAAAAAACATTATTTTTTCTGATGAAGCAAAGCAAATTTCGTCTTAAATGGAACAGTCAACAAACAGAACTGTAGAGAATACTGGAGTACAGAAAATCCACATTGGATGATGGAGGCCAATACTCAATATCCTGAGAAGGTGAAAGTTTGGGCTGGAATTCTCAAATTATCGGACCATATTTCTTTGATGGCACATTAACTGGCGCGCGTTACTCGGAGTTCTTGCAAAATATCTTAGTTCCAGAGTTAAGAATGTTTTACCCAGATGATGACAACCCCAATGAAATTGATAGAAATATTTGGTTTCAGCAGGACGGAGCTACACCACATTTTTCATTGGAAGTAAGAGCCTATCTGAATCAAGTTTTTCCCAATAGATGGATCGGTAGACGCGGTGAAATTGAGTGGCCTGCTCGTTCTCCCGATTTGACCCCGCTTGACTATTTTTTATGGGGTTACTTAAAATCGAAAGTCTACTTCAACAGACCAAATAACGTAGAAGATTTAAAAGACAGAATAAGGCAAGAAATTAATCAAATCACCCCGGAACAATACAAAATGTTTTAGAAGAATTTCAGCAACGCCTTCATTATTGTCAAGAAGCAACGGGCGCCCAGTTTGAACATTTGATTCTTCGGTTCTGTTTGATGTTCTTTTCTTTACTTAGTAACATTGAAAATGTAATATTTTTCAATAAAAAAAATCAAAAATATCTTATGTTGCTGGATGGAGAATTAAAAACACTTTCAAATGAGCTATCACACGCACCCTCGTTGCATTAAAAAAATTTAAAGGGATAGCTGTCACTCCAAGGGGGTTGGAGGGGGAGGTATAAAATTGCTCAAATGCTCAAAAAATGTCATTCTAGAATTAAAAATTGACGCGTTTCAGGATTTTACTCATAAATTGTTAATTACGTAGATAATGAATTGATCCGTTACTTATGGACCTCACTGTATATTTAGTAGCAGTTTTTAGTTACAGCTGCTCGTATGGTTATGGTTTTTTTGTTACACACAAGTTAGATTTCATACAAATAGGAAAATGTTTGAAGTATTTTTGAACACTTCCAAAGGTTCCTGACAAAACATTTCCAATAGGTCAAGAACAGTTACTGATGTCAAGTAATAATTCACTTAATATCAGTTTAATAAATACAGTTGGCCGATGTAATAAAGTAAATAATGTTAAATATAATAACAGAAGCAATAAATTCACACTTTATAACTATCCTATGTAAAACTTACCCTCTTAATTAGCTTGACGATGTGGTTTGGTTAACAGTTCTATCACGAACTTGAGAAGAATCGTAAAAACTTTGTAGCATCAGATAAGTTTCTATATGTAGTTGTCTCCCAGATTCTTGTGCGCTGTGGTCAAAATAAATGCTTATATTTTGAGAAGGATCATTCGACATTTGCTGATGTAATATATGCATAAATAAAATACTCATTGCACTTACTTAACGGATCTGTAGATGCACCATTAGGAATTTGTCTTAATTTGGTAAAACCGGTGTCTTTCTTTAATGCATTTTTGAACTTGTTTTTAACTGGCTCCTTTATTGCTTTACCTATAGCTTGTAGCAGCGAATTTACTTCGTCCACTATTTGTAGTCAGTCCACTAACGACAACGCACCGTTCTGTAATTTTTTCATGGCGTCATACAGATTTTATAGTTACTATGAATAGTTTTAAAAAGCTGTTTCAATGGATACATCTTGAAATCTGGTAGTTTTTTAGGCGTTTGCACGTGCGGTATTTTATTATTAATGTAAAGTAATACCGACACCGACGACATAGACACCTCGAACACGACTGAATGACCCGCCAGCCGCGCGCCCCTGAATTGCGGCACGATCGGCCTACCCTAACAATAAATAATAATAATTTCCCTTTTATCCATTTATTTGCTTTTATTAATTTTATTAGTTTCTTATAATTATAGTTTTTTTCGCACTTCAGACAGTTACGATATAGTTTTATACAGAGTGTCCCAATATTCCGTGTACATCTAGCTACCACATGCTCCTGACGTCAAAATAAGTCGATTTAACTAAACTTACCTATGTACCAAGTTGTCTCGTTTAGCTGCTAGAGGCCGTCAAAGTTGACATAAAATTTTAGTTTTTTGCCAATAACTTAGTAACGCCCTGTATGACCTTAATGAAATTTGGTGTGCTAGTATGTTCCGGCAGATGGCACATGTTGACTTTATGAATCGAATTTGAGTTTGAATCGAAGTTATTCCATTAACAGGGTGTGAAAACTACCCCTACCCTTAAAGTAACCTGCCAGTATTTTTTTGGTGGGGGGTGATACCGCTTCGTCTAAATTTTTATCATAAAGAAAAGGGATTTTAAAAAAAAATTTCTCTTGTAAAATTTTTGTATTCCTTACCGTTTTCGCTGAATTCATGTTTTATTACATAATTGTCGATTCTAATACGATTTAATGGATTTCACTTTAAAATTGATTTTAGGACGAAAGCGAAATAAACAAACTTAAATAATAAATTAAATTTAAATGAGCAATTCCTCAGGCAGATGGATTGGCAGAGGAAACGATGCTCCCATTTCATGGCCACCACGTTCACCAGATTTCATCCTTGCGATTTCTTCATTTGGGGTGACTTAAAACAGAAAGTTTACTCTGTGAGTATTGAGAACGAGGAACAATTGTGGAACAGAATTCAAAATGCCGTTCAAGAATTGCAGAACGAGGAAACCCTGAGAAGAGTGGACTTTAATTTCTTATGTAGGATTGATTTCTGTATTAATGAAAATGGAGGTCATTTTGAACACCTAATTAAGTCTCAATAAATGATTATTTAAGTTTATTTCGCTTCCGTCCTAAAATCAATTTTAATGTCAAACCAATTAAATCGTATTAGAATCGACAATGATGTAATAAAACATTAATTCAGCGAAAACGGTAAGGAATACAAAAATTGTACAAGAGAGAAAATTTGTTAAAAAATTGCTTTTCTTTATGATAAAAATTTAGACGAAGCGGTTTCACCCCCACCAAAAAAATACTTGCAGTTTACTTTAAGGTAGGTAGGTAGTTTTCTCACCCTGTTAATGGTGTTAACCCTGTTAAATGTTAATGGAATAACTTCGATTCAAATGTTTTAACATGTGCCATCTGTCGGAACATACTAGTCCACCAAATTTCATTAAGTTCATACAGGGCGTTACTAAGTTATTGGCAAAAAACTAAAATTTTATGTCAACTTTGACGGGCTCTAGCGGCTAAACGAGACAACTTGTTATATACATAGGTAAGTTTAGTTAAATCGACTTATTTTTACGTCAGGAGCATGTGGTAGTTCGTTGTACACGGAACATTGGGACACCCGGTATATGAAAATGTATCCATATTGTACATCATATTTATAGCAGAAATGCTTCTTAAAATCATTTATAGGACACACATTATATATGCCTAAAGATGTGTTATACGAACTGCTGTTGTTGAAAATTGTCTAACACTTGCACATTCGCCAGTTTTGAAAATCTGCATTTTACTGACGGTGTTGAAAAGCAATTTTTACAAAGAAATCGATTTTTAAATTATTTAATCTGATGCATTGTGATGTGTTACATTATAATACGTAAATGTATGTATAGTATCATATACCCGGTGTCCCAAATTTGATCCCGGGAAGATTGGCATCTTTCATTTAATTTTCTTTTGTTGTTTTACGTATTATTACGTGAATTACAACTGCAATTTTACAATTATATTGCTTTGAAATTTTGTTGCCAATAATGTTGAATTACCATTCGAAAGAATATACTATTTCTAATTAATTTTATACTACATATATTATAACATTGATGATACAATAAAAAAATATATCCGTCATAAACAATAGACACTCTTGGCAGAACTTGGCCAAGGTTGTTAATGGGTTTTTATAATTTCCATAAAAACTATTTCTATCACAAGGTTTCACGGTATTCTTGTTGTTAACTCGTAGATACAAAAACAAACAGTTTAATTTTTAATTGGCGAGCAGTAAACATTTTTTGTTGTTAGCAAGATGCTTGTGTGTAGGAGAAAAGCATACAAAATCTGGTTTTTGTTTTGAATTCCAGGTTATTATGAAGTGCTTACTCATTCACGGCGCGATTATATTTTTACGGTTCGTTTATGGAGATTTTTTTTTTGCCTTAACTAGAAAGCTAGAAAATCAGTAAATTGATTGCGAGGGAAATATAGTCGTACCTAATTATAGGGGAGATGTGATAGAACAAGGCATTATTGATAATTTGACTCATTTAATACAAGTACAAATATATAATTTAGTTGACAAAGGATTTTTTGGGATGTTGGACAAATAACGATCTACTAATTTTCTGCCGACGTTTCATCCAATTTACTTAGACTTTATCAAGGCTCAATTAGTGTTTTTTAAAATACTGGTCTATGTCATACCATTGAACTTTTTCTCTACCTGCAGGTACATGTGTTTAAATATCTTAATAATGTTGTTATATTTCTTTCTTTTGTTTTTATAACCACACTACACGAATAATTGCCTAGGCTCGATTTACTTTTACAATCAAAAGTAAATCTCTTTTGCAATCTCTTCTGAGATCGTCTTAAGAGACACATATTTTCAAAAACTTTCCTTCGAAAATTTCACAGCTATATTTTCAAACCAATCGGATGCTTTTATTTTAACAATAACCATGACAACGACAAAAATATTCCGAACATTTTTGTTCTGCTGGGTACTCAGGTGAAATTACACTGGAAATGTTTCTGTCAAATATTGCGCGACATTAATCTGACGTACATAAGCATAAATTAAACAAATTATAAAAAGAAAAAAAATATATTTCTTCATGTAGTCTGATATATACACTACAAATGTAATAATATTACAGTTAAAATACGTAGTAAACGTCATATATTACAAAACTTTTCTTATATCACGCCCAACCTATTTCGGAATTTTGTTTCATATTGTATTCTATAATAAACACGTCAACAAGATGTCAATATTTCTTAATTACATTTAGATGTGTTTTCATACTGAATCTCCCACATGCTTAGATTAGTCATCGTAAATTTCCTCGTGGTCTCGAATGTTGTGAGAAAATTATCCCTTCGAAATACATTCGAGACCTCAAAAAGTCATCCCTTACTATATGATCTGTGTCTGTTTCTCTCTGAAAATACGACGGTTTCAAATTCCACCAGCCGCCACCGTACTACTAGGATGCTTGATTGTATTACAACTAGTTGTGCGTGCAGTAATAACTTTGTAACACACAATGTAATGTGTTCAGAAGCTCCCATTACATCTTACATGATTAATTTATTTGACAGCGACGTTCTCGTTACGTCGTGCGGGTTGAATGATACGTTTATATGGCGAGGGTGGTTCTACAAATATTTACTCTGGAGGGAAAACATAAACGCAGGTTAGGATTTTTGTATGTGGGCATAGACCGCTTGTCCGCATCTGGCTTATGTACATTTTTATGAGGCCGTACCTAATTTAATCGACTACATGGAAAGATGGAAGGCTACTTTATTATCGTATCAGTATCACTATACTACATCCGTCAGTATTTTTATAGCAACTATTTTACAGTTTATTTAAAATTGCTAGCGGCCATAAAAATAACTATTCTATATATGCGTAATATACATACAGTCGACATTTTTTTAAAATTCGTTTTACCTACTAGACTTTGGTTATAATTTGTTTGATACAATCATATACAGGATGTTCCATTTAAAATCAGCAAGTTGACTCTACTTTTGGTATAAACGGAAGTCCCAGATCTGTCAAAATATTTTAGTTGAATAGGACGAATCGACTCACTTTGTCACTTAATCTTCACAATTTTTTATATTTACAGTTTTTGAGATATCAATATAGTATCCCACGGTGAACTGGTTTCTGCCGTAGCGTATCAACTTTTTGGTTTATACGAGGTATGACTATTAAATAACCGAAATGCTGTCGTAACACTTAATTCGTTACCAATTACAGTAGCAATTTTTTTATAATTACAATTACAGTAGCCTTCAATGTACTCCTCTTGGCGATCTCTACACCGCTCCATACGACTTTTCCATTGTTGAAAGCAATTCTGGAAGTCCGCTTCTGTCAGCTGGTTCGGAACCTCGACGAGGGAAAACTTCCACACTTTCAACTTGTCCCCTTCAACGCGATTTATCTTGGAAAAAAGACAGGGGGAAGGGGGGTGATGCCCAGATGTGAAAAGAAGAGAGAGGTCTACAAATGGGTTTTGCTCAAAGGGAAGGGATTATTTACTTTTTTCATTCGCTTGAGTGAGGGCCGTCCGGGACGCGGATGCCTCGGCTGTCCCTCTTTAAACCGTTTAAACAACACGTTAACGGTTAAAGACCGCTTCCACACTTTCGAATCTTGTCCCCTTCAACGCCGATTTATCCTTGCGAAATAAAAAAAGTCACAGGGGGCAAGGTCGGGCGAGTATGGTGGATGTTCCAACACAGTAATGCTGTATTTTGCAAAAAACGCCTTCACAGACAAAGCAGAACGGACCGTTGCGTTGTCATGGTGAATCTTCCATGATTTGGTCTTCCACAAATCGGGTTTTCGTCTTCTCACACGCTCACGAAGGGCCGTCAGAACCTCGATCTTCGCGGATTAATTTACCAGTTTTTTCAATTTTCGTCTGTTTTTGACGTTGAGGGCCGTCCGGGACGCGGATCGTCCTCGGTCGTTTCATGTCCCTCTTTAAACCGTTTAAACCATTAAAAAAACTTGTGTGCGGGATAAACATTCATTCCCGTACACTTCTTTTAAAATTGCATAAGCTTCTGTAAAGGTTTTCCCTAGTTTAACAAGAAACCTGAGATTAACCCGTTGCTCCATCAGAACACTTAACATTTTTGCGACCCACTGGCTTATTCAGCGAGCTCAGGTTGAGGAAAGTATTACCAGACACAGTTCTGTTCAAACTTGTCGCGACACGCTCGCAGCGCGCTGGTAGCAGCTTCAGTTCGGTTATTTAATAGCCACACCTCGTATACGAACTTCAAACAATCTAGCAATTTTGCTATAAATCTAAAGATGGTATGCCTCAGTCTAAAGATTTTTAAACATTTGCTCATTGTGTGTATCATATTGGATGCTCAATATTCTAATATATGTAGGGTCTATTTTCCATATTTTACCATATCCTACCAGTTAAGGTAAAATCTGGCTTCATGCAGATTGTATACTCGTGCTAGTTTAGGTTGCAAATTTCTGGTTTAGATTTTGTAAGTTACCAATAACAATCGAAAGGTTTATTGCCCTAACTTACCCCCTAATCAGGCTTAATAGGTGTGCCAATCATTGATCTTCAGGTGTACAATAATTCATCATGCCATTTTGAACTATTTTACCTCTCCCTGTTTAAATATGATTTTTACATTTGATATATTTTTTTAACTAAGTATATATAGGTACTTCCACTAGCTTCTGCAGTAGATGAGGTGAAAGCAAAATAATATTAGAGACAAACTCACGAAATAAAATTAAATTCAGAAGAATTATTAATGATCCCATTTAATAAAATTGCTTAATTGTTTGTTATTTGCGTCGTGCGTTACTGAAAATTCGGATGCCGTTTTTTACTATTCGACGGCCAACATTTGGTCTACCCTTAATACATGTTTACCGTCAATGCAGTTCGCATGTTTGGAATGAGAATGTGATGTTCAGAATCAGATGACTGTCCAACAGTTTATGTTATTTGTATCATTGCCAATTGTTACTCACAGCAAACAGGACAACAAACGGACGTAAACAAACGAATTCAATAGAGCACGTAAAACTGGGCCAGCGTATTGTTGCCAAGTCTCGTTACGTTTTTATTTTGTTCTGATTCGCGTAGTAGAAGTACGGTGCAGTACAGCCGATATTAAATGTCGGTTTTGTAATTTTGAGCGGCGTTATAAAATAGGTTTTGCGACCCTAACGAAAGAAATACCTTCGATTTAGGTGATCAACAGAGAAAAAGACAAAAATTTGGTCAAAATACATACTAAAATTAGTTTAGTTTGTAGAAAGTACAGTAGACTCTCGTTAATGTGAACACAAATATTATTAAAAAATTGGACCATATGCATATTAATGAGACTGTTTACACTATCGAGGGTTTGTGATGCTGACAGAGTGAGTCATAGCTGACACCTAATAATGAAATAAAACAAACCTGTTTTTTAAATAGCTGTTTATAATACAGATTTATTATTTAAAATATGACGTAATTTTGTTTGAACTTTTTTGCCGGCCAAATTGGCCACCACCCCTTTTTCTTCTATAATTTCTATAAGCTATTATTTCACTGACGTCGATACGATTCTGTTCTGCCCATAAGTAAACCACCTTTAATGCTTGGATAACCTCATGATGCGAAATTTTTTTCTGCTGTACTTTCGCAACTTCACAATCGCTACTTTCATCTTCAGCATTAACATCGTCTCCCGAATCAGTCTGAATAATGTCTTTATTCATTCTTTACTCAGCTGGTTCAACTGCTTGCAACAAATCGATAGTATCTACGAGGCGCGTTCATAAAGTAAGGGCCGTTTGGTCACAGAAAAAAATGTACTCATAAGAAACAAATTTTATTGTCATATTTAGTTAGGTACAATCTTACTTTACTTCTCTACATAATCGCCGTTCACTCCTAAGCATTTTTTCGTACCGCTGCACCAGCTTCTTTAACCCCTCTGCATAGAAGCTTGCCGCCTGAGAGTTGAACCAGTTGACAACGGCGTTTTTGAGTCCCTCTTCGGTTTCAAAACGTTGTCCACCGAGCCACTGTTTAAAATGCAAGAAGAGGAAGTAGTCGCTAGGTGCAAGGTCGGGACTGTACGGTGGGTGGTCAAAAAGTTCCCAACAAAAATCTTGAATTTTCTCATTGGTTTTGGCAGCAGTGTGAGGACGCGCGTTATCGTGGAGGAGGATTATGCCAGATGACAGTTTCCCGCGGCGTTTGTTTTGGATCGCACGTCTCAATTTTTTGAGCGTTTCGCAGTACACGTCAGCTGTAATTGTTGTCCCACGTTCCATGAAATCAACCAAAAGAACACCGTCTTTTTCCCAAAAACTGTAGCCATTAATTTTCGACTTGTGTACTGAGTTTGCTTAAACTTTTTCGGTTTTGGTGAAGATGAATGTCGCCACTGCATCGATTGCAGTTTTGTTTCTGGGTTGGCGTAGGATACCCACGTCTAGTCCCCAGTAACAATGTGAGAAAACAAATCATCTCCATCTTGTTGATAAGGGGCCAAAAACTTTCGTCCACTAGACATTCTTTGCTCTTTGTGGTGGTCGGTGAGCATTTTTGGTACCCACCTTGCACACAATTTGCGGTATGCGAGGTTTTCTGTGACAATATTGTAAACAGTAGTGCGTCCAAGTTGAGGAAATTTGTTAGCCAGGCCACTAATCGTCAATCGACGATCAGATCGCAGTGTTTGGTCCACTTGTGAAACGATTTCATCGGTCTGGATACTGGGCCTGCCACTCCGCTCTTCGTCATGGACATTTGTTCGGCCATTTTTAAAATCACGGCACCATTGTCTAACCTTTCCTTCACTCATAACTGTAGGTCCGTAAACCAGGCATAACTCCCGATGAATTTCAGCAGCCGACGATCCTTTTGCACATAAGAAACGAATCACAGAACGCACTTCACAGTTGGCGGGATCAACGATTTTCGCGGCCATTGTTCTTTGCATTCACGGACAACAATACGACTTCAGAATCAAAACAAATGACGCTGTAGCTTCGCAATGAGTCAGTAGATGGCGCTGCAGTAGTAAAACTGTGCTTCGAAGCGCCAATATTTATATATAAGCAAACGGCCCTTAGTTTATGAACGCGCCTCGTATTTCACCGTTTCAAACTTTTCGAAGTCTTGCCAAAGGCAAGTCGTTTTCATAATCAAAAGTGTTTTTTACCAAAATGTATAACAGCATATTTTAAAATTATTGTTTTAAATGCATTTGGTTTGGATATGACGAAATTTAGCAAGTTTTTTGACGACGGATGTGATGGAGCATTATCTAAAAGGAGCATGGCCTTTTCTGGCAAGTTTTCCTTTCTCAGGAATGCTTTGATAATCAAATGTTTTTTAGATTTTTATTTTATGGAGATAAATTTATCTTAACTTACCTCAAGAACAAGGTGTAACTTTTGAAAATTGTTTGTGTCATCCATGCATTTTTTGTGTTACTATAGACTACCAGATTGTCAAAATTCTTGAAACACCTCGGTAATTTCGGTTTTCCAATTACTAAAGATATTAACTTTGTATGAATCTGATGCATTTACACATCCTAGAACTGTTATTCGCTGTTTGGCTAATTTTAGACCAGGAGCATTTTTTTTTTGGAAAGTGAAACATAGGTTTTATCTGGCAGAAGTTTGCAATATAATCCAGTTTCATCTGCATTGTAAATTTAGTGGTCGCTTAGGTTCAGTTCATTAATTATTCTAGATCATTGTACTGTAAATAGACTAACAAGTTCAGGCTGCGACGACAGTTTTTCACCTGCACTTTTCAAAAGTCTTATCCCATATCGCAACTTAAATTTTTGCAGCCAACCGTCGCTTGCATAAAATTTTTCATCGCCTCTTTCTAACTTTGCATGAAAATCTAAAGCTTTTTTTGCTTAAGAAAATCACCTGAAACTGGTATTTTTTTTTTCGTTGCTTAAGAAGCCATTTGTATAGTACACTTTCCATTTTAGGATTTTCAACTTGTTTTAAAGTACATTTTTGAACTTGATTTGGTCTTAAAGTTTGGCTGACAGCTTTTAATATTCCATTTTGCTTATTTTTGATGGAACATATACAGGGTTTGTCCGGAAAGTAATGTCAGTGAGCTTTGAAAAATGGTTTTTATTGGTTCTATGTGTACAAATCTTTAGAAAGTTTCAAAATACATTCCCCCTGCGTCCACACATCGGTTCCAGCGGGTCTTCCACGCATCAAAAGCCGCACGGTAGTCGTTTTCCGGAATCGCCTTTAAAGCGTCGGTGCAAGCCTTCTGAATGTTTTTCACCGACCCAAAATGATGTCCTTTCATTGGGGTTTTGAGGCGCCGAAACAGAAAAAAAGTCTGGAGGGGGGGGGGGGCACATCGGGGCTGTAGGGAGGCTGGGGAACAACGGTGATGCCTGCCTAAGAGGCAATCGCCACAGAAACGGGCAGCGCATTGTCGTAGTGAAGCTCCACCAAAAAAGACAATCAGCATTGTCTTGATATTTGACCTGGACATCCTAGCCTTCTTGGGGCTAGGGTGAGTTCGACGTGTGCCATTCCGCACTTTGCCTCTTCGTCTCCGGATCGTATTCAAAAACCCAACTTTTGTCCCCGGTAATGACGTCATCAAGGAAAGCGGGGTTGTCTTCGCAGGTGTCCAAAAGTTCTTGGCAGGTTTCGACGCGCCTCGCTTTTTGATCGTCCGTTAGCACTTTTGGCACGAGCTTCGCGCACACCTTCCTCATTCCTAAAGACTCCTACACAATTTCGTGAACAATGGTTTTCGTAATGTCTAATGTTTGGGAAATTAAACGGACACTTAGACGACGGTCAGTGTTCAACAAGTCACGCACACGTTTCACATTGTCCTCGGAACTGGAGGTTGATGGCCGTCCAGCGCGGTTCTCGTCTTTGACATCTTCCCGACCTTCTGCGAAGGCCTTGTGCCACCTGAAAATTTGCCTGTCCGAAAGACAATCACGCCGAAAGCCTTCTTCAACATTGAGAATGGTTTCCACAGCACTCTTCTCCAGTTTCACACAAAACTTGATCGCCATCCGTTGCTCAAGCGAACGTTGCATTTTTTCTTGCACCGGATCACTGTAACGACTCTCAAAGAACGAGTGATGCGACCGCTACAACGACCGGTAGCCAACTGATGCTTGTTGGATCTTGTTGCCAGATCCCCCCACCACAATTCCAGCACGTAAAGCGCGGACTGGCGCGTACAGTCTCTGGAAAAAAATTCACTGACATTACTTTCCGGACAAACCCTGTAGTAGATTTAGCTACTCCATATTTCTTGGATAACGCAGTCACATCCATACCTTTTCGATGTTCTTCTGTAGTCTTGACTTCTCATAAAGGGTTACAAGCACCACATATGCGGCAAACACACTACAAATGAGCGAATCTTATTATTTTTCAAGTCCATACTAGTCTTTAACACTTTGTTTACATTATCGGAAATATTGGCCGTTCATATTATTGAGTCGTTGTGCGTGTGAGCGCAAGTTCACATTGCCGCGAGTCTATTGTATACAGGGTTTTCAAACTTAAGTCGGCACTATTGCTAAGTTCGTTATTATACTAGCCACAAAGTCGGTTAAATAGGCAAACAAGTAGTATTTTTTCCGCTGATTACAATGGTGAAAATTGAACAAAAATTGAACATCGCGTTCACGAGTTATGTCAAAAAGTTCAATTTTTTCAAATGGGACAGTCAGTATACAATATTCTCAATCGATAAGAAATTTAATTCTGAACAGAATTTGTCCTATGACCTTTTATCCAGAAGTCAAAGGTGACAAGGTTATTGATGATTTTTCAAGTTTGTCGAGGTGGCTGTGTTAGTTGTCGTAACTTTACCTTACCGTAAAGTATAAACTAAGAGGGATATCCATGATGTGAGATAGTATCGTTTATTTTAAATTATTCTATAAACTTAAATTATTATGTACCAGCGACCTGCCCCGGCTTCGCCCGGTTTACGACATCACATTAGAAACCTCTAAAATTATCAGTGTTTCTCTACTATATTATGCATGTACTATACATATAAACCTTCCTCTTGAATCACTCTATCTATTAAAAAAAACCGCATCAAAATCCGTTGCGTAGTTTTAAAGATCTAAGCATACATAGGTAGTAGATATATAGATAGGGACAGACAGCGAGAAGCGACTTTGTTTTATACTATGTTATGATAAACTAAAAAAACAACAAAATTAAATTAAATTAGATGCTAAATATCACCCTCTTGCTCCAAACATTTTTGAGCCTGCTTGTAAGCGCTCCTAGTAGCCTTGGCAATGATTCTACCATCAATATTATTGATAGTATAAATTATGCGTTGCTGGAGATCCTCAAGATTATCATACCGCCTTTCATACACCGCATTCTTCAAATATCCCTAAAAGAAAAAATCCATAGGCGTTGGATCTGGTGATCGAGGAGGCATACGGACAGGGCCGTTAGTTGATAAATATCTGTCATCAAAAAAGGCTTGTAATAGAATATCGATCTGGCAAACATTATGGACACGAGCTCCATCTTGTTGAAAGTAGATCTGTTGTCTATCTATTAAATTCAGGTCATTCAAAAACTCTCGAAGTGTAGCGGTTAACATTTCGGCGTACCGCTCACCAGTTAATGCACCTTGATAAAATACTGGGCCTACAATTTTTTGAGCCGATCAAACCACACCAAAAATTAACACTAAAGCGTATCTGCGGGTTACAAGGACGGAAAAGCATCGGATTTTCTTGACTCCAACAGTGGCTGTTTTTCCTGTTAAACATGCCCTTATTGGAAAAAATTGAATCGGCACTCCAAAGAATCAAGCAGCAAAAATTATAATTAAGTCTGATTTTATTAATGAACCACTGACAAAACTGGATGCGTCTTTCTTGATCTCCTGGTACTAGCGTCTGTGTAGGACTGTATCTGTACGGCACAAACTTATACTTTTTTAGAATGTTGTGAATAGTTCCCAAACATAATCCACTTTCTTGCATCAAATCGGTAATTGATTAGGCTGAGCTTCAAAGCTACGACGTCAATTTCAGTTGCTTCACTTATGAATAGTTCCTTAGTTCTAGTTTTCTTAAAGACATTTTCATTTGATCTACACTTACGATACAAAATCAGAAAGTACCTTCGACCTGGGAAGTTACGCTTAGGATACAAAGCACAATAACGTTCACGAACTCGGTGGCTATTATTTTGACAAACGATGTAACATTCCATCATATCACATTTTTCTGAATGCGTAAAAGGCATTTTTCCTCAAAAAAACACACACTGTAATCTTTTCACTAGCACAACCTCAATTTGACATTTTCATATTGATGGTGACATTTATAAAACATACGAATTTTGTTTATGAAATAACAGCCACCTCGACAAACTTTAAAAATCATCAATAACCTTGTCATCTTTGACTTTAGGATAAAAGGTCATAGGACAAATTCTGTTCAGAATTAAATTTCCTATCGATTGAGAATATTGTATACTGACTGTCCCATTTGAAAAAATTGAACTTTTTGACATAACTCATGAACGTGATATTCGATGTTTGTTCCATTTTTCACCATTGTAATCAGCGGAAAAAATACTACTAGTTTGCCTATTTAACCGACTCTGTGGCTAGTATAATAACAAACTTGCCAATAGTGCCGACTTAAGTTTGAAAACCCTGTATACATGAGACATGGACAACTCTAGGCTAAATAAAAAACTATCAAAAATTAAAACAATTTTCATTGGCAGATCTGTTGCAAATGATCCTCACTTGACAGAAAAAAAACATATCTTTCAGTTCACTGCATAGATCTGGGAGTAAAAATCTATAATAAGTGGGAGTAAAATAATTAATCTTTTGTTAATATGTTTCCACGTGGATCTAATAGCACCCAGAAAGAAGTACTCAGATGAAGTACATATTTTCTCGTCTTAATGTCTATGGGCGATATTAAATAATTTACCTTTAACCTTTCCGCTTGAACTTTAACGTAGTCCTCTACTTGAGGTGCCTTTATTGAAATATGTATATACATAGAAACCTTTCAGAAATACGCGTTACTTATACTGTGCAAAATTAAAGCACGCCTTGCAAATAAGTGGAGAGGCGTGTTTTGAATCTAGACATCTTTGAATTAAGTGCATGTAAATAGATGAATAAGATTTTTTAAAGTGCAAAGTTAATTGACCCGGATATTTGTGACTTCATAGCGAGTAAATGCAGAATATACAGTTTTTTGTATTCTATTTTTAGACGTCAATATGTGGATATGGAAAAAACAAAAACGACACTTAAATTCGTTGTTTAATTGTTCTGCACTTCTGCAATTAATAATTTCAACAAATCATTGTTGGCACACATTTTTAATATTTTTGCTGCAGTCTGTAGGGGAAGGTGGGGGAATATCGCGCAGAGGGTAAAATCGCGCATCGGTGTTGCAAAGAACTTGTAAATATTAACCACATTTAAGCACTGTTGTCGTCTAGCGGACTAAGCTCAAACTGCGAAAAAATACATCTATAAACCCATTCTTTCTGTGGTCGTCTTGTCATGTCGATGTAGGTAAACGGTACCATTTTCTTATTAATTTGTTTAGTGCTAAGAAGTGAATATACATTTACTGAAATTATATTAAATAGTTATCCCCAGTGGCAGTAAGTTGTGAATTGGCCTCTTTAGAGCATGTATAAATACAATTTGCCTTCTTGCTTTACTTTTCCAGGTTATAACATATTTTGTGTTGTGATGTAGCAGTGGGGTTATTTCGCGCGTTAGAGATGGGGTAAAGTCACGCAAGGCAATTACTGCGCGATATTACCTCATTAAATTTACATATATAGTATATACCTCTTCTAAACCCAATGAAATCTGTTGCCCAAGATTTCGCACCAGGAGACGAATTTCGAGCACTATTTGTTGAAGCTGAAGTCGAAGTGGATTGTGATTCCTGTAACGCCAGAAGTTGGCAATTCTCAAGCTGTTCCAGGTTTACAAAACAAGGTAGTAGATAATGCAGTTACAACTCCCTTTTATGTGCCGATTTCTGAACTAGCACCTATTCCAAAACGTCGTGTACCCAAAGGTACTAATAGAACCGGGAATAAGCGGCAGCATTCTCAAGTATTAACAAAAACGCCATTAAAAATTACTCTAGAAGAGAGTAGAGAAGAAAAAACATAACAAAAATAAAATTAGTCGAAAAGCAAAAAGAATAGAAGTCCAGAATAGACTGAGGAATCAGATATTTAGTACGACAATCTCTGTGATGACGACGAACTTGATATAGTCGGTAGTACCGATGATGTATGCATTGAATGTGAACATGTAATTCGGACATTACAGTCGGAGTGTAGTGGATGGGACAGTGCAGATAATTATCATTGTGATGTGTATTTAAAAAAGAGAAGTTACCATTTAAAGAACGTTATTTAACGAAAATAATGATATTATTGGAGTGGCTACTGGAACCTTCGGCGTAGAAACAAAAAACTGGACGTTTTCCACGAAACACCGAACTACTACTTTTCTCGACGCGCGTTTCGCCAACTAAGTTGGCATCTTCAGGAGAAGATTAAAACTAAAAAAAAAATGTTTTTTTAGTTTTAATCTTTTCCTCGAAAACGTCCCATTTTTTTAATAGTATTATTAATAATAATTTTGTAAAAATTTTCCACATGTGTATATTTTCAGTTATGTTTAATTTTCATTTACTAAAGGTATTGTTCAGTTTTCTTTTTTTAAACAAATATTTCTAATGGTACACAGTTTGACCAGTCCCCTGCGCAGAATTCCCCCACAGGTTGGGGAAAATCGCGCATATTACACTATTTCTAAAATGTCATCTTGTACAGAATTAAGGATATATTATATAATAATTGTCTAGTGCTTTTACAGTATACTGTTTGATAAATCATTTGTCATGTTTGTAGAGTCTAACGACAATAAAATAGTGAAAAAACTTAATATCCACATTAGGTGCGCGATATTCCCCCCACCTTCCCCTAATATCTGAAACACCTAAAATTTATATCACAACAAACGACTGTATTATCGCAAAAATCTGTTGTTTCGTCCACTGTCAACCACAGAAATGTATTGTGTATGTCTTATCTGATATTTCCCATTACACATTGATATGTCTTCTGTAAATATGTTTTACGCAATGGCTAGTTGGCAATGGAAAATCAGATACATATTTGGTCAAAAAAATGTCTAAAGTAAATATTGTGGACCACGTTCCACGAAAGTCCAAAACATTATTCACAAATCAAACTAAAAATCCTCTTTTCTAACAGTACCAGTCATATTTTGTTGATGGATATTCGAATCTAAATGTCTTTCATAATCTCGGCGTCTACGAAATATACATATATCGACGATTGCAAGGAATACATAAAATATGTGATCCGTCTATTATAAAATCCTTGTAATTTTCAATCATCTTAATTAAACTAAAATAATTCACGAATGGTAACGACCGTGCCATTATTGTAGAAATCCTGTAATAATGGTAACAAAAATCAGGTAATATGTAAATACAGTACACGAATTCACGGGTTTTCCGCGAAGACTTCGTTCGGGATAACATTCTACGCACGGACAGTGGCGTGGGTATACAGGGGCAAGAAATATGCGCTTAAAAATACGGTTTATACTTTAATTGTAATAATTAATAATTAATCACTTATTTACTTAATTTCCTTTCTGTATTAAGAGATTCGAACTTGAGAAGATGCAAGATGAAGTCAAGCACAATGTTTATCGAATCCGTTCAGTAGATCATATGGAAACATACATTTAAGTAAACTTTGGTTTCACAATTTTTTCAAGGAGATATTTTAGGTATTGTTTATGTGAATTGGTGTGGCAATTATTCTAGTGCTCCAAACGAGCTAGGCTGTTTTCCGCAAATGGAGACAATATTGATCTTATATTTGACCAATCATGACACACCTGAAATAATATGAATAAACTTTTGCGTCTTACGGAAAAGTAAAACAACAAATCCATTAATTCTTTAATTTCACATTGTCAAAATAAAGAAATGACTAAATGACCTTATTACATTACAAATTATGAACATGTTCATGAAATTCCGTACGAATGAAAGCTGCTTTAAAATATCATTGCGTTTCTAAACTTAATATTGTACATATGTTAAAGTTTTTAATTGCTTTGTGACAAATAGAATGTGCAATAATATAGTGCGGAATGTCTACCTTATATCTTTCAGTTATATTTTATTTACATACATACATACATGCATATGTGATTATCATAGGAATCCTGTTTGTTTTGCCATACTTAACCCCATTTTGGTTAGCTGGTTTTACTACATTTGGTCTTAAGGTATTGACCTTAACACCAAATGAAGCATTTTCCCAGCACCAAACGTTTTAAATATGTATGACATTTGTAACTACTTACTTACTAAGTTTTACAAGAAATTATAGAAAAAAAAAATGGGTATTCTGCTACTATTTTGTGATGTTCACATAAAAATATTAAAATCTCTATTGACAGTATCATTAGATAAATAATTATTTGGAATGTAGGCGTTACAACAATTCGCAATAATTGTTTATCTTGAACTTGAAACTATTTTGCGGTCAAGGTGTCGGAAGTTGGAGTAGTATTAGTACACAATGTGAAGGTTGGTAGTGTATGAGGGTGGGAAGGTTGGTAAAAGTGGTAATCTAGAAAAAATTAGCTTATTTGAAATAATCTTTAATGGTCGATTGTTTTAAATGTTTCATTTTATTGTTAAATATTTCTAATGCGCGTTCAACAAGAGCTTGATAAATATTCTTAACGATGTTTAAATTGCTAGAACTTAAAAAAATAGTTTTCAAGATCTTTTAATCTTTTATGTGCTTCTAAAATACTTGTAATATTAGTTACAAGTTCCTCTTCTTCAACCTCAGTTTCGATCGGATCGCTGACATTTTGAATGCAATCAGTAATAGAAACATTTGGATTTTCGGTTATTAAATCACTATCAGTTAATGAATATGTTCCTAAATCTACATCAGTAAGACTAAAATTCAGAAATAAAAACGCTAATGGTATGTCTTCTATATCACACTCACCTATATCACTGTCGCATATATAAAATCCACACTTTACGAAACGTTTTTTACCATTACACTGCTGCCACTGAAATCCATATTAACGCACTGAATACTGTAGTGATTTTCTCCATCATTTCCAGTGACTCTTTCGTGTTAATTAATGCCAAAACCCGTAGTAGATAGGCTATACCGGTACGAAGCCAACATCCCATGTATTTCCTTATGGAGGTTCATCCTGGTTATTTTTGTCCATTTCGTAATCTGTAACGTCAAGGTCTGTTTCTCCGCTAGCATCATTTTTGTCAATTTCATAATCTGTAACGTCAAGGTTTGTTTCTCCGTTAGCGTCGTTTTAACTCTCCATCATTCCCAGTGACTTTTCCGTGTCAGTTAATGCCAAAAGCCTTTTAAACAAGCATGCTTCTGTAAATGACTTTAAAGTTTTGAATGATACCCTGGTCCATAGGTTGACAATAGGAGGTCGTATTAGCCGAGGAAGAAAAATGGTTCATGTTCTTTAATTAAATATTTGGATGGGAAGTTGCATTACAGTGCAACCTCGATTAGTTCGGAATCCAACGGACGGGTTCGTTGGGCAGTCCCGGAAACCCATTTTCTTGTTTTTGGTCTAAGATTTGCATGTTATTATTAATTCTAGGTCTACTCAAATATTACTGGATCGGTAAGGCGATAGCGAAATACAGAAATGGAAATAAGACTACATGGTTCTTTTATACGAAACTTATGGCAATGACTTTCAGCTTGCTGCCAAAACAATGTTAACTATGCGGACAAATAAAAGAGTTGATATTCAAGATCAATGCAGTGAATCTGCCCTTTGAATGTTCCAGGTTCGTTTGGAGACCGCACCAGGCCTTGAATTTTAAAAACACTCTAGTTTACGTACAATTTGGAGATCCACCCCTTTAAAACCCATCGGGGCTTGCTACTATCCTCTTAAATTGCGGCCAATGCATTTCAATATGCTCAAATCCCAGAGCATAATCAAAAACCACAAAAGAATAATAGCCTTGAAAATAGCTCTTGTACCACTTGAGAAAATTGCAAACGAACATCATGATAGTGACAGTTATCAGTCAGTTAAATACACAACGAGGAAAATTTTTATCTGTGAAAAGGGGAGATTTTCTTCAAAAAATGTTAAACAATCATAATTTCTATAATTTTAAAATATATTTAAATAGTTTGTAGTTTGTGTACCAAATTTTACTTTTTGTTTTATTTTTTTTACTTTATTATTGATTATCCGACCACCGCGTTTTTATAAGCGGAAGTTGCACTGTCGTGAAAAGATATTTATTTTTCTTCTTTGTCAAAAGATTTTAACCATGCGGACACAATTTTCAAGATCATCCTGGCTTTCATTGAAGACCCACTCATTAAAAATTATCCACCCGTTTAAAAATGACTACCAATAACTAAGAGCGTATCTCCTGTCCAATACAGTCTTTTCTTGCAGATTTTCTCCTGCCCAACCTCCTCCAGTCGCAATCCCCTTTGGAGGGTTTTCTTTAAAAAACTGATTTCCCAGTCGCAATGCAACTTTACGTACGCAGATTCACCACAAACTATTTTGGAAAATTTATATCTGACAAAATTTCTCCATCCAATCATTGGAAGCTTTAAAGTCAGTTAGCTGTAAACTTTGAGCTGCCTCTAATGCCTTTTATTTTAATAAAGGTATTTCCAGATATCCGAATATTTTTGTCTCGTACCTTACAGAACCAATTAAAAACTGCTTCATCAATGGCCAAACCAGTATTTTTGTTCTAGCTTTCCATTTTTCTCTAAATGTTTTTTGATTTTTTTAGAACTTTTCCATGAGTTTGTCGGTCACTCAAATTATGTTGGTCGCTAGTCTTAATGGCATCAATTCTGTCTTGAAGAAATTAATGTTTTCTTTTTCCGGAATCCATACTGACACTATCAAAATTGGATGCAAACTCTTACACACGGAATTAATAACGCTCTTGATACAGATAAATTCTGTATTATGTAGGTATTTAGTGCCAGAAGTTTTTTTACCTACACTAACAATTGCCCGACCAGTTAGATAAAACCGAGATAGGTTTAAATAGGGTGGAATAACCAAGTCCACCCCCGATTTTTTCTGCCGTCTGGTCTGTTCGTCATTAACAGGAATTTAACATATATTTTTGCATCCTAGTGAAAAATAGAGTGTCCTTGTCCGTTTTATAGAGGGTCCGTTATTAATCCCTTTCCACGAACTTTTCATTTCCACCACACTTTAAATTCCACGAACGAAATAATGTCTGCTATTTAGAGGTGTCCGTAACCACAGGTTTTACTGTATAACTACTTCTACCCAAGCTTGTTTTATCGCTTGATTATTTGTTCATCAAAGAGATATATGTATATACATAAATACAAACAACAAAAATAAATTGTGTTGACATATGATAAATGTTTGGTTTTGGGTTGTTTTTGGTGATTTAATAAATGAAATTTCTGAATAAACAGGAAGCTTTTTAAGGTTACCAAATCAGTTTATATTAGCTTAGTTATATAACAGAGAACGTTAGTGGAAGTCGGTATTTCAATTATTCATAGCGGTATTTTACTGCGGGTATTATCATACCTTTTCTTTATTGAGCTGTAGGGAATATACAGAGAGCTTTAGAAGAAATTTTGTATTATTCAGTCCACCTCAAATATCTGGTTTTATTACTTTGATATTTTTATGGTTGTTGAGTTTCTGTAAAACTTCAACATATAATAGATTTTTATATAGAGAGATTTTCCTTCTGTTTTGTTTGTATTAATATTTTTGATCCTATATTACTTGGTATAAAAACCTATTTATGAAATTTAGTCAATCACAGTAATTTTTATGCACAACCAATTCTTTACTATGCACAAACAAATTTTAATTCATACGGACAAAATTTGGGAGAACGCAAACTGACAAAGTATCTCTCTCTCTATTTTGGATTTCTATTTATTCTGTTTAAGGAAAATAAATAGTCAATAGTGTCATAGTTTTGGAAATTGTACGAGTAGGTATAACATATACATATATCTAACATGCTCAACAGTTAAACAGCTACTACCAAGAGTTAGTAGCATCTTTGATACGCTATTTTGAAAAAGAACGAGAAAATAACGGTCCATTGCTACCCTTAACAAGTTAAATAATCTAAATATAAAATTAAAATATTAATTAAAAGTGCAATCCAATATATTGTTTTAGCGTATAGCAGTAGCCCTAAACTTGAATATTTCTACGGTTAATTCTATTTCACAAAAATCGCTATCACCCAGAAAGCGTAATCCTACTAAGTGGGTTACAAATACTGTAGCATTAGATAGGGTCTTTTTTTGTACTTGTATATTTATGCACCAACCAAACTTTTGAAAACTAATTTTCCTTTTAATTGTGAATAAATAAGTCATTTAACAATAAACATACACAAAGAATCCATCCCTATGCTAGTCAAAAGTATTTCTAAAAACTGAATAAAGTTGTAACAATCTGGCATCAGTGCGCTCTAAAACTTAAACGTGTTTGATGACATGCATCGATTTTTATTTTAGATGAAGTATAGACAGTATATCCGGCAATACTTGTTTTTTCTGTGCTGCTTAATATAAATATTGTGTAACAGGGAATACATAGACTTCTTATGTACATATATGATATGATATTTTTATGATTAATGATACCAAGACGCTAAATTATGAAACCAGTAGCCCTAAACGAAATCTAAAAAACAAACAGGTAATTTATAATGCCTTGAAGAGAAAAATGCGTGACAGAAATTTGATAAAGTACACTGTTCTCTGACTAACAAGGTGCTTATTTATTATAAGGTAAAGTAATTTGTTTTTTGCTCCATAAAAAGTTACAGTTTGGGGGGTCAACGCCTATTTTCACGGTCAGAAGTTTGAAACTGACTACCTACAGCCTACCTGCTAATCGTTTGTAGTTAGTTACACATTGAGCAACATGAAAATGCTTTGGTTTCCTTGGCGTGTTCCTGTTAGTAACATGGAAGTGACACACACTCGTGAATACATATAATTACTTTATAATGGTTGGGTCACGTCGCAATTTGTGTATTCATGCATAATCAAAACGTGTATAGTTTGAATTTGCTTTTTTGTAATATAAAACTTATGCTGACAGAACAATTTGAGGAATTTAGATATTACTAGATATTATTTAGATATTCGACAACTTTATTATTACATACCAGTATCACTAAGTAAAAGTTATTAAATAGTGTATTCAAATTATCAATTAAAATTTTAAATTCAAAATAATTTGATTAAGAAATATGGCAATTGGAATTGACAAGAGTTTTAACTTTTTAGGTTTGATTTTGTAGCAAATGTGAGATCAATAATGAGGCATTCTAAATCTTTTTTTTCATTCCAATTATGTGTTACTCTAACTTTAATTGTGAGGTACTAGTTGATTAGGTACTAGTTAATGTTTTTATGTGAAAGTTTATAAAGTTATGTAAAGGTGTGCCATTAGTTTTGAGTGTTTTTTTGCGATTTACAATTATTAACACTGAATATTATTAACATATTTCTAAAATACTCGGAAGTGATGTTCTAAGTTATGAATGTCTGTAAGGATAAGAATTACAATCGACCTTGATAGCACTATACCATATTTTAGTATGTTTGGTTTCTTGGCTATTTTTTGTATTATATCACGAAATGAATTGATAATGAATCTATTTTTTATTTTGCGCATATTTTCGTATCTATGAAAATATGTCCTTGACTCTTGTTCTTTAAGATGATTTGGTGCTTTATTACTTTATGTAGGGTCATATTCAACACCTGTTTAATTTAAACAAAATATTTAATATATGCGGCATAGTATTGAATTGTAACCGACATAAATATTTCACCGTTACACATATGCTACCCATATACTTTGTACAAAATTAAAATAGATGCACGTCACCGATGACGCTATCAAATGTGTGCAGTGGTACCACCACTCAATTATATTGAATTAAAAACTATAATGCAATGTTTTATTGAATTTTAAATGTCGTGCTTGATCATCATCAGTTTATTAAGCAATTGATAGCAGATCCGAATTTTTTGAGTTTCAATCTCTTATCTTGCATTGAAAAACTTATTTTCAGAACAATAAAAGCGTTATAGTTGTCAGACTTCCGTTTGCGAACTGCCAAAACAGTTAAGCAGCTGCTGCCAAGAGCTAGTAGTATTTTTGATACGGTATTTTGAAAAAAGAACAAGACAATAATGTTCAATTGCTACCCTTAACAGCTGTTAGAAAGCTAATTTAAATTCGTCAGCATTTAGCTACAGCCATAAACATGTTTCTACGGTTAATTCTATTTCATAAAAATCAAAAACCAATGAACTTTAAAAATCACCTAGAAAGCGTAATCCTACGAAGAGGGTTACAAATACTGTAGCATTGAATACAAGTGCTATTCGTAACATTTATAATAATTGACATTTATAGTTTATGAGAAAATCTTTAGTTTTTTAATTTTTTTTTTCAATTTCAAAACTTCTGTCTGCCTTTTTCTACTCATTACCCCCCCCCCCCCCATTAAAAAAACATCTAACTAACTTTCACTACCCATTTTTCCTGCTCTTTTTTTGTACTTGCATATTTATGCATCAACCAATGTCTTTTACAATATACATAAATGTATAAATTTTTAAAATAATATATCTTTTTGATATTGAAAAAAATGAATTATTGAACAATAAATAAACACAAAGAATCCTTTCGCGCTAGTGAAAATTATTTATAATTACTGAATAATTTTATATCAATCAGTGCTTTCTAAAACTTAAACATGTGTTTGATGATGTGCATCACTTTTTATTTTGTATGAAGTATACATATATGTAAGTAGGTACCCTTTATAAATCCATGAAAGTTATAGAAAAAAAACCCTCGTTTGATTATTTTCAGATGAAATATCGGGCATGAAAAAACTGTTGTTTTTAGTAGTAAAAGTTTTGTTACATCAAACGGATTCTGGGGTTTGAAATTCCACTTGGGGAACATTTTGTATAATTGGTTGAGGGGAGAAACGCCATAATATGAATCATCCTGCTTAGGGGATGCTTTGCTACCCGCTTTCATTATTTCAGTACGAAACTTCTATTAGCTAGATCAATTTATTTTATTTTTTTATGGGAAGCTTTGAAGTGCACAGCTTTTACAGCTCTATTTTTACTGTGGCTGTTATTTTTTTTTTTACAAAAATTAGTAGAAAAATACATCCTCCCGCCTACATCATTTGTTCGAGCACACCTATCCCTAACCGATACCAAGATATAACTCTTTAAAATTGGTATGGTGGCCATCTTGATTTTCGCCATTTTGAATTTTTTTCACCACCGCTAGAATTTGCCTAGGGTATAGGTTGATATTAGTTAAGACACGACCCCGCTAAGTCTTACTGTTTAGCCGTTCAGTAGTACACCATCTCCTCGAAGAGTTGAACGCAGACGTTAGTTTATTCGTATTCTTAGCAAACCCTTTCATTTGATCACATATCATGGGAGTGCGCAAAAAATAACTATTCCGCCATCTTAGACCATCCGCCATTTTGAATTTAGAATGACATAACTTAGCTAATTTGCATTGTCATCCAAACTAAACGTGTATGCAAAATTTCATTTCAATGGGTTGAGGATAACTACTTTCAAATTAAGTTGCAAGATTTGACCCGAACATACATACAAACATATGTATGTACATTGCAAGTTAAATAAAAGCTTGTAATAAAGGTTTGGCTCCGATGCTTATACGAGACACCGTGGAATTCTAGGTGAAAGTAAAATATGGTAATGTATCATATATGTATGTCAAACTTATGTCACTGAATACTTATCTGAATACCTGTTTTTTGTATTAACCATATGGAAGAAGAGCTGTTACATTATCATACTGTCGAGCAGTGGCGGTGCGTGATATTTCAGTTAGCCATATCTTGAAAACGACGCATGGGACCCACTTCACTTTTTAGGTGATGACTATACACCTCTTACAGAAAGGATTTATAGTGAAAAAATCGTCAGCAAAGTTTGCGAAAAAATTTTTCAAAAACACTGGAGCACTCCCTGGGTTCTCAGTAACGCTCTGTGGGATATTTGCAGTATATTTTTTTTCATAATCTAGAAACAAATATAAGGAGAGGTTTTTCGATTTGTTGCATTTTTTTCAAAAGTTATGGCCATTTTAATTTTAATTTTATAGGAACATTTTGTTTTCCAAAATTAAAATGGCCATAACTTTTTGAAACAAAAATATTTTGTAACAAATCGAAAAACGTCTCCTTATATTTGTTTCTAGATTATGAAAAAAAAAAAATAAACTGCAAATATCCCACAGAGCGTTACTGAGAATCCCAGGGAGTGCTCCAGTGTTTTTGAAAATTTTTTCGCAAACTTTGCTGACGGTTTTTTCACTATAAATCCTTTCTGTAAGAGGTGTATAGTCATCACCTAAAAAGTGAAGTGGGTCCCATGCGTCGTTTTCAAGATATGGCTAACTGAAATACCACGCACCGCCACTGCTGTCGAGATGAATACAATAATCTGCCGTTTTGATGATATTTTAACGATTATTTGTTTTGTTTAAGTATATTATTTACCTTTAAAGGGCGATGAACTTACTGATATAAACGGAAAGAAAAAATATGTAAACAGTTATGATTTGGCGCCAAAACAGTTCTAACGATGTGTGTAGTGGAACACGTCGAATGGATAGAAACATTTTTATTGATACTTACGTGTTATTAAAGAATTATACTACTATTACAATACAATACAGTATATTCATATACAGTGCCATCCATAAAGTTTGCACTATATGGGAATTTTTTTGTGTGCATTTAAGAAATTCTTTTGACCGTCAGTTGTTTGGGCATGTATTTAAACAAAATAGCGCCTATCAAACCTAGTAAAAAGTTGATAATACACGAGTAGCATACGAAAATTTGAAATCGACCCAAGAGTAAACTACCTTTATTTTCAACCCTAGAGAAAAATAGTATAAAGAACAGTTATTATTATGTAAAATATTAGCCCCATTATGAAGTTTCAGTGCAGTATGGTGAAAAAGCGGTTCCTGACATTTTTTCAACTTACCCTCGTACGAAATCTCTCGATTTCGTAGTTACCCTCGTACGAAATCATTCGCACGAAATCTCTCATCATTAAAATCATATTTTCTGGAGACTCTTCCCCAAGAAAAATATTGTTATTGTTCAAAACAATGTAATTGGGCAACAAATAACTCAATTATAAAAATGTCAACAATAAATAAACGAATTTTTGGTACAAACTTTATTGTATGTTCAAGAATAATGCAAAAAGTTAGGAAGCACGTTTAGAATAACATTTTTAATAAATGATTTTCAAAAATATAATTGCTATAAGGTGGAAATAATTTTAATTTTAGAAAGCAAAACGACAACAGGATATCAATGAAGAGGAAAACTTTTAATGTTGCAAAACATCACATGAAACTTACATGTAAATAATACATAATCAAATACACTTCAAATGAAAGAAAAAAAAAATAGAGAAAGAAAACTAAAATTACATTAATTAGTATTCTGAAAACCCCATGTGTGGAAATAGAAGAAACAGTAAAAGTAACAAGTAAATAAACATTAGTATTTTACACAAATAGAAATGTTAAAGGAACCTCGAAGGGCGTCCTTTTTTTAAGCAATTCTTCCTCAATAGTGTTTATTCTACGTCTCTGTGTGTCTTCCTTTGTTTTAGATATATAAAATAGTTCTTCTGAACATTTCTTTCTCGAGATTAACAAGAAACTGTGGGGAAATTTCACCCACGAACTGACCAAATAGCTTCCTCTAAATGACCAATATTGTGAAAAGGTCTAAGCCTATAAACTCTTTGCTTAAATTTAAATATCCCCACATAGCAATTTAAATTACGCTTTAAAATATTTCAATTAAATGTTACTGTACTTTTAAGGAACATAATTTTGCATGTTTTTCAAATGTTATTACAAAACTATCGCCTCAAAAAGTGTGATTTCTATGAGGTTTACCATGATTATTTACTTTTTATATTATTATTGAACATAAAATAAAGTTTGGACCAAAAATTCGTTTATTTCTTGCTGATATTTTTTAATAATGGGCAACTAATAGTTGCCCATTTGCATTGTTTTGAACAATAACAATATTTTTCTTGGAGAAGAGTCTCCAGAAAACATGATTTTAATGATGAGCGATTACGTTCGAATTGTGGTACGAGGGTAAGTTATAAAAATGTCAGGAACCGCTTTTTCACCATACTCCACTGAAACTTCATATTGGGGCTAATCATTTACAAAGAAATTTTAAACATTTCTTTATAATATTTTTCTTTGGGGTTGAAAACAAATGTAGTTTACTCTTGGGTCGATTTCAAATTTTTGTATGCTACTCGTGTAGTATCAACTTTTTACTAGGTTTGATGGGCGCTATTTTAGTTTAAAGACATGCCCAAACAACTGACAGTCAAAGAATTTCTTAAGGAGGGAGATATAATTAGAAGGCCAAAAATCAAGCATTTTTCAAACTTTCTTTTAACTATGAAGGATTTATTGAAGTTTATTGAAATTTGGCATAATGTTTTGTACATGTTTAAAGAATATAATTTTTTTTTTATTTTTTAATTTCAAAATGACGGATTTATAAGCGGTTAAAGGCAGCACGTCCAAGAATGAGGCATCGACTTGCGGGCGTTCTGGAGGCCGTAATTTTTATATGAAACAGTCCAATAAAAAATTGAGTTAGTTATTGTTGAACCAAAAAAAAAAAAATGAAGAAAAAAAAATTGAAGAAATGGCGCTGGGGGGAAAAATTTTTGAGTTTTTCGAAAAATCGAAAATTCACCAAAAATTTTCGACTTTTTTGCAATTATTTTCATATTTTGCAGTCGAATTGTATAAACTTTTGGTTCACATAGAAACTAGTTATATAGACAAGAAATCCTGAAAGTTTCGTCAAGATCGGTTTGTGAACTTTTTGAGATCTTTCCCGCAAATTTCAAAAAATGCTGTTTTGAGAAAAACGCGTTTAAAGTTTTGATTACCGAAAAATGATATGTACCTTCTAATCAGCGATTCCAGGAGCGTATATAAGGCCTTCAGTCTCTTAAAAAAACTGATTTTCTTTGGCCTTTAAGTCCTTTCGGGCTTTTCGGGCTTCCTTGGTGGATGAGAGGGAACGTTTGTCCTGCCTGTCGTCGACCGTTAGAATATACCTGCTGCGTGCTCTGAAAGTTGTTTTTGAAAAAACGTCGAAAAAAGATGGAAGGACTTCGAATTTCGATTCCAGGTTTTCACCATCGTATTCTACGGGAAATTTGCATATCTTTTTTAACCAAAAAAATCGATTTTTTTGGACCTTCTAATTGTATCTCTCCCCCCTTAAATGCAACAACAAAAATTTTTCCCATATGGTGCAAACTTTATGGATGGCACTGTATATATATTTTAATAATAATAGTACTACATTTAAATTAATGCCTAATCACGCCGTTTGCTTCATTAACCTTTTAAGGACGGGGATTTTTACGTTGAAATTGGACTTTTTTTTTTACACGATTTTAGTACATAAAATCGAAGAATCTGTCACGTCAAGTGCCCGACAAATTTGGTGGTCGAAATTTCGACCAGACCCGTCTGGGACGGAAAGTCCCATATTAAAAATGTTATTTGTGGAATTAACAGTGCATTCGGATGCGCTGAACACGAAAAAAGATAATAAAAAATGTCCAGAAGACATCTCAGACCTTGAACATTTCATTTCAAGGTTAAATCCGTTGTTTTCTGTCCGAAATGATATCTGTACGTTTCTTTATGCGTTGGATGCAGAAAAATAGTAACGTTTATTATGAAAGTCATTTGCAAGAAATATTTCAGTTTTTGCTCTCAGCATAACCCATGATCAACAGCGTGGATGTGGCGAATTTGATCCCTTTGGGGTGCTTGAAATCACTATTTCAAGGTCAAATATGCTTTCTAAAATTGTTACACTTTTTTTATTAAATTTTTCCCAAAAATTATAATTGTTTTTTAATATATTACATTTACTGTCATAAATACCAAATTATATTTCAAGGTCAAATATTACTAAAATTGTTACACATATTTTCTATATTCAAAACATAATATTATACCCAAAATCACTCAAAAATATTATGATACTTGAGTGGTCGAAATATCGACCAGTCCCGTCCTTAAAAGGTTAAATACTTCATTAAAATTCATCGAAATATTTTGTATGTTAAGGTGGATATCAAAGGAATACATCAAACGAAATTCGTGTTTTTGCTCGTGTCGGCAGTGACACATAATTTTGTACAGGTTGCGAATAGCTGATCATCGGGAGCGATCATTCGAAGTTGAGTGGAATAATGAGTTAATTTTAAAGTTAATTAATCTTGAGAAAAACGTATATTGTAGGATACTAAAGACTTGTATTTTAAAAATAAAAAGAAAAAGGAAGACGCTAAGAAAGAAATAGCGAGACAATTTGAAACAAATTCCATGAACTACATGAGCTCAAAATGGGGGGGGGGGTCCAGTAAAATCTCACCAAATCTAATTTAATCTGGGGGGGGGGGGGGGATAATTGAAACACTCACGTCTCTCACGTTAAAAAAATATACATTACTGTACAGATAAAAAAAATATTGTCTGTTTTGAATTTTAATTTTATAAAATTTAAATAAATTCGTTATGTTATAATACAACTTAATGTTATTATTTTTTTTACTTTATGAAAATCAATTTAGTCATTTAGCTACTATAGCGTAAATCTCACGTGAGGAGGAGGGGGGGGGGGGTCCCGCCAAATCCCACTAAATCTCACCAAGGGGGGGTCCAAATTAAAAAAAAACAGCTCACGTAATTAATGGATGCTCCCTTAGCTTCTGTGTGAAATATTCGGACTGTATGAAAAAATGTATGAAAAAAGAAAACGGCGATTGGGCCCGATACGACTTACCTCCACTTTGTTTTATGAGCGAAAATTCGAATTCTGAAATAGTGATAACAAGTGTCCGGCAAGTGTGCCACAACGCAGGGTCGGACTCGTAATCCGTTATGTCATTGGGGGAAGGGCATATGATAGACCAAAAAGACAGGAGTAAAAATGGGTTAATAATGTACCTATAACGTGAGCGATTTGCCTGTACATATGGTAGAAGGAAAATGATCGTTCCACATCAGCTGATGTTAAAGGTGCAAATTCAAAATAGTCCACATGGACAGAGGACTAACAGTTATTTGTTGTCCCTAACGTCAAGTACATGTTTATTTTTTACATCTACAGAGAACAATGCACGTGCTACTATAATACTATTTCTATACTTTTAGCCCTTGTACTAGCTATCAATGTCGGGGGCGAAATATCTGAAACACCAAAAATTCGTATCAGAACATTAATGACCTCATTACCGCAAAAATCTGTTGTTTCGTCCACTGTCAGCCAGAAATTTATTGCGTATGTCTTCTTTGAAGTTTTCCATGACACGTTGCTATATCTTCTGTGAATATGTTTTACGCAATATATGGCTATCCGCACGGGACTGGGGGTACTAGAGTCCAGCGTGCGTTACCAGGCACGGTCAGTGGTGTAAGTATGCACGGACAAGAAACACACGCGTACATAATTTAGAAGGCGCTTAAAAAATACAAGTTTTACTTTAATTACCATAGAGTGTTATAGTGCTGAATGTGCTTTGTGTCACATTGTCCGGACTCTAGTGATAACGAAATAAACGTTCACGCGACGTTTTGCCAACGGCGTCTTTTGCGGAAATCTGTCGATTCCGGCCCTTGTCACGCGAAAAAGAATCAAAGAGAGAAAAAAACACGAACAAAAAGCAATTGTAGCAAGTCCGTAGGTATATTAAGAAAATGCTTTTATTTCTATTAATGTTTATGTATGTACATACAGGATGTTGTAGCCGCAACAGCTTCCTTTAGAAGGGAAAAAATAAAAAGTCGCCTCTTTTTTTCATTTTTTGATAGCCCAGAAATAACAATAAAACTTGCACTTGCACAGAGAACTTTTTTTCGGTTGGCCATAATTAATCAAGACAGAGCGAACAAATGTTTGCTATTGGTCTCTCTTACTTGCCTACACTTTCTTCTCGTGATTTAACTCACTTGGTATATAAATATCTCACTTTAATTTGCCTTAATAAATAATAAGAATTTGCTCACTTTATTTGCTTTTTATTTTTTTTATTCGGAATAATAAAACCAGCTGTTAGTGAGGTTTCCGTTCTTTCGCCATTTTCTTCTGAAAATGGTAAAATTAAACGTACAAAAATGTAAACGTACAAGAAATACGACAGAAATGTGAAATTTCTTATATGCCCGAGTAAACGGGACGCGGCAAAGTTTACGTTAACGAATAATATCAACCAAATATTTGTCTTAAGAATCTCTAAACAATCGCCTGCATAGTTTATGCATACTTTCGGAACGAGTCACGCCGACTTCAGAAACGTGCAAAGTGCAGATGCACCTACTCATTGAGATAAAGAAGTGTTGCATGTTCGTTTCGAATGACAAGATAGACATTCCTTTCCTCGAAGAACGGCAGAATGACTCGTTTCAGTAATGCCTACGTATCCTTTCCATTCAGAGTACTGAAAAGTCATTCATTCCGCTTGTAAAACAAAAGCTGATCTGGTAGCTATGCTTGTGTTTACGTTGCACCTGCGATGACCATATTGGACTCGTGGTCGCGTAATGTTGGGAAATGCAAATTACATAAAGAGATTGACGTTCTGCGAATGTTCGTTTATGGAAGGTATTTTTACTTAATTTATTTAAGGATATTGTAAAACCAACTTTTAAATAAGGTGCGTAATATATAACAGTAAACATTTGCGGCTTGTAGATGATATTTTTTAAATAGTTTTCTTCTTTGAAAGTTGTAAAATGCGACATTCACTTTTTTGCAAATATTTCCTTATACGAGGGCAAGTCAAATATAAACTGGAATTTCCTTTTCAAGGCCAGACGACATATCAGAGGGGGGGGTGCCGCTTTTCCGCAAATTCCATCTCCAAGCTAGACACCGTCTGACATGTGACACCTCTTCTTTTTTGCATTCAGTTCACAGTTGATCGTAGAACAAAATTTCCGTATATTGATGGTGTGCGACCTTCTTAAATTTTGACGCGTCTTCACGCCCAATTCGGGGATGAAACATTTTCTAAAACGCAAGTGTATGAGAAACGTTTTTCAGCGGGATAAGAAAGGGTGGAAAATGAACCACATGATCGTCGTCCTCGAACCCCCATCACGGAAGAGAACACATGTGCAGTAAATATAAGTTTGTCGTGGTTTATTGAATAAATAAGCCACTACAAACTTAATTTCACGAAGGTCTCGATGGGTTCCTTGACTTCTCACCCCCAATCAAAAAAGTGCTCGTTTTGGGTCGTCAGGTTTATCAGAAGCTTTTGGCTCATTATGAAGATGAAGGAGAAGGGTAACTTAATCGCATAGTCACTTGTGATGAAATATGGGTTCACCAATATGCACCAGAATCCAAACAAGCGAGTATGGAGTGGTGGCAAAAAGGAGAAAGAACACCAGTGAAGGCGAAAACAAGGTTGTCTGTAGGAAAAGTGCTGTCAACTGTTTTTTGTTTTGGGATAGGAAAGGTATTCTTTTCGTTGACTTTCTCCACGAACGCCGAACAATCAATACCGCCACGCCACACACTGCAGCCATAACTCAGACCAAGCTAGAGGAAATGCACTGGGAGCAGTTTGAACATCCTCCTTACAGTCCACTTATCGCCGCACAGTGGTCAATTTTGCGATTCTAGGAGGACAAAATTTCAAAAACTCATGTTCTCAGAATTAAATTGTTTCCTTAATAATGTATAATAGACCAATTAATGTATTTAATGCTGTAAAATGTATTATTAAATTTTTATGACCCTTAACGAGGGTTGAAATATGTATAAAACCAGGTACTTGCTTGAGAATATTTTAGTAGTCTATTTGACCCTAATGTGTGCAGTTGAATTTCCGTTGTTTTTGTGTGAAGTGAATTTGTTCTCGATGTAAAATTTAGTGGAAGGTATGTCCTTTATTTTGGTATAAAACAACTTGTGTTTTTTTTTGTTTAAATCAGAAAATTTTCGGTTATAGTTGGTTGCGTCTAAGTGCGTCTAATTATTTTATCCTTAATTTTAGAAACGTATGTCAAACCTCGCAGAACAGGCCTTCGAGATATGGGTTAGCGAACCGGAAAAGGGCAAAAGATATATGAAGATGTATTCGTATATTAATTACTTCAATCTTGCAACCCCTGATGCTAACTTAGATGTTCTTATGAAAAAAAATTCGTCATTTAGCCATAAATTGTCTCAAAGATGGGCAGAATGTTATAGAAATAAGGAGAAGTTTTTAAATAAACACAAAACATGGTTGGAAGACCTGAATTACAACCATATATACCGGATGTTCAGAGCCAACCTGCATCTTCCAGTTCAAGTGGTCCAGGGAGGCCAAAAAAATTATTTGAACAATCAAGTGAAAAAACCAAAAGACGCAAAATACAGCCATTGCTAGAGACAAGCGCTAGTAAAGAATTGATTAATGCTGCTCAAACAAGTTTACAGTCTGAGGGTAACCGTGATGCAGCAACATTGCTAAAAGAAATGGTATCTACTTCTCCGAAACGTGCTACACGTATCAAGAAGTCTTTTCACTCCCCTGATACTACAGGGCGAAAGCTAAATAATGAAAAAGCACTTATTTAGACGGGAAAATGACCAAAAGATCGTATATTGCTGTGCAACAACGCCTAAGAAGTATTGGCTCCAAGGTATGTCCATCATATCCTTTCCTGATTGAAGCTAAGGTAAAGTGCTATCCGGAAAATGTCGTAGTTACAGAAACAGCTGCTGAAGTGGATTTACAATCTTTAATAGAACATATTACGAGACGGAATTGTGAAGTGCAACGGGTCGTGTTAGAGCAGAATAAAGCTGAACTAAACGATGTTGAAATAATTTTTAAATGGGGTTCCGATGGGAGTTCTGATAGTGATTAGATAACTGTATTTAATATTCCAATTATTTTTATTAAACATTTGTAGCTATAGAGCTATTTGTCTCGTTTTATGGAACTTTGTTCTTTTTATTATGTATTTATTTTTTATTTATTTATTTATGTGCTATATATGCTACAGTAATTACCTTAAACTTTCAAAATAAATGATATTTTATCAAAATAAACACGTTTTTTTTTGTTTAAATAATTTTGTCCTTCTAGAATCGCAAAATTGACCACTGTGCGCCGTGCGACTAATATTTGTTTGGATCGCTAAAAAAGCTCTGGGAGGCGAGATACTTGAAAATCATGAAGAAGTCGAACAGTTCGTGCACAACTGGCTGCTGGCACAAGCTGGCACTTTTTATGACGACTGAATCAAAAAGTTGCCTATTCGGTGGGGAAAATGTGTTTCAATTGAAGACTATATAGAAAAATAAAATGTGTTTTTAAATTTTATCTCTTAATAAAAATTTTATTTTGGAAAATTCCGGTTTATATTTGACTTTCCCTCGTATTTTGAACGAAATAAGCAGTGACATCAGTTTTTAGAAACGTGCCGTCTGCCTTTTTTCTTTGATTTTTTTAATTCTACAGGGTACTCATCTAAAATAATGATCACTTTCTGACATTTCCAAGTATACCGGAAGTGAACTCGGTAAGTGACATGCTATTTTTATTTTTAAGCTATATTTGAATTATAGCTATGGATTTAATGCCACTTTAATAATCATTAACTGTCTCTAAAATGAACGGGTTTTGATATACTCGTATTTTTTAAGAAAAAAATTGCAATTACAAATCCTTATATGAGATATATCCAAAGATATAAATAATAACGTGTGTTGTGGTAAAATTATATGGTTATTGTTTTTACCATATGACTATGAAAGGTTGAGTTTACTTTTAAGTTTTCTAGATGTGTACAAGGTGGGTCAAAATAGATGGTCCAACTTGTACAAATTCCTTTATATCATTTTTTTCTTGTCTTTTATTAAGTCGTTTATATTAAATAAATCGTACTATATTTTATGATTTTTTTCGCTTCATTATCGCTGGATAAATAAAGGATGCGAATGATAAATAAATTACAGTATGTTTTATAAAAAAGCTCCTTAAGAAAAGACATAGTTGTTCAAACTTGGTAATCTAACCATTTTGACAAATAACTTAATATAACTCGAAGATCGTTTGCTTATGGTAAACTGTCGTGATAACTACTGCATGTATTGACGACACAAATTATAATGCGTACAAAAGTGCATTTGCGTAATACTTGACAACTTATTACCCATTACTGCTCTTACGTCAAATTTTGTTATCGGTACCTGATAATGATTATGGTTACGTTAGGCTCTGTTTAAAAAAAAAATATGAAAACCCATAATTTTTAAAATCTTTATGAGCAGTTAAGTATCATATTTATCTTTGTTATTTCATTTCCAATAGCTTGTCCTTAAATTTGCGATATGTAAAAAAATATTGACGTAGGTCGATGTCAAGGACGTGCTTTACAGTCAGTATACATTAATAATTGATACTGAATATATAATTACTATTTACGCGTCGTTTTCCTTTTTAAAAGCCTAATGACGTTTGATATTCTAGATACTTTGATGATATATTACATTTTGTTTGACAGTCGTTAACAGTTATAGACAAAAGAAAAAAAACATTGCAAGTTATAGTACCTACTTAGAAACTTCTTCCTGGTTTCGTCATTTTTTTTCTTTACAGTTCACTGGCCATTCTGTCAGCTTCTTTCAGAAGGATGTTTAAGATTCACTCACTCTTTTTAAATCCTTCTGAAGAAATTTACGAATTTCGTTATACTGATTTCGAAAACCTACCGATTTTCAATACAAAAATTGTTTTGTATCTCAAACCGTTAATCCTCTACGATTTTTTGAATCTATTTAAATTTATTGAAACCATATTGGCGATTTTTTTTATTCAAAATCTCGTGATACCAGAATCAGGACAAAATTATATAATATGGAAATTTGTATCAAGCCTACGACTATTTTTGCTAGTTCCATCATCAACTTGTCTCCATCTTATCTGGGATACGTTGTAGATGGCACGAAAACTGTCAGTGTCATTTAGAAATATATTTATTTCACATGTTTGACAGTATCGATGCCATCAGTTTATGTCTATAGCAATCCCACAAACAAATATGATAATCGTGAAGTACGACTGGCATCTTCACCATAAAATTATGTTTTTATAAAAACACCATATCGTTTTGTTTATGGAAAACTAGTTTCCAAAAGTGAATTCCATAATTATTTGTAATATAAAGATATTGCTATTATTCATATAATGAAACAACATTAATGAGTCTAAGAATAAGCCATGGAAGGTGTATTCAAAATTTAATTTTCTTATATTTATAATTATTAGGTTATTATTAAAGCCGGCGGATCCGGGCGGCGGGCCATACTCGTCCGCGTCATACTACTGGCTACTTATATGTGCAAAAACAAAATTCCTGAAAACAATAAACTGTTGCAATTTAGAAAGAGATGTGTTAAACTTCCCCTGTTATTTTCGTTGAGATGGCCGGCCGCCCGGATCTGCCGGCTTTAGTTATTATTTATAGTAGTTATATACATATAAAGACAGTTACTAATTCTCTTTTAGGTAAATGTATACCTTTAATTTGTCTTTGTTTAAAATGTCTTGTATATTTTTACTTAATTTTAAGTGTTGAATTCAGTTTTTTACGGTTTAATTATGTAAGAGTTACAGATACTTGTAAATAATTTTAATTTAAGATTTTTTTAAATTATTTAATATACTCCAAATTCCAGAGGTATTATAACACACTGTATGCTGTACAGTAGATCTGTGAACGATTTAATTATTAGGCATACTTAATTAATTAATTAATTCTCTCATCTGAATATTGCATATTGATTTTTGCCGACCTTTTGTTCAACACTCTAAATTTCACGTCCACCTCTTCACGTCATTTACGTGTCCTTTACAGAAGCGGTATATATCTACCAACGATTATTGGCACAATAGAACAATAGAACGTAGAGAAACAATAGCGTGTTAACCACTCCACAAATTGATTTGTGTATTTTTTTTCCATAAACAATAAATATCACGGATTCGTTCGTTCAAGCTCTAGGGCTTGTAGTTTGAAACACGTGATTTTTTTTTTGTTTGAAAGCCATTGTATGCTCCTCATCGTGACGATATAGATGTGGCACGTGAGCAGGTTTGTAGTTTGAAACACGTGATTTTTTTGTTTTTTTTGAAAGCCATTGTATGCTCCTCATCGTGACGATATAGATGTGGCACGTGAGCACGTGCCTGGAGTTTTAAAGTAGGTACAACAGATATATTGATAAGATACGCACGATAACAACATTAATTGAGGAGTAATTTGTCTAACGAGGTGGCAGTCGCAGTTATAACAAATTATTATCATGAAGATGTGTCAAATTATTCGGTTGATTCATAAGTATTGAGCCATTCCCTCGAAGTGCTTGGAATTTTCTAGACAAGTCTGGAGAGTGGTGGGGTACAGGTTATACACGGTGGAGACTTTAACTGGAATATATTCGCTAGCGGGGTGGTGAATGATTTTTCAAAAAATTCCCGAGACACGTCAACTTTTAAATGTACTTACCTACATTTTGCAAGTAATATGAAAAATATAGCCCTTCAGGGGTGGCTGAAACCACCCTCGACATGATTTTTTCAAATGCAACCCTATGGCTTGTGACCCCTCATTGTAAAGCTGGTGGAAAGAGGAATCCAACGCACGGATCAAATTTTAATTTTTAGTATGTTTGTAGGGTTGCATACAATTAAAACAATTTAAAAATTAAATTTATTTTCAACGTAACAACTGTTCAAAATGTGCACCATTCACTTGTTGGCAGCATCCCAGTCTGTGGTAGGTTTCGTCCCTTACATTATGCAACATTTGCGGTGTTATTTTTCCGATTTCCTCTCTTATCCTTTCCTGCAGATCTGCTATGTTGTTGGGTTTCTGCATGTAAACCCTACTTTTAAGATGTCCCCACAAAAAGAAATCCAGTAGTGTAAGATCTGGAGATCTTGCTGACCACTCAATATTACCTCGCCTCCCAATACACCTACCTGGAAAAATTCTGTCCAGATACTGACGAACAATGGCAGCATAGTGTGGTGGGGCCCCATCTTGCTGAAACCATAACCTCTCGTCGGTCAAGTTAGGGTTTAAGGGGTTTGGAAATAAATGACATAGCACTGGCATTAGTTCGTGCTGGAGTAAACGCAAGTATCTTGCTCCATTAAGAGTGTCATCAAAGAAAAATGGTCCTACAATTATATCTTGTATTATTCCGGCCCACACATTAGTTTTCTGTGGGCGCTGAGTATGAAGTTCCCTCATCCAATGGGAGTTCTCTTCAGCCCAGTAACGACAATTTTTGCGATTTACGTGCCCATTTAATGTAAAAGTAGCCTCGTCAGAGAAAAATATCCACTCTAAAGATAACTGGTTTTGATCAATACAAGTCATCAATAAATCGCAAAATTCCACTCGTCGATCTGGATCATCTTCAAGTAGCTCTTGAACAGCTTGCATTTTATATGGGCGTTTTTTCTCATATTTAAGTATTTTTAAAACTGTTTTGTGATTAAGATTACTATCACGGGCCAGTTGACGGGCTGGAGTGATTGATTGTGGATCTGATTTCTTCTAGAGCAAGCAACAAATTCAACTTTGTGTCGTCATCAACAACAGCCTGCCTCTTACTCGGTACTGTCCTGACATGACCCATCTCTCGATATTGTGCCTCAATTTTACTAATGGTACCTTGATTTAGTGGTGGCAAGTCAGGATGCGTTTCTCGAAACAAGCGAACAACTTCGCATTGAGTTCGCGCCCTATCACCATATCCAATCGAATCACTAAAAATTTCGATTTTTAGTGATTCAGTTAAATAAGACATTTTCACCAATTTGAAATAACACTTCGTTTCAAACTCTGAATACAGCATACAAACTAAATTACTCTTTGCGGCCGTGTAAAAACACTAGCAAAAAATAACAAATATCAGTTGTGGCAAAAAATTGCTTGGAATTTTTTGTGGGGTCATATGAAAAGTAAGGTTTACATTTCAAAACTAAACAACACACATTTTGAGTACGAAATTGTTGCGTTAAAAATAAATTAGACTATAAAATTACGTTTTAATTGTATGCAACCCTACAAACATACTAAAAATTAAAATTTGATCAGTGCGTTGGATTTCTCTTTCCACCAGCTTTACAATGAGGGGTCACAAGCCATAGGGTTGCATTTGAAAAAAATCATGTCGAGGGTGGTTTCAGCCACCCCTGAAGGGCTATATTTGTCACATTACTTGCAAAATGTAGGTAGATACATTTAAAAGTTGACGTGTCTCGGGAATTTTTTGAAAAATCATTCACCACCCCGCTAGCGAATATATTCCAGTTAAAGTCTCCACCGTGTATAAAGCTTGCACTAAATGAGCGAAACTTCTAGTGGGATTCGATATGCTTTATTATATGAATTTCGTTTAGGCCATAATACAACCAAAGTACGCCGAAATCTAGTGGCCGCGTTTTGCGACAACACCCATAGTTTAGCAACATGCAAAAGATGGTTCGTACGCTTCCGATTTGGCGTCTACAGCATTGACGATAAACCACGATCTGGTAGGTCACCTCAACTGGATATCGAGCGCTTGCGTAGGATTGTCGAAGCAAACCATGGAACCACACGAGATGGCACGAGAGCTCGGCTGTAGTCAGGCCACGGTAGTACGTGGACTCGAAACGCTAGGCTTGTATGTATAAAGTCGAAAAGTTGGGCAAAAATATGCCACATTTATTAAGCTAAGCCCGTCGCCAGCATCGGAGTAAAATTTGCACACAACTTCTCTCCCGCAATCATCGTTTTGACTGGTTGAACAATCTTGTTACTGGGATGCTTTATGTAAATCACAGTCGTAAGCGCCAGTGGGTAGACGCAGATGCTCCAACACAATCGGTACCTAAACCTGACGTCCATATGTAGCAAAACAAACACGCCTTGAACTCTTGAGGTTAGGTTTTGAAGTTCTGTCCCATCCACCGTATTTACCGAACCTTTCCCCCATTAAATATCATTTGTTCTGTGCCCTCAGCAAATATTTAATAAATAAATCATTTTGTCATATACCGCGTGAGTTTTGGGAACGTGGTATCTGCAGTCTGTCTACTCGTTGGCGACAAGTTATACAGTCAGATGGCGCTTATATTCAAAATTAAATTCCTCCTGTTTATAAAATAAATAATATATGAACATATCAGCAAGGCTCAATACTTTTGAATCAACCGGATAATTAATTAATTTAGTACAATCGTAACCTAATACTGAATAAGTCTACGAAAAACAATGTTAAAAGAAGATAAGATCATAATACTTAAAATTCAATTTTCTTTAGCACAGTGTAAAACAATCAAATTTCTCTCCGCATATTGTAAAATGATTATGAAATGTCGCTACAAAAAATATAAGGTTGCCAAGTTGCCATTAAAAACATAATGATGACTATTTTTTGCCAATTTTCATATTAAAAAACGCAAAACAATACACGACATTGTTCTGTTCGAGGATTTTTTAGAATAAAATATGTTCTGTGAGTTCATCGTATGCATTCCTCACTTTTTTTTACACACTATATGCGTATAAAAGAGATTATCCCACACCGTATAAGTATAGAGATATTTTTCGTTTCATCTTATCTCTATTAAATATTATGTATCATTGTAATTACCAATTTATCAGTCACCCACGACTTTTTGATATAATTATCAGTTTTAAAACGCTCTAAAATTTCCATTTTCATTTCCTTTTAGCAATTTCCCAGAAAACGAGGATACAAATACGTATTTGTCTCATTTTGCTTCTAAAGATGCAAGTAAAATTACGATGTCAGAGTTTTGCAGATTCTATAAGAAATATTTCTATTTTAATTCGTTTTATTATTTTTTTCGGTGTTTTTTTTTCTCCACAATATTAAATTTGTAACATATTTCTTTTGAATGAAATATTTAACATGTTTTCATTTAAAGGTGCGTATTCATTTGCAACAGAATGCTCCGAACGAACCAAACGCGCCGCGCGCGCTGTAACAAATTTGTCTAGTCAGTACGTTGCGCCAAACAGAACAGAATGCGCCGAACATTTTCCGAGGTTTGTCGGTAAACGCGATTTGCGCAAAGGGAATTATTCGTTCGCTGGTGCACAGTGGATACGGACGTTTGGTGCGTTTGCTGTGTTCGCTGTGTTTGCTGTGTTTGTCGCGTTCCGTTCTTGGCGGACAAGTAATTTATCGAAGAAAATGGACTGGAGCAGGGAAAAATGCCTTGAGCTGATTGATCAGTTTGAAAGGCAACCTGTATTATGGAATCCTACAAACGGCTTGTATTTTAATAAAATTATAAAGCATGATGCGTGGGCGGTAATTGCCAAAAATATGGGATGCGCCCCAAATGATGTCAAAAAAAAAAAATGGAAAGTCTTGGCAATTCTAGGACCTACTAGACATATTAGATTCTCAAAATCTTCTGCAGCCATCCTCGTAAAATTTTTCAAATGCATATAATCCAGGTCACTGAGTAAGGCCATATTTTTACGTCGCAAAAAAAGGCGTATTGCCCACATTTTTCTTTCTTTTATCTTCTTTTTAACGCTCGTTAACGCATTTATAATTAAAAAAGCACCAGCGGCTACAATCACATCATCAGCATCCATGTCGACGAACACACAAACAACACTGATTACTGGTGGGAACGCAGCGAACACCGCAAACACTCCAAACAGCCCGAATTGTCCGCGCAAATGTTTGTTACAGCGCGCGCGGCGCATTTGGTTCGTTCGGAGCATTCTGTTGCAAATCAATACGCACCTTAAGACGTTCACCGTTACTTATACATTCACGTACTTAGTTTAATGGAAGTATTGTCAGGAATAAAACTTTTAAAAACTTTTATTCGTTGAATAGTCCTCAAATATTACAAAACTTTAGGGTGAAACTTTAAGCAAAGAAATTGCTAGGGTTAAACTTTATACAAAAAAAAAAACCATCTGCGTCAAACATGTGTGAACAAAAACTTAAAAATGTTTGATGGCATCTACTTGAAGTCTAATAAACCTTTACAAAGTAAGTGAACTTCTGGAGCTGATTAGATTTTGAACCGAATCAGTGATGGGGTTGGGACATAAATAAGGGGTGAAAATATTTTTATACCTTTATATTAACTTCCGATTGCTTTAAGGTATTGGATTGAAATTTTCGTATAGTTAATACACCAAATAAACTCTGCATGGGGCTAGATTTTCTGTTTTATTGGTTGGATAATGGGGGTGAAAAGCGAAGCGGGAAGAAGAATATTTTTTATAATCTGTTCCTTTGGAATAAAGTGTTCATGTGACCTATGGTTTACAGATTTCTCAATCAGTATCACTGATCAGAATCTGTATTGTCACAATCAGTATTACTGTGTTTTTTTTACAATTTACGTCGATCCTTAGTCGTTCCTTAGCTATTAAAGGTATATCATTTAATCATATACAAGATGTTCCACCAAAATTAGGACAACATACAATTTGTTATTAATTTCCACAAATGGTGGAAACAGCTTCGATAGCTTCCGGAAGAGACGTCATATTTGGATGTCTGGATACATGTGTTAATAACCGTTTCAAATACGCTCCATTCGCAGTGGTCCAACAGATTTAAATTTGAACTGTCTAGAGGCCAGCAATCTTTACACCAAGACATGTGACATGATTTGTGACATGTTTTGTACTAAATGGCTTGTATACGCTTTCCTTGAACTTCACTGCTGATATATTTCTCCAGAAACGTCGTCTACTGTCGATCTCGAGTTACCAAATCATTAAATAACTTTGATAGACGATTGTGGTGCAAATTAGATTTTAAAAGCTGAATTATTTTGAAGTTATGCCAATTTATTGAACGCGTCTGATATACTTGAACGACATTGCCTTATGCACATGGTGTTCGCACATGGTGTTCGAGCCATGGTGTTCGAGCCATGGTGTTCGAACCATGTATGCACATGGTGTTCGAGCCAGAGTTGCTTAACCTTTTACGTACGGGAGTGGTAGATATATCGACCACCAAAAAAAATTAAATTTGTTATATTTTAGGGGGAAATTATAAGCTGAATACAGGAAAAATAGAAAACAAAATCTGAGTGACATCTTTGACCGTGAAAACGAACATTTCAAGGTCAAATAAGCTTTTTAGTAGTTTTACGGTAAAATTGGTGTATCCATGTATTTTGATGTTTTGAAAACAGATAAAATAAAATAATACTGCGTGGAATTAGGGTAGACGGAAGTGCGGACCCAAAAAAGCTAACAATTGAAAAAAAATTCTGAAAAAAGAAGTTTTGTACAGAATTTTGATTTTTGTTGCAGATTTGGATTCTAGGAGTAAAAATAAGAAAGTTTGTCCTAAAAATTTTTTTCTTGTTCTAGATGGCGTTCCAATTGCGGAAAATCAAATGTTCGTAGTCAAATGTCCAGGATGTTCAAGAATATTTCTGACCTAATTTTCCTGTGAAATAAACCCTGTTCTTAAAGAAGTAGGCACAAACCTTTTCGAGCATCTTAGACAGGTGTACTGCCATGGGGAAAGGGTTATTTTGATTTTTTGCGATTGGAGCATCATCTATGCCGAGTGGGTAAAAGTGGGGAAAAGGTTCTTATTTTTATCCCTAGACGGAATCTGCAAAAAGTTTTGAGGGTGTTTATTTGAAATTCTAAACTTACCCCCACCCCTATTGGGGGTTGGTTTCTGGGGGGTTGATTTTTTTTTCATTCAATAATTCTTTCAAAATCATGAAACCCGTGTTTTTTTTGGCGGTTCCGGACTTTTGTTGAGCGTTTTCAGCGACTTAACCCTTTATTATGCAATTTATCGTTTATAATTCGTTGTTTATGCACCGAATTATGTTATTTGGGCTGCTTGAAAGGTAAAGCCACTAGTCTAGCTTAGTTTTGTACAAAATTTGATTTTTCCGGGATTTTAAAAATTTTTTACATTGTACTTTCCATTGCGTCCGGGAGTGGTCGATATATCGACCACCCCCGAAGTCGGTGATGTCAAACATCAAATTCATTGATTTTATTTTTATATTTTTATGATATATTTTTCATATTAATTGGAAGGTCGACTTGTACTGACTTTTTCCCGTAAGGAAAAGGTTAAGCAGAGACTAGTTTCTCAAATATTCGTGCGAAGGCGATAGTTTTAGAACGCCCTTTGTGTAGTTAATTATTTTCTGATTCTAATCTAATATAAGCTCAAAATAGCCAGATCATGTAGGTTTCCAACTTTTAAATAAATTGCTCGTCAAAATTAGCGTAACACTTTTTAGATTAGCGCCATTTGCATTGTATTCGAGTTAGACACTTGCAGGATGGCCTAAGAAGGACGCTGTCGGGTAAAAATTCCATCCCAGCACACATTTAGACCTCCTCAATAAGTTACATTTACTCAACGAGTTTTACGTGGTTTGGCCTCTGTTGGGCGAATCCATTGATCTTAATAAGTCTCGCATTATTTTAATTGTTTTGTTACTTACCTAATACCGGATAAAAGTAGTGGTTGTTATCGATATAAATATGCCCGTACCCTTCGATGCACGGATGATCCATAATTTCGTCGATAATAATTACTTCACATAGTCCACAGGTATAGACCACTTTTATCTTTAAAAAAGAAAAAATAATTTTACATGATTATAAATGGTTTACAAGAAAAGTGACGTTACTATCTTGCAAAAATTCCATCGCGTTAAAATTAAGCTGAGATATAGTAAAGATTTCTTATTGCTTTTGTTTTTATAATTACTGAATCCTCTTAAATATTGTCACTAAATCGTTAGAAATATTTACCTCATCTAAATTCATTGATTGCACTTATGTATGTATTTATTCCATGAATAACAATGTACACTTATTGTATACGCTCATTTAGAGCGCGTCATCAGCGCCATTTTGTTGGGGTAGGTAAGGGCATTGGATGCAAACAAATCGTGGATGCCATAAGATTTGCATAGATAATAAAAACAAAAATTTATTTCGTATTATAACAGAATAGTTAAAGGTGAAAAAGGTATGTAACTCGTAAAAAATATATTCTATTTCAATATAATATATCACTTACCTCTTAGAAAATGTCTCAACTAATTAATTTTACTTATATATGCGTGCTTGACATAAAACATAACCTCATTTTCAGAGAACATAATTTTGATTGTATAAACGGACAAGTAAATAGTAAAGAAATATGGCTATAACATGTTGGGCAATCACAACAATGTAAAAGATACATGTAAATTCTTTCGATTTCCTCTCAATATGAAAAATCGCCGAGTGTGGTTGACACTTCTTAGGTAGGTAAATGTGGATGTTTGTCTTATAATTTATAGTCACAAATTATATATTATCATTAAATCTACTGTTTAATTGTTCATACTACACAAACAATAATTTCAGGCGTGATGCCGTTCCTGGTACAGGAGCTCGTGTGTGTTCTTGTCATTTTCGAGACGGTAAGAAAGAAAATGGCCCTGAATTATTTTTACATAGTAAAGGGAAGCTTTTTGAGAAGCATCATCTCTCTCCTGAGAAAAGAAAGTCCAGGAGGAAAACGGTACCCAGCCACGAAAATCCCACATTTGTCTGGCCTAAATTCTTCTTAAAATCTTCAATTTTTGAAGATGAAATTTCCCCAGAAATAGCAGTATACGATTGTTTGAAATGATAAATTTCGTCTATTGTTTCAATAGGGTCGTCTATACTTATTTTAGAAGCTGTCGTACCCCATTGTCGCTGAACATCAGTCGAGCTAATATTATAATGAGCATAATACAATAAAGCCGCTAGGTGATGGCAAACGACTTGGCCTCGTGGACAACTACAATGACTGGAAGTTACCACTTGATTCTTCAAATCAACAGATACCTAAGGATTTATGATATTAGTTTTATGATTAAACATACTTAAAACAATAATTATTACCTCAACATTATAAATTCTCTTTTTCATGCTAGCGAGAACATCGCCTTTAAGAATCGCTGGCTCCATTTCACTATTAAACGTCATATTTTTTACATGTCCACTGGTATAAGCATTTTCTCCTCTTCGCAACTGTTTTTCGTTATCTTTAAACAGCTTGGCTATCACCAAAAATTTAAGAGCATGATTTGTTGCCATTTCTTCTAAAAAAAAAACAAACACTGTTAAGTAAGGCTATGTTTAGACAAACAATTTATAATCTGTTTCATTAATATTATTAAAGGTGCTTGTTTCAAATTCACATATAATAAATAAATATTCACTCGTATACCTGTATTTCTCTTAATTGTTTGTTATAAGTTTTCAGTTACTATTTATTCTCATCTCCCACGCGAATCTTTATGGCATCCAAAACTTGTTTGCAGACCTAACCTACCACAACAAAATGGCGTCGATGACGTATTTACTAAATGCGCGTGTTGTATGTGGTTGATTATATTATAAAGGTTATGTATCGAATGTATCGATTATTTCTATATCAATGTTTCGACCCGGATTTATTTCATCGCTCCTTTCCCAGCGACAAAGTTCAACTTGTTGGAGAAGTTGAACTTTTCCAACTTTGTCGCTGCGATTCTTCAAATGGCGGAAAATTCAAAATCGTACCACGTGACCTCATTTATCGCTGAAAACTAGCGACTAGCGACTGCATGAGGTCGTACCTTAATGCTCTGGCGAGTGCCTGTTCCCACTCGGTGGGGTATATTTTTTATTATCTGTGGGGAATTTAGCGACCTTCTTCTCTATTAGTTTTTTTTTGTTTGGTTGGTTTAGGTCCAGGAATAAATAACAACTATTCGATTTCTGCCAACGTTTCGGAGCTTTATTTCTCCTTCAGCAGGGCTCACTACAATTTTATACAGAAATAGACATAAGATATAGATTTTGAAAAATTACATATTACTACAGAAAAGCAATTGTAACTTTTACTTACATCAATGTTGTTATTGTTGTCATGTAAGGTGGTACGTTACAAACATTGGCGGCACTGTCTATATACATATATAGTAAATGTATAAAGATAAAGACAAAACACTATTAACAGGACAATACACTTTAAAAATTACTATAGTAATGAAGGTTTTTGAGAGAATCTAACCTGTCGTACGCATATCACATTTGTGTTAGGGAGTGGGAAGCAGTATTATTAATGGATTTGAGACAATGAAAATATTATGTTTTGAAATTTAGGCAGAAATCGAATAGTTGTTATTTATTCCTGGACCTAATCCAACCAAACAAACAAAAAACTAATATTTTTTATTATTAGATAAAGTTCGCTTTGGTTTTACCAAAGCGAATTAATATAAGGTAAATATTTACTAGGCGACGACATATTAATCGAAATTTTAACGGTGTTTACTGCATAAAATTACAATCAGAGTAAACTGTAATAAGAAAGCAGAGAAAATATGTAAATCTGTTTAATTAATCGCCTAATTCGCGCTGCGAAATTCCATCTGCCTCTCCCCTCGCTGGGATTTAATTAAATATGATCAGCTCTAAAAGCCGTAATTCCAAGTAAATTGTCTGGATTAGGCCGTCGAAAAATATTCGTCGGCGGCTTCTTGCAACAATAACGACCGAGCAGCTTTTCTAATTAACCGAAACGATTCCGGTTAATTGCTGGCGATTGCGATTAAGGGTCTACGCGGCTGATAGTTTCGGGTCACGTACATAGATGGCAATAAATTAATTTGTTGAAACCGCAACCACTGAATGCGTATACTGTGTACGTTAATTCTTTTTTTCAGTTTCGAAATAGCCATAATAATTTCCCGCTCACCGTCATTAATCGTCAGAAACCGCAGATTCGGATTTCGAGCTTATCATCAGTGCGATATATCTGAACGACCACATGCAAAAAAATACGATATTCAACTTTTTATTTTTCAAACGAGGTAGTTTACTTTTTCTTGCCGATTCTTGTAGATAATTTATTTCTACGTATAGAAATGTGAAGAAACTTTGACTTTTGAACTGAAAAAATTATATACATATTATATCTATAAAATTATATACACTTCGCAAAAAAATTAAGGGAACAAAAAAATATCTCGGTGAAAATGGTCGTATCTAGATTTAAAAAAATATGTGTTTTGAAGCTTCAAGTTTCTAGTTTTGAGATCTTTTGGCAAACATTTTTTGTAAGCTACGGTTATCACGCAATAGCACGAGAAGGATATTTATACATTTTTGCTTTCTTTTTTGGTCCACGGACTTGCGACCCAATTTTTTTTGCTTGGACCGGATAGCTTGGTTTATTCAGCCTCAAATTGCTTTTTTTTATAATCTTTTTAGTGAATTTGTCGCTAAAATATCCGACTTTTAATGAAAAAGGATCCTTTTTTTATCATCGATATCTCAGCAACCAATGACCACACAGAGAATGTAAGGGCAGTTTCAAGAAATGGAATAAACCCCCCTACAACGTCCTTTTACGATTTTATACCGGGTGACCACGAGATTACTACCCAAGCTCTAGTTGAGGCATGAAAAAAGATATCGATTTCAAATTTTGGGAATGTATATCATTGAATGGGATGCAAAATTTAGTTATAAAAACAACTGATCATCACTTCCTGTTGCACTGATCATCACACAGCCTACTGATTTACAAGATCTCCGCGACCGGATTACAAGAGCGATGAACAATATTACTTCTGCTCAAATGGAAAATGTGTTAAGGGAATTTGAAAACAGGATTCATTTATGTCATCAAATGAATGGTGGACAATTTGAACATTTAATTTATGGATGATGTTGCATTTTTTAAAATTTATTATTTTTTTTTATGTTTTTTTTTTAAATAAAATATTATATCTCAAAAACTATGAACTTTGGGTATAGGGAAGTGTACATAAGAATGATTCGAAATTGTTTGTAGAATTCAAATTTCTAATTAGTTATAGGGCATTCCATTAAAATTATTGCAGTAAATTGCTACTAAAGATGACTTCCGGTATTTTCCGGTTGAGCCGGAAGTGCGAAATTTTAATGATATCAGGCTTTAGTGCTTGCAAAATAAGTTAAAGATATCATATGAGTTTGTCCCTATCTTCACTTGTTTTCTTTCAAAAGAATTTTATAAATGACACATTTGACATCTTTAAACGCGATTTTCTCGGAAACTGTCAAAGATAGGTATAGGACATGATACATGTTTTAGTCTTAGTTTTTTTCAGTAGAATTAAAAAAAATATATAATATACAGGGTATTCCATATAAAATAACAAAGTTTATGGCATTTCCGGTCAAACAGGAAGTGATGATCAGTCGTTTTTGTAACTAAGTTTTGCATCCCATTCAATGATATACATTCCCAAAATTTGAAATCGATATCTTTTTTCGTGCCTCAGCTAGAGCCTGGGTAGTAATCTCGTGGTCGTGGTTATTGCGTCATCTATCCCACAATACTTTGCAGCGTCACTCCCCAATAGATGGGAGAGACGCTGCACTCAATTTCTTATAGCTGTTTAATGTCATAGCGATCACGGTGTAGTTAAACATAATATTAATGATCCTACGTCTAATCACAAATAAAAATACAAGCGAATATAAACTGCACTAGTGCTTTGCCCAATATTTTTGAAGCCACTGAAAATTTTTTAGCCACGCCTGAACAGTGTTTTTTAAATATTCATTAACGTAAACGTTCGATTTGCATGTACGTGACTTACGATGCACGGTTATGCATCAACTGACTATAAGTAAGCGAAATTGCTGTTGAAATTATAACAGTAGTTCCAAATGGTCATTGCGTATTCTGTCCCACCGCGGCATCGGCATCTCTCCCACATTTACCCTAACCTAATTTTATTCATCTCAAATTAAAATGCATTAACTAAAAGTTGTTACCCCCAAGTTGTATTCAATACTCAATCTACAAACATCCAGGCAATTAATTTTCAATATTTTTCTGCGAAGCTTACAAGTGTTAAAAATGAAAGTGTAAAAAAAGTCCGTGGACCAAAAAAAAATTCAAGATTTACAAAAAAAATTCTCGCGCTATTTCTTGCGTGATAACCGTAGCTCAAAAAAATTGTTTGCCAAGACAATAAGATCTCAAAACTTGAAGCTTCAAAATGGTTTTTTATATTTTCACTGAGCCATTTTTCACTGAAATACAGCCTTCACCAACAAATTTAGGAAATTGTTTTGTTTCCTTATTTTTTGTGAGAAATTCAGAAATTATTTTACGCAGTGAGCACAATTTGCCATGAAAGTAGATAACACAGCAACAACAACATGTTTTGATAGCTACCCAAAAATGGTACATTACGGATTTTTTGACGCTCTCTTCAAATGATTAAAACAATAGTTCGCTACTGTTATTAGTACTGTCATTAAATTGTTCTAATACAAACTATAATAGTTTTTGAATGTCTTAGATGTGGGTAGCTTTGAACAGTCATCTACTTAAAATGAATTCCATATCAGTGGTCATGGTAAACTGCACATGCCACTGTATAATATAATGTGAAGTTGAACTAAACTTATAATAGAATAAGATGAAAGCAGTGAAATCATCATTACCGTATTTATTAATTTTCTTTCGAGGTCATTGGATTTTATAAATAATCTTTATTCGAATTGTCGGTGATTTCTTCTCCATCTTCAAACTTTCACGTGAGCAGTTAATAGTAGAAAACTCATAAATGCTGGATCATTTCTACGAAGCAATTATCCTTAATTACACGTTTGCTTTAATAATATGGTCCTGGAATAAATTTCGTCGCACATGATGTGGTTGAAAGGGTTTTTCTGTGTAACGTCTTTGTGGCAGTCACAAAGACCTTTAAAACCTTTGTCCGTCTCTTCTGAAGCGTGGAAAGATTCGTAACATTGTACTGGGTCGACTCCTACTCGTTACCTGTTTACCATTCTGTAACGCCGTTTTAAATTTCCTTGAAATTAGCATCGACCACCTGTTACAGTAGATGAGAATGAACTGTCGAATACAGGGTGGTTGATTAATGATCGAAAGTCAATATTTGTATGCTAATGTATAAGCATTTGGGTCCACATTCCTACAACATAACAAGATGAAAGAGAAAGTTCTTTCTCTAAATTTCATAATTCACTAGGAAATATGTTTGTGTATTTTAAAACAAAAAATGTGTATTGACTTGAGTAGCTGTTGTGTGCTATGTTATGTAAATAATTATCACCACCACAGCGACACCAATAATCGGTATTGGTGTCGCAGTAATTTTGATATCTAATGAGTAGGTATACAGAATGCCGCACAATTTCTTAGACAATATAGGTAGTACGAGATACAACCGTGTGATTTATGTCATAAAGTAATATACGAGGTGTATAAATCAAGTAATGAGACTGGCGACGTAGCACCCGATCCTGCAACACTGCGGAGACGGGGAGTTGGAAGGGCGGTAGATGTACCTTACGTGTGGTACCGTACATGTAGTGCACCTTAAGTACAAGTTTGAAGTTGTTAGTCATTTGTTTGTTTTTGTGACTGTTTTCGTAAACTGTTTTTTTCTAGTGCGTTTTATTTTAAAAACCAGTGACATTAATTTTGAGCAACGGTGTGCTATCAGGTGTTACTTCAGACTTGGACACAGCGCAACTGAGAGGAGCCCAGGTTTGTCGGTGGTTAAAGGCTTCAGCGGAAGGCCTTCATCTTCAATAATAACCGATGAAAATGTCGATAGAATACGGGATCTTGTGCGTTCATATCTTCGGTTGACGACAAGAATGATCGGGGAAGAGTTAAATTTGAATCACACCACTGTTCATCAGATTTTGACTAACGAATTGGGGATGAGAAAAATCTGCTCAAAAATGGTTGTAAGAAACCTTTTGCAGGAACAAAAGGACATCAGGAGAGAAATGTGTCTTGACTTTTTGGAATCTATTGAAAGTGATCCCCATTTTATGGAACTTGTCATTATTGGTGATGAGACTTGGGTCTTTGAGGACGACCCGGAAACTAAGCGCCAAAACATGGAATGGCACATTTCAAGTTCTTCAAGACCCAATAAAGCAAGAATGAGCAAGTCGAAGCTCAAATGCATGCTGGTTTGCTTTTTTGATAGCCAGGGAATTATCCACAAAGAATTTGTGCCTCCAAGCCAAACAGTAAATCAACACTCTTCCAGAGAGGTTCTTGAAACACTTCGAAAAAGTGTGACTTTTTTCTCTTGAAAGAGTGTGATATTGAAAAATCACACTCAAGGAACGTAATTTTGGGACCATATAAAACATTCAAACGGCTGTAACCGACCAGTTGAAGGCTATTCCAGTATATGAGTTCCAGCTCTGCTATGAGGAATGGAAGAATCGTCTCCCGCGCTGTGTGGCTTCCCAAGGAAGTTGTTTTGAAGGAGACAAAACTGAATTGTAATTCTATTCGAATACAAAAAATTTTAAAAAATCAGTCTCATTACTTAATTTACATACCTCGTATATCCTTATAAAGTAATATATAGAATATGTGTTAGTTCATTCCGACCGCAAGTATCTGTAACAAATGAAATATTTCCTTAATTATTTCGAAAATTTGTCTTCACCATCTTATATTCTTTAAACATATTTTATCATCAATCGAATGAGCCACCATCGCGAAGGAAGTGATTCAAGAAGTAACTAAAAATAGGTTGTCGCTCCCCAGCAGTGGCGGTGCGTGATCCTAAGATTGGGGTGCACCATACATAAAAATAACGATAATCATAAGAATAATAAGAATATCCCTAATATGAGATAAATAGTTATATGTTATATTTAATTTGAGATAAATATTTATCTCATATTAAGGTTATTCTTATTAACTTTATTAATTTGAAAACAACTAATTTTCTTTGTATAATTTGTATTTTTTTAAATTCAATGGTTATTTCATCGTGACAAACTTCAAGCATGCACTGAAGTAGCTCGTTTTGTATAGTATTAGAAGTTCCTTTAAAAGCCGCCGCGTTTTGTAAATGATACTTCATAGCCTCGTCTAATTTGGCACTGAAATCAATCAACCCACGAAAAATGCCTGGATTGGATGATGTTTCCGATTCATCGTGTCCTCTTAGAGCCAGTTCAAATTTTCCACAAAAAACGAATACAGTTAATAATAATGTTTAAAACATACCTGTTTTTTGAAACCGCTTCATTGTGTGCTGCCACTGCTCGTCGATGAGCAGAATCGAGCATTGTCGCAATATTTGCAGTGCCTAGCATGGCTAAATTCAAAACATTATTCATGTGTCCAGCAGAATTTTCATGTTTTTTTATTTCCTCGTTTATGTGATTTAAATCCGTTACTCCAGTTTTGGTCCAAGGTGTTTCTCCGCCAAACAAAACACACGGAAAACAAAACACTGCGTTCAATGCATCGCATCCACTTAACCACAAATGTTTTTTAAAAAAGTCATTATTAAATGTTCTTACAAATTGTTTATTTTTTCTTTCACGGCTAATTTTAAATTAATTTGTGGAGTGGGCCTACCTAGAGTTTCAATTTGCACTTTTCCCTCCAAACTCAAGCTAAAGAATGGAGTTTTTAATAAGTTTTGAATAGAATTCATTATTCCAAACTAGATTCTAACCGAAACCCCGAGTTTATATTTATAAAACGTGAGCGATAAAACAGCGATGTACGAAAACAATTCACAAACTAACCGATTCTGACTTTTGTCACTCTGGTGCGCTCTTAAACTCCGCACATCATATCTATACGATTCGCCCACTACTTTTCATAATTGTGGAGGGGCAAGCAGTAACAATACACGTTCGCTTTTTCGTATTGCACGGAAGCACAATCGTATTGTCGATTCCCGTGCCGCGATCGGAAACCAGTAGCGTTGGAGATAGAGATCTAGTGTCTAGTGAATTCGTAACGCTGCGGCCAAATAATATTGAGATGGTATTAACGCTAGGGATGCGGAAAGGCGATAAATTAAGAATGCATCCATTAATTACTAAATAAAATTATTAATGCTAAATTGTCGGTAGTGCGCGCGCACCAGCGCACCTTATAGCCCACCGCCACTGCTCCCCAGTCAGCCGCAACCCTTGGCAGCCACCCCACTGATATAGGATTCATATAGCACTTGACGTTTGTCATTCGATTTCCCATACTGGGACGCCCAACTTGTAATTTCGTATTATTTCAAATAATTTCGTATGTTGTAATATTTGACAGCTGATGAGAGATCATCTTCAATGATGATCAGATAGCGCCACGCGCCGTTACAATATTATACAATTATTTGTCACGGCAGACGTTGTCCTGCCCTTTTAATATCAAATTTAATGAATTTTATGACTATGGCGCTACTTATCGAATCTTAGCATAGCTATGAACTATTGTCTCGACAGTTCAAGTAAATACCACCTCAATCGGTCAAGTCGTTCAAAAGTGACACGATCACCGATCACCCGTATGTCACTGATTTGCAGTGGACATCAATTAAAAACTAATTTTCTGTAATTTTTTTTCCGTGAATTTTTCCGATATTTTAATAGTTATCCTGCTATTCGGGGCGGAGACGAATCCAACAGATCAAATATCATAAAAATCGGTCCAGCCGTTCTTGAGTTATAAATGGTGTAACTAACACGACTATGTTTTATATATTAAGATATTTAATGGCTTCAATTGATTTTCTGTACCTACAATTTTTGAGTTTAATATAAAATTGTCTCTCATGTTCTTAAATTAAATTGAAATTATGGTTGAATAGTCATATAAATATATTTATGGAAAAGGATGATAAATAGAAATAATAATAGTTTTTTTTTATTTCACCTCGGTCTTCAATATTTGACATCAGTGCATCAAATTTGAAAAAACATTTTAATTAAGGAAGTACTATATTTAAGGATAACTTGAAGGTTAATAATATGCCCATTTCTGATTATTATTACAGTTTTTTTTTGTATAAATGTTCGTGCTGCTCAATGATCTATGCAACAATAAAAAGTAGACTATAAGCGATTTTTACTTTACGGTGACAAGATGCCTTTTTTTTCAACAAGAAAATTTTTCGATGTATTATTCAAAAGTGGTCTTACTTCGCCCAATTTCCTGTACTATTTAACCATTATTTATTGGAAATTGCTTTCTTTTTCATATGACCACTATGTTTCCTTCAAAATATTACTTGACTAAGATTATGCAATGTAAAAAATATATACAGTGTGATTTTTTAGTGTGTATTTGGTCTATAGACTCGTTGTTTCACAAAACATACTAAAAGGTGTATGTGAGACTGTTTGCACCATTTTTTAAATTAGTGCCGAATCTACAGAGTGTTGATTTAGAAATATCCTATGTATTTTTACAAACTTGGAAAGGGCACATAATTTTAACAATAATTCAATTTTGAAATTTTCTGGCTCGGTTAAGAAGTCAAAAGTCTTGGTAATGAGTGTCATTATTTTTTATAAATAATAATACAAGGAGAGTTTCTTGATTCACCTTGAAGATGAGCCACCTGATGCCATCATTTGGTGACAACCGTTGATGATGATGAAAACACCAAATACTAATACATTTCTTTGCGATTTGTATATTGTATGAATAAGGCGTGGGGATTATAAAAGTACCGATCCTCTTTGTACTTTACGTTCAACAGTCTAATGTTTTTTTGTTCTTTTGTGATGTCCCAGGAGGTTTTTATTTTTACCAAATTTTACTTACTTTTGATATACTTGTTAACGGTGTCAGTTTTGGTTCTGACGAATTTGCGATTGGTTTAGAAAATCTCCCAGTATAGACCTGAAAATAACTGGAACGGAAATTATTCAGTACCTTTTTACACGCTCGAGTGTAGCTTATATTTTCTTTCTGTAATACGTGCGATGCCCTTGTCGTGTTCTTAGTAATACGATAAATAATTACGTTGTACCTTGAACGGTATGGGTGTCAAATTAAAGTCATTACCGTCGTAGTCAATTACGTACCGACACCAATTACTGCTTCTTTTGTTAGTGACACCAATTATTACTTCAGTATCGTAATCGTTGGTCTCACTGGCGGCTGGTTCTGAAGTATAGCATTTTAAATACTTTTCACTATTAAATCATAACAAATATATAAACATAAATAAACACAGTTCCCAAATTATAATTAGGGAAAAGAAAATTATATAATATTTAAGGTAGGTTCGCTTCGCGTACAGCACGAAATGGAATTATCTGCTCTATATAAAGGGTTTTCCAATAAATAAAAAGGGTCGATGTTGAAATGAAATAAAACAAGCTGTGTGTGAGGTATTAACGAAACACCCATGCACGGCATTATGTATGGAATATGACATCGTTCAAATGTCCGCCGCGGCTTTTCACGGTATGCGACAGGTCCCATTTTCCATGACTTTCCCACATAGATCCGGCCTAATTTCAGCGATGGCCTGGGTTATGTTCACTTTGAGGGCATCAGTCGATTGTGGCTTATTGGCATACACTTGCGACATCAGAAATGCCCACAAGAAAATGTCTAGCGGGATTAAATCGCACGATCTTGGTGGCCAATTCACGTCACCTCCGCGAGGGATAACCATACCCTCAAATCGTTCATGCAGACTGTCCATCGTGCCTGCTGTCCATCCTGCTGAAACCACATGTCATCCACGTCCATATCGTTCAGTTTGGGCCAAAAGAAATTAGTTATCCAAACAGTAACTTTTTGTGGATGCAGTGCCACCGGGTGAGCCTCGTGTGGGTTGGCGTCGTCCCATATACGACAATTTTGCTTGTGAACATAGCCATTCATCCAAAAATGCGCCTCGTCACTAAAGATGATTTTTCGACCAAAATTGGGGTCCTCTTCCAAACGCTCCGAAGCCCATTCAGCGAACAAATGGCGTTGTCTATGGTCATTAACTTTGAGCTCTTGGGTCAGTTGGATCTTGTACGGGTGCAGGCCCAAGTACGACGCAAAATTCGCCAAGTTGAAGTCTGCGAAAGGCCGAGTTCTTGTGCACGGCGAGGAATTGACTGGCTCGGGTTCTCCTGCACACTTACACGTAAAGCGGCGACGTTCTCGGCCGATCTGGCGTTCCTTTGACGTACTGGTATTGGTTCGTCTCGAATTTGGCCACCAAACGTTGAAGAGTCGACTTTGAAGGGCCATCGCGTCTGCCGTAAAATGGGCGCAACGTGCGCAACTCATTTTGATAATAAAGTTTTATCATTTGGACGTGCTGCTCAATCGTGTAACTTGCCGTGGTGATTTGGCAGCAGTGACTGAATAATAAACAACATACATATTTGACAGACGCTGCCAAAACAACATGACCACCACAGCCTGTCAAAATCGGCCCGTCCCTATTGGAAAATCTATACAATTCAAATACTAAACTTACACAATTCTAATAAAAAAATAACATATGTACATTTAAGTATTTTGCATAGCCGTAAATTAATACAGTTGCACCAAAGAGAAGTAACATCATTCTTTTAAATATCATGACATAGGGTCTTCTTACTCCTTAGTAAACACGTGTATTAAAAAAAAGAAACAAAGATCTACATTATTTACAAACATTTTATTGCAAGTACCTTACATTCTATGTCTAAATGTGTCTAAATAAATGTAGTTAAATAGTACTTAGATTGTATTGTATACTGATTTAGTGTCAGAAATAGTGATTTCTTAATTTTTGTAGATTAACTTTTTACAATGCCTGCGTAATGCTGTTCATTAATTAAATTGTGTAATTCTTGAATCAGAACCCATATTGTTTTTACTGTCCGTTAATATTAAAATACCTCCAAATAGCTTACCCGATGCATCCAAGGGCTCATAGTTGCTGAACCCACGTCGGAAGTGCGCAAGTTCATTCAAAGGACGACCGTAAGTTGTAGTTTTTGGGCCAGTGGAGTGATAAGCCCGTTTTTCTTTGAGAACGAGGAAGATGTTGCTGTTAAAATCAAGGAGAAAAAAAAAAAAAAACAAAAGAAAAAAAAAAAAAAAACCGGGGAGAAAAAAGGAAAAAAGAGGGCCCGCCAAGAACCAAACCCCCAGAAAAAAAAAAAAAAAAAAAAAAAAAAAAGGGGAAAAAAAAAACGACAAAAAAAGGAAAAACAAACAAGAGGAGGAAAAAAAAAAAAAAAAAAAAAAAAAAAAAAAAAAAAAAAAGGAAAAAAAAAAAAGAAAAAAAAAAAAAAAAAAAAAAAAAACAAAAAAAAAAAAAAAAAAAAAAAAAAAAAAAAAAAAAAAAAAAAAAAACCCCCCAAGAGAAAAAAAAAAAACCCAAAAAAAAAAAAAAGAAAAAAGGGGGGGGGAAGAAAAAGAAAAAAAAAAAAAAAGAAAAAAAAAAAAAAAAAAAAAAAAAAAAAAGGTAATAAAAAAAAAAAAAAAAAAAAAAAAAAAAAAAAAAAAAAAAAAAAAAAAAAAAAAAAGGAAAAAAAAAATTTTTTTTTTTTTTTTACCCCCCCCCCCCCCAAAAAAATTTTTTAAAAAAAAAAAAAAAAAAAAAAAAACGACTAATCCCCCCCCTCCTTTTTAAAATTTTTTTAATCTCCCCCGCTGGGGGGGGCCTGGGGGTTAGGGTGGGAAAAGATATATTTTTTTCTTCTCCCCCCCCCTCTCCCCCCACCCACAAGCCGGAGGGGAAAAGGGAGGGGAGGGTTAAGGGTAATTAAAATCTATTTTAAATCCCCCCTCCCCTTTTTCCAAAAAAATTTTTTTTCCTCCCCACCCTTGAAAAAAGTTGAAAAAGGTGACAATTTCCCTTGTTTTGGTAAATCGACTGCATCCTAGCAAATATTGATAAGAAAAGCTAAAATCTGTTGGTATTTTTACACCTCAATGAACCCCCAATAGCCCTGTAAATCTGCATTTCATTTTTTTCAAAAAAAAAAAGCTGGTTTTTCCATTTTAGGAAGATTACACAATGTTTAAGAATAGAAATCTTGGTCCTTTAATTTTTTTCAAAACTGAATGATCGACCCGGAGAGAACCTCTCGATGGATGATCTGCAGATTACTAGGGTGTTGAGGGATACAACAAGGTGTAAAAGTTCCTAAAATCTTACCCTCCTCATTAATATTTTGCTAAGATAAGACGATTTACCAAAACAAGGAAAAATCACTTTTTTCAGCATTTTTCAAGTCGATATTGAAAGGTGGAATTTGTTTTTAAATGTCTCGACGGGATTTTGTAGGAAATTTATTCCAGTTTCAAGCACGCATTAATATCTTAATACGACATGGATGAATATCGATGTTTGAAGACCTGTTTTTTCGTTCAATTTTTCGGATATCTCCACATTAATGGACGTAAAACAGTTAACGGGTTGAGGTGCCACAGCAGACACCGGTGTCTGTCCGAATACTTGCCACTTGCGCCACGGCAGACACCGGCGTCTGTTGGACACCAGTGAACATATTTACCCAACAGTCGGCAGTGTCTGCTGATACCGTTCATATTTGTGTCGAAAGTGTCTGCTAAGGCTTTGGACACTTCTTATATAAGAGTTTTTTCGTGGCATAAAAAATACACGATTTCTAATGGAATTATAACAGATTTAGGTTTATTTCAAATGTGGAGTTTTAGAAACACGGGTAGATTAGTAAATAAAGCTTAGAAATGTTAAAACTAAACAGAAATTATTCCTAAAATATAATACAGTAAAAATATTTATGATACATATATATTATGTATGCATGTGTTAATTTTCTCTTATATTATGTTAGGCGTTAAGCAGATGTTTATCATTGAAACAGTTAAGGCACATAGGCGGCTTCCCTATGCAATCGTCACAATAAGTCACAACCTTAGAAATTTTAGAACGTGGAATTTGTCCTAATTTTTTCTGATAGCAACCTAGGCAATACTTTTGGCCTATACGAGCGCTACCTGGCATCTTTACGAAATGGTGGGCTGCCATTGACTTTTTTTCCTAAGGTCGGTTATTATCTGATCTGTAGTTGGAAACTATGTTTTCCGAAGAATTTAAAAAAGATAAAAGCATTTCTTCTCGAAAAGCATTTACAGACATATTTGTGTCTGCAAACGAAATATAAAGCATATGTCGATCCCCAGTGCCGTGACAGACACCGGTGTCTGCCTAACAAAAAGTTAAAAAACCGAGAAAATCATAGTAAATTTCAACAAATTGATTTAAATATAGAAAGTTTCTATTGTTTTTAATGAAATATGAAAATTTACTTGATGTCAGTTTTGCCAGGATTGCCCAAAATTTCCTTGGCACTCAACCTGTTAAAAAAAAAGAAAAGTGGAGCTGGAGCTACTGATCCGAAAACTAGAGTCTTGGAACTTCAAAACGCTTTTTTTAAATTCGCGATACGACCATTTTCAGTTAGATAAAGCCCGTCAAAAATATGGGAAAAATTTAGATTTTTTTGCTCCCTTACTTGTGCGTAGCTTAATACATAATTAATTTAATACTTAATTTAACATTACCATTAACATTAACACAATTATGACGCAGCAATAAAACACTAAGTAGGTATATGAAAAATGTTTGTCCCTTGCGTAGACCGCAAAATAAAAGGGAACATAAACCTCATCCCCGTTGCTCCCCAGGGAGAGGTGCTGAATTATTTTATTAAAGTGGCGTGTGGAGAGCATGAATCATTGTAGATGAGAGCAGTGAAATTGGATTTACGGCCGCTACCTGCAGCGTACGGTATACGCTTCAATTTGTATTAATGCCGTTATTGAATTATCGCACTACACAATGAACAGCTATTTAGATGTACTAGTTATTAGAAATAGTGAAAATCAAATTATAGTTTGACGTATATAGGAAAGATACCGCGACCCTTAGATATATACCCAACAATTCACAGAACCCTTTTCAACATAAAATGGCAAGTTTTAATTTTCTAATTCACCGTTTGTTAGAATTTCCCCCTCAGTAAAGAGATGTTTGAACATGAGAAACAATTAATTAAGAATATAGCTAAGAAATAACGGTTACTCAGTCCATTCAATAGATGAGTTAATAAGGAAGCATACATTTAAGAGAACCCTGTACATTTCCACGACTTTTCGTAGAGATACTGACAATTCGAAATTTGCTTCGTTACCATATGAACCTAAATTCATACTAGATAAAATTTTTAAAAATATTAATATCAATTTGGTTTATCATTCTAAAAATAAACTACAGACGCTACAGGAATATACGAAATAAGTTGTAAAGACCATGATCAAAAGTATATTGGGCAAACAAAAAGATCTATTTTGAGTAGATTTAAAGAACACATGGCTCATTTGAAATATGGCAGAACAGAAAAATCTTGTGTTGCCCAACACGCTTTTGACAACAACCATAGGATAGACATACATAATTTAAAATTAATTGGAAATAACAGTAACAATTGGTAACAAACAGACAGTTATAATGCTTTTGAAAGTTTAGAAATCATTAAGTGTAACACTAGTATGAATAAGGGCAATGGTCTGATACCCACCAGTCCACTGTTTGCTCTGATAAACAAAGATGTTACGCTTTAGTGAACCGTGACAACAAATTAAGTATAAATAGTGCAAGTGTGTAGGTTAGAATTTAGTTTTATCTTCTCGTGAAGATGCCAACTTAGTTGGCGAACCGCGCGTCGCGAAAAGTATAGCATGTAGTTTGGTGTTTCGTGGAAAACGTTCAGTTTTTTGTTTCTACGCCGAAGGTTCCACTACCCACTCAGGATAATTATGTATTTATAAAAATTGCAGTACATTGTGGGGAATGAATATTTTTTTAGGAAAAGGATGAGATATAATGAAGGCACAATTAATTAAAATATTTGAAGTAAAATGTTTGTACATTATTTAAAATTTGATTGATTACTAAAGTCGGCATACGACGCCGCAACACAGGTAACTTGAGCAGCGCGTGATGGGGGTTGCCTCAATTTGATTTGATTGCAGGAATCCTGCGACAGTTGAAGTTGTTGTACAATCTCCGCTATATGCAATACGTTGAAAAGTGTGATATAATTTCAAAATAAAATATGGCAAACGTGCAAAAAGGTAGTTGCTTTCGTGTTTTATACTGATGACGCGTACGCGTCTGTGGTGCGTTCCGTTTCGGCCATCTGTATTGATTACTCCTCATCATAATTCTATCTGAAGTCTTATTTAATTCTACATCCATCTTGAATACATATTTTTGCGTGCATCTTGTTCGTTTAGTGTCGGTAACTATGCATTTGAGTGACCAGGAATGATATTAAAAGTAATGCATGCACATGAGTTTTTTTGAAATATTTCAGGTTAAAACTAATATGGAGACATCAAAAAAAAACGTCATCAACTCTGGCTATGAACAAGAGGGGTGAAATAGCAGTTATGTCTTAGCTTTTCGGTTATGTCAAACTTTTGAAAGTGACTGACAATTTGTAAAATAAACAATAACTGTCATATGATGTGACAGTTTTGACAAGTAAATAAAGGTTATAAATTCGAATAAGAATAGAAATACGTCTTTTTTCTTGGCCAACTTTGATGACGTTTTTTTTTGGATGTCTCTATACAAGTATATGTATATGTATGTCCATATGTATGTCCATGTCTGACCAGAAGTTTATGTTTATTTGATACTTTGCGGTTGTGGTTAATTCGAGTAAGCCGTGAATTGTGTGTTGATGTATTTTTCAGGAAGTTCAGTTGTTTTTCACTGTTTCACGGTTTTTAATTCCATATATTTTGATAAATTATTGATATCTGAAGCTACCTAAGGTTAATTTGGAGGTATGAACTTAACTCCTCAATTCCTCAAATTGTAATCATTTTTTTATTTTATCATAACAAACCACAATTAATAAGGTCATGACGTTATTATTGTTGATACTGGGTGTTGCAATTTCAATGGCCACCAGTATATATACAAAAATCTGAAGAAACTTTTGGTTCACCCCAATATGAATATACTCTTAAATGTGAGTAATGCATTATTCTGAATATAGAGAAAAATAGTACCACATTTAAGTTGAAATGGAACAACATACTTACATAAAATACTATAAGAAGATGTGAATAGCTCTTACGATACCACGAATACTGGTGAATGTAAAAATACGAATAAATAAAAATAAAAATGTGGAATATGAAATATGAGTTTGTTTCGTTATGTTCCTTTATATTACGGGTAGCCGAGGGGTACGGGTAGCCGAGTGGGTTAAAGCGCCGTCTTTCCAGTCGCGATACCTCTGTGCGCGTTGTTCGAGGCCCGGCCGGGAAGAGGATTTTTAATTGTCTCGCTTTTCTCTGTCAGGACTTGATATGCAACCACTAATATACTAGCATACGTGTGGATGCATAGATGCCAATCCAACCGCACATGCCCTAGATTTGGTAATGTTCTGAGTTTTCTGGGTTTCCTCAGAACTGTAAAGCAAATGCGTTACCGAAATAATCTTAAGTCGCTCCCAGTGCGCCATGGCAAATAATAATAATAGCCACTCCTTCCCACACAGGTCGCTGAGAGGACCTAAGGGGGTTACTCTTCGGAGTAATTATAGGGTGAGTATTATTTTTATTATCAGGAAATATATGAGTTGCTCATATTTAGTCTGTCTTTGGCTGTTTTATAGTACATACTACAAGCAATTTGCAATATTTTGTATAATAATTTACGTAGGAAAATATCAGATTACAGGCAGTATGTCCTCGTGAAAATGTTAAGTGTTATTACTACAACAATTGTGTGCCACGATTTGTGGCCATAACATATAATTTTACATCCTGTTTTTACTGCCTGTTCGTGTGTAACACTCGAATATTCTAAGAAATGAAAGATAAAAACGTACATGAGTGAAATGCTGAATGCAAAGAACCGCTTAATTTTTAATGGGTACATTTTCATGGAATATTTTGAATTAATTGCTTGTATACGCTTAACTCTTAAATATGGTTAACGTTATCTTAATTTTAATTAATGGTTTTTGAGAACTAGTGCAATGTTTTAAATGTGATCAAAACTTTCGTGTATATTCCGGTGATTCCAGGGATGTATTTGATATCACTTGTTTATTTTGTTTTTATATTTTTTATACGTATATATTTATGAATTATGTAATACTATGTATACACGACAAGAATGACATGTATATAGACAAGAACGTTAAAACAAAAACTTAAACCTATTGTAAATTAAGGGGACATTCAAGGGGACTTTCAAAATTGAAAAAAAAAACGACATTTATTGAAAAACTTTCTGTTGAATATTATAATTTATGTATTGAAGAATATGAAAAAAATTTTTGATGACTTTTGTTTCTTCTTATCGGCCGTAGAGGGTGCATAAGGCCACTTTTTTAAAGCGTCAGACCCTTTTTGAGCTTCCTAAAATAAATCAAGTCAAAATTCAAAATGGATTCTGTTCTTTAGACATTTTGCGAGGGGATATACCTAGAATATTAAAAAAAAAAATTAGTCACTATTCAAAATTTTCTAAAAATGTTGAAAAATCGACAACTTTTTCTGACGAGTCAGACGTTCTGTGTGACGAGTTCAGAAAATGTTGTTTCGAGAAAACGGTTTTATTCGATAATTTATACATACAAATGAATTCTTTCGACTTATTACCTCAGTCTGCCATTCCTGGTGGATGTCTTCAAGTTCTGCCAGACGTTGAATCCTGCTCTTCAAGGGCTTCTTTTTCACTATTCGAACTTCTTTTTGACATGTCGGTGTTCCTCCTGTTGCAAGGTATACGACACGACATTTTTCGCCTAAGACATAGCAGTATCGCCAATTTTAATGCCCATGTAAGGTAAAAACGATTTTAGGAGAGTATTTCTGTGATGTTTTAGAACACATGTATGCAAAAAAAAAAATATTTTTTTTTTCAATTTTAAAAGCGAATGTCCGCTTAAGACAAGAACTGTTAAATTTCTAAGGTTTAGAGTTCTTAAACTATTAAGGTTTAGAGTTCTTTGTGCTAAGTTCCTGTCTTGGAATATGTTACATTTAGAGTTCTTGGTGCAAAGTTCTTGCCTTAAGTTTTGTTAGATCTAGAGTTCTTGGTTTAAAGTTCTTTGTGTAAAATTATTGCCTTGTTTTTAGTAAATTCGATGTTCCGGAATATCGAAAAAATCAACGATAAAATAAAAAAGCAATGCAAAGAACTGCTTTATATTTAATGGGTATATTTTCATGGAATATTTTGAATTAATTGTTTGTATACGCTTAAGGGGACCGCCTACATTAGAGGGTCAAAAATATCGATTTGTTTTTTTTTTGCTTAAATTGAAAGTATATCATCTGTAGAATATGCTCCCAAAGTTTCAAGTCCGAAACAATTGCAAAGGAATTAACTGTTTAAAGAAGAGGAGGGACTTTCTTATGGAACTTTAAACGCGTTTTTCTCGAAACGATGTTTTTCAAATTGGCGTGCACGATTACTCAAAAACTACTGGACGGATCGACTTTGTTTTTTTTTAATTAAAGCTTATTCAATTACCTTCTATTTGAACTAAAAAAAATCAGTAAAAATTGTTGCCAAAAAAAAGTTATTCAAAAACACACGAAAATTTTCCACAAAAAAATCAATTTTTTTTAAACCAATTTTTTTTATTTATTTTAATAAATTCATGATTTTTGTTAGTTCAAATAGAAGCTATACTCATAAACTTTACAAAACTTTTTTATTTTTATGCTTCAGATGATTCTATGGGACGCTATCCTGCACGCCGTGGAGAAGGAATTTTCAAAGGCATCGGCATTCAATTATTAATAACTTTTATTTAAACATATGAAATTTAATAATTTTTTTTTTGGTAAACCTTTTGATATACATAATAAGCAGTAAAAATTTCAAAACAATCCATTGTGTTGTTTCTTTGTAAAAAATTCACGAAAAAGTGCTTGATTTTGACCTCCTAATAGGCGGTCCCCTTAACTCTTAAGTATGGTTAACTTAATTAATGGTTAATGAGAACTGGTGCAATGTTTTATGTTATCAAAACACCCCGCGTATATTCCGGTGATTCCAGGGACGGACTTGATATCACTTGTTATATTATGTTTCTATACTGTCAATACGTAGGTATATACTTATTAATTATATAATAATACATATACATATATTTTATTAATTGCCGTAACAAGTGCTCACAGTGTTGTCCATCAACTTGTTGACACACTCCCAACCTATGATGAAATTCATTTCTAACGTTGTTAAAAATATCAGGTGTTATTCATCTCATTTCTGTCCATTCGATTCGTTCTTTTAATTCATCTAAATTATTATGGCCTCGTTTTAGAAATTTAAATTTTTAAGACCATGGAAAGAAATCTATTGGGGTTACATCTGACGATGTAGCTGGCCATTCCAGAAAACCTTTCTTCCATTCCATCCAGTTGGAAAAAATGCATCTAAATAATCGCGAACGCTCAGGCGTAATGGAAGTGTAATGGAATGTTTTAACAATTTATCAAAACATTTACATTTAACAAACTTGACACTATTTTAAACATTTTGGTGGTGCAAACCTCTAAACCGTAACACCATCTGCCGCTGGTTCTGAATCACTTCGGTAACTTCAAACCTTGAATCATCGCTTTAATATATAACTATCCCAATATCCATTTTAAAGCAAGCTCAACCTTTGTATTTAAAAAAAATGTATGCAATGTACTATGATACCGGCACGCTCTCTAGTACTTTGTACAGAGTTTAGTACGTTCAACTCAGTTTTTTCTTGTGTTACGCTAGTCATTTAGTAAATGAATAGCAAACAACACGCGTCTTTCTAATTCTGTGCACCCCAGCGTAATAAAACGAAAGGATGTATAACTCGATTCAACGATACTACAGGCCCATTCATACATAATTCCTTACTTCTATTCACGGTCAGTAATCTAGCATCATTTAAAATTGCCTTCCATAAATACGACCACGTGAGTATAATTTATTTGTACAAGGCGTCCATTCTAAATAAATATGTATTCTTCACTTAGGAGTGTGTGAATAGCGGCCATTGTTACATCGGAGTAAATGCATTGGATGAGTGAATGTAACTAATTTAATCTGCGAGTTAATTTATTTCACAATACTTAATGAGGATTTTAAGGCAGGATGTTTTAATGACAGTTGTTTATACGGATTAATTATTAATTTAGAACCAGGGGTGTAAATAAAATAAGTTATCCTTTAGAGGACGGGAAATTCAGTATACTGGCTCAAAGAAAAGCTCTCGTCTTTGTTCAAACATCATTATTTTGGGGTTTTAGGGTCGCCAATTACGAGTCTGAAGTTATATTTTAAAAATTCAAGATGGCGGATCTAATATGGCGGAGAAATCCTATATGGTGGACAAAAATTTTAAATTTGCTAGAATTTGTAATAAAACTACAGACATATTGAGGTCGCTGATTACGAATCTTAAATCAGATTTTAAAAATTCAAGATGGCGGATCCAATATTTGGGACAAAAATCTCAAATTGGCTCAATATCGTTCTGAAAACTATACACATAGGTTTTTGAAATCGCTGATTATGAAACCAAAATTTTATTTTAGAAATTCAAGATGGAGGACCCAAATGGCGACGAAAAGTTTTTAATTCAATCAATTGTGGCACTTGTTTTTGGCATCATTGATTACGATTTGGGAATTGCTAATGACAAATATGATATGATTTTTGGAATTCAATTCAATTGACTGATTCAGTTGGATGGACTCAAACTGGTGCAATCAAGATACTAGTTGATAAAAAGAATATACATATAGCAGCTATTTACTTGGGAAGAGCACTGTTTCCATTCTGTTATCGAATTGAGAAATGTGCATATAATGTCAAAATAAATCCATAAATCGAAATACCAAAATGTGTTATTATCACTTGACTTTATCATGTTGTGATGAATATATCGTATTTTTTTTCGACCGCCCGCCGTCCTGAATCCGCCATTTTGAATTATAAAAATTTATAATCAAATATGTAGTCAAAGTCGTTGACGTTGTTAACCTTATTAACAGCTTACTGCATATAAATTACATTTACCTAACCAGCGTTTCCGCATGATATCGGTGTATAACCGCGCAGACGTGAGTCCCGGGACATCGGGAAGGATCGGTCAGTGGCGTGGGTATGCAGGGATAAGAAATACACTCGTATATAATTTACAAGGCGCTTAAAAATACAGTTTATACTTTCATTATCATAGAGATTTATAGTGTCGAACCCTGCGTTGTAGCACAAATTTCCAAACTTTATTCATCAGTAATGTTTCCCAAAATTTCAGGAAAGAATCAAGATATGAATGCAGAAGGTGGGTTAATAATTAACAAAAAGTTTATACATTGTAGATGCAAATCAACCACCTAGTTTATATGCATATATATATATATATATATGTATGTATGTATGGATGGATGGAAGTATGTAAATTATGATATTATAATAATACTCACCCTATAATTACTCCGAAGAGTAACCCCTTAGGTCCTCTCAGGGACCTGTGCGGGAAGGAGTGGCTATTATTATTATTTGCCATGGCGCACTGGGAGCGACTTAAGATTATTTCGGTAACGCATTTGCTTTACAGTTCTGAGGAAACCCAGAAAACTCAGAACATTACCAAATCTAGGGCATGTGCGGTTGGATTGGCATCTATGCATCCACACCTATACACTAGTGTATTAGTAGCTGCATATCAAGCCCTGACGGAGAAAGCGAGACAATTAAAAATCGCTACCCCGGCCGGGGACTTGAACAACGCGCACAGAGGTATCGCGACTGGAAAGACGGCGCTTTAACCCACTCGGCTACCCGTGCCCAATATTACTTTTTTAATCAGATACAGTGAAGTGTATGGAGAAGTAAATCAGTTTTTCGACAATACAAAATAATACTAACCTTGCTAATTTTGGTAATAAATACTAGTAATAAATTTATATGTGAATTCTTTGATGTTATCCGCATGTGTTTTGAAGAGTTGACTTCCTTAAATAGAATAATGAATAACGTCCACTTGGTAACGGTCATGATAAGCATAATAAATTCTTTAGTTCTTTTCGAGAAGATAGGGGTAATCGCGTTTCAAAAGCTTTATGAATAGGAAGGACATCCTTGAGTGGAACATAAATGAAGTGAGCGGCAACAGAAAGCTCTATGAGCTTTTCTGTTACTTGCAAATACAAGGGCGTAGCCAGTATTTATCTTTTTTGGGGGGATGCAGATGAAACAAAAAAAGCTAAAAAAAGTTAGTGGAGGCAACGGCAACCGCAATCCCCCGAGTATTTTGGTTTTTACTTGACCCTTTGGGGGGGGGGGGGGGGGGCGAACGCTGCAGATTAAACCAGAAAGCAAAAAAAAAAGGTCGGTGGAGGCAACGGCAACCGCAATCCCCCGAGTATTTTGGTTTTTACTTTACTTGACGACCCTTTGGGGGGGGGGGGCGATCGCCCCCATCGCCCCCCCCCCTGGCTACGCCCTTGAGCTCATAACGTTTTCAGTGTACAATTATGTAGTATGAGCAGAATTTGTTGCAGGCTATCATTGTGTCAAGAACATGAAATTTACAACTAGTTTTATTAACAAATAGTTTTCTTATGTTAAATTTATTTTATAAAATGTAGCTTCCAACGGTTCCTTTTATTTACTGTTAAGCGAAGAGTTTTGTAAACTTGTATGTTGGATTATTCGGTAATAGTCCCAGGATTGATGATACATCTATTATATAAAATATAAGATACATTATGTTCTCATCATAATCATTCTAACGTGTTGATGATTTTTTTAATATACCTATGATTCAGCAAATATTCAACGCTGAATATCTCATTCAGATAATTTACCTTTTGGTATTATTTTTTTCATTTTTTTCAATATATTAAGAAAACAAACCGTAAGAAAGCGTTTGAATAGATGTTATCAATGTTCGTTAGAATTGTAGCTATCCAGAATGGCCATTTTAATTCACAACTACAACCACCTTGAACATAATTATTTTGTTAAGTGGTCCAAGATAACAAATAAACGTTGAAACTAACAATGTTGTAATTCAACAAAGATGAGATAAGACGACACATACATTTATCATAATTAGAATAATAATAATAAATAGTATTCTTTAACAATGTTGTAAGAAACGATATAATATAACCCCAGTAATCTTGATTTACTAAAATTAGAATAGGGAGTACAGTACGTTCAACATAACAAGATAAAAATTGACGTAATATAAATACTAATTTAATATACGAGGTGTGTAAATTTAGTAATGAGACTGGCAACGTAGCGCCCAATCCAGCAACAATGCGGAGACATGCTTGAAAAGGCGGTAGGTTAACGTGTTACGGATCTTCAGTCCAGATTCGATCTTGTTAGAGTCATTTGTTTGTTCTTTGTGACTGTTTTCGTAAATCGTTATTTTTTCTAACGTGTTTTTAAAAATGAGTAACATTAATTGTGAGCAACGGTATGCTATTAGGTTTTGGTTCTGACTTGAACACAGCGCAACAGATAGTTTTGCAAAACTTCAACACGCCTTCAGAGACACCGTATTTTCAATAGACCAAGGTTTTCGGTAGTTTAAGGCATTCTCAGAAGGAAGAGGGTTCGGGATCCTGTGCGTTCAGATCGTCGGTTGACGACAAAAATGAAATGCGTATTCGTGTATTTGTTGTATTTGCCCAAAAACGGCGATGTGTAGAGAAGCTATTCGCTATATTTGCTTTATTTGTACAAATAACGCGAATAGCGCTAACAGCAAATACGCATTTCCGTCCACTTGTCGGTTTTCAATCGCACATCAAAGAAGTCAAATAAGGCGAATATTTGCAATGGTAAAGAAGTCAAGTAAGGCGAATATTTGCGGTAACCGTCCACACTTGGTTCCACCAGCGCCGTGTTCGTCATGGTCTTTTAGTAACTTTGTACTTATGTAGATTTAACATGTATTGGTAATAAGAAGCATTCAGGTAATAAGGTGCTGTCGCTGTCAACACGTCAGTGTCACTGTATTCACTGGTTCTGAATATTCAAACATATTTGGCATATTTGAGTATTTTGATATATGTGTGGATGGCATGTTTGGAATAATTGCAAATACATTAAATATTTGGACAAATACAGCGATACTCAAACACAAATACGCTACGGCAAGTGAAGTGCCACCATCAAGCTCTCCAAGACCCAAAAAAAGCAAGAATGAGCAAGTCGATAATCAAATGTATGCTGATTTGCTTTTTTGAATGCCAGGCAATGGCCCACGAAGAGTGGTACCTCCAGGCCAAACAGTAAATCAACACTTTTACAGAGAGGTTCTTGAAAAACCTCATCAAGTCATCAAGAACTGGATGTTGCATCACGACAATGCGCCTTGTCACACAGCCATTACAGTAAACGAGTTTTTAGCCAGTAAAAACATTCCTGTGGCTGCTCAGCCTCCTTATTCGCTTGACTTGAGTCTCCATGACTGTTTTCTCTTCCCGAGATTGAAAAATCACCTCAAGAGACGTCATTTTGGGACTATAGAAAACATATTGGGACTATACAAACGGCTGTAACCAACCAGCTGAAGGCTATTTCAGTATATGAGTTCCAGCACTGCTATAAGGAATGGAAGAACCGTCTCCAGCGCTGTGTGGCTTCTCAAGGAAGTTATTTTGAAGGAGACAATACTGAATTGTAATTATATTCGAATAAAAAAAAAATAAAAAAATCAGTCTCATTATTTAATTTACACACCTCGTATTTCAGTACATTTTATTTCTGAATGATAGTGTTACGTACAATACACGCAGAATATCTTTGCCCGCGAATTTCGCACAACGAACGTAGTACGAGGTAGAACAACAGTACCCAATAGGTAGATATGAGATCGAGAACACACTGTACTTCTCGAAGCGTTTATGGCTGCAGCTACAAAGCAAATGTGCACAATTTCAGGTTTTGTCTACTGCGGCCAAGGGCAAAGTTGTTGCTGCACTGTATATATGTACATACATAATATGCCTCCTCGTACTCTTGTTCTATAAACAATGATAGTTTTGTTGCAGAAGAATCTGACAAAAACATTTCATTTATCAGCAAAAACATTATTTTCGTTGGTCTACAATCTCTATGACATCAGGTCTATCAGTTCTCACCCCTTTCTATTGTATACACTTTCGTGCTCTAATTTCAGTGCCACTTCCTCGGTTTGATAAAATTTCATTATTTCGTTATCATTTACCGACTGTCTACTGGGTGTAGGTACGTCATGATTCACCGGGTGGAATTTGTTCCAATAACAATATTTACGTATGTGTAGGGAATCTTATCACATACTTATGTATGTTGTAACGTGAATCATACGGGACATGTGAGCTTGTCGCGTTTGTCTGTTAACTCTATAGTTGCAAATCGGTCTTCCGCTGATAGTGTTCTGTTGCGGTATTCCCAAGCGCCTTGTAATCGTAGTTAGTAGTCGTGTTGTGGTAGTGAAGAGAATTAAGGTTGTTATTGTACTGTAATGTGCGTCAGTTCTTATTCTACATTTGTTTGCTATTGTGAAGAAGTTGTAAGTACCAGGCACAGGTCGGAGTCATTTTTCTCATTGATGTAATTTAAGCTTGTATGTGTACATAGAGAAACAAGTTTCTTTGTATCAACTAAAATTGTGTTACAAAACTAATTTTTTATTTTATTAGTAAGTATATTAAATTATTATAGTAGCCCATTGTACAGTGTGTATAATTTCCGGCTCTTTTGCGGGATAACTCACTTGTCATTAAAGATAGAGAGTTACGGTTTGCATATTACTGACCTATCATTACCTGACCTATTATTTTTCAAAAAAACTGCAGAACACCCTGGGATCTCAGTAACGCTCTGTGGAATATTTGCAGTATATTTTTTTCATAATCTAGAAACAAATATAAGGAGAGGTTTTTCGATTTGTTACAAAATATTTTTTTTCCAAAAGTTATGGCCATTTAAATTTTGGGAAGCAAAATGTTCCTATAAAATTAAAACCAACCGCCGCACAGTGGGAGATTTCGTGTTTTATTTTCCAAAAACCTAATATCTCGAGAAACCAGATATTCTAATAATTCTTTTTGGACGTTGAAGAATAAAAAAAAAATATCAAGAAAGTCCGTTTATTAAAACCTATAGATCTATAAAACAATAAGGAATCTCAAAAAAACTTGAAAACTTAGTGTAAAATTTCAAATATCTCAATAACAAAACAAGATGGTCTGATAAATCTCTTTTTATTAGAAAGCTATTGTTGTAAGTAAAATATGAGGATTAAAAATAATTCCTGTGTATCGAAGCCTAACCTTAAAAGTGATAGTAAATCTCGAAATGTGATGCACCTTGTGAAAAGGTATCAGATGTCGGGTGGGGGTCAGATTTCGATAGAGCATAAATTTTGCTTCATTTACAAAAAATGAAGTATCTAACGTTAATATAGCTCGAACTGAAAGCAGGTAAAATTTCAATATGTAAAATCGTAATTTTGAAAAAAACACATTTAAAGTTTGTCTGAAGGTTAGTCTGAAGGTTTTGATACACAGAAAGTATCTATTATCTTTATATAATACCGACTAGATTAGCTTTATTATAGTAAAACATTTATCTGGCTATCTTCAAGAATATTCCAGATTTTCTATAATATTATAGGTTATGTTTTAATACACAGGAATCATTCATACTCTTTACATTTACTCTTCCAGCTTCATTGTTAAGAAAGATTGACAAGTATCTTGTTTTACTTTGGAGATATTTAAAATTTAACTGTAAGTAGTAAAGTATTTCGAGATTTACTATCACTTTTAAGGTTAGGTTTCGATACACAGGAATTATTTTTAATCCTCATATTTCACTTACAACATTAGCTTTCTAATAAAAAGAGATTTATCAGACCATCTTGTTTTGTTATCGAGACATTTGAAATTTTACACTAAGTTTTCAGTTTTTTTTGAGATACCTAATTGTTTTATAAGTTAGGTTTTAATATACGGACTTTCTTAATAATTTTTTTCTATTCTTCATGATCGTAGCTTCAACGTCCAAAAAAGAATTATTGGATTATCTTGTTTCGTTCTCGAGATATTAGGTTTTTGGAAAATAACACACGAAATCTCCCATTGTGCGCCGCTGCCTCTAACTCACTCTTCTTTTTATCTCATTGGAAATGTAAAAACGGACTTTCATACAATAAGCTCACAACTTATATGTTTGATAAAACTTGTCTTTAAATTCCCAGTAGACTTTGGTTTATATTAAATTAAAAATAAATAATCTAATGTGACGGTAAATAAAGATTTCCCAGATGAACCAATTTATCAAAGGAAATTATTACCTTAACAGTTTTTACTATATAGTTATTACAATTGTTTATATCTTAACTGTTAATTACCATAAATCATCCTTAGCCAATGCTATTGATTAAAGTGATTAGTACAACAACGAACATTTTTTTGGCAAACTCAAAAATATGTCTGCCTAATTTTATTTGATCATTAATACTATTGAAAATGATGGTCATTTTCTCTAATTGCATTCTTGAAAACTTTTCTTATTCTTCGGAAGAAGTTTAACGGACGGTCCCGTAAAGACGAGTTCCTTCATGGAACGATGTCGAGTATTGTAAATTATCTTTTTTTTAGGAATGTTTATATTTCTCTTTATGGGGTCATAAAGAGAAATCTAAGACAGAGAGGTCAGTTGACCGAGGAGGCCACTTTATAAGTCCCATTATTTGCTATCCATCTTTGAAGGAAGTTATTTTCTAGGAAAGGTCGTATTAATTGACTATTGTGGGCAGGTGCCCCATCCCAAATATATATATTATTTAATTAAGCTAAAGGGACATTATCTATCAACTCAGTTAACTCACTTTTCTTTCTAAAATAAAACAAACAACACTGAAACCCAAACGTCGTTACTGTTTCCAGTCAAATATTTTATAATACGGTGATTTTCGTGGGACGATTGCCTAGTGTTATGGCGGTTCAACATGCCGGCACTTGAAAAGTAAATTTCGTCGGATCACATTATCACAGCATAAGAACTTATGCTGTGATATTACATTTCTGGCAAAATTATATTCGTTCAGATTTATTCCATATACCAGTTTCAAAAAACCAAACGTCGTTCCGCATCTCCAGGATGCAAAATTTGTACGATTTGCATTTTGTAAGGCCGCAATTTATTTTTTTCTTAATATTGTCTGTACCCCAGACTTAGACACACCGATTTCTCTTTCAGTTCCTCTGCATGCATTTGAAAAAAATATAGGATTTGGGTCGGGATTTTATAAATGCTCCATACTCCAATAAATTTGTCTTTATTCTATAAACAATGTCGGCAAAAAGGCTGTCTTCTTTCTGTTTAAATACAATCTTCAACAATCACATTAACACGCAAAGTAATACACAGGTGTTCTTTAACAAATACAACAACTCGAAATAAAAACTTTTGTTTTGTTTTAAAAACTCTTATCTTTAAACTTAGAACTTATCTTTAACAACTGAGTTATCCGGCAAAAGTGCCGAAACTTGAACACCCTGTACAGTAGAAACTAAATAACTGCGAAAGAGTACACAATATGTATCTATGTCTGACAATTTGCGTCAGTAGAATTTTGTTAAAAAATTTTCCGGGTTTTCATTACTTTTAATACGAGTACTGTATTTGCGTTTTGACAACTGGGAATAAATAAATCCGCACGTTTAGGCGGTGTGCGACCGGGCGTACAGTCTGTAATTGTTATTTGTGGGTATATTATATATCTCGGGTATGGTCGCATTACCTCGTACTATAATACCTAGTATTCTGGGTGTACTTTAATACCTACAGATATATTTGCCAAAAACTATTTTGTAGAATCTTAATTAGTAGTCTCATGTATAGTCCTTCTAATTTTAATTGAAAATGATAAATACGCCTGGGGAACAAAAAAAGCGGTGCAACTTTATGTTTCCATGGGCGTGCATATATCTTTTATAAATTCGAAAATTGTGAAAGAATTTTTTTCATTCAAATCAATATAGGAGCTAAAATTAGCCTGCATACAAAACTCTTAATATTTGTAATATAATTTGCTGTAAATTATGCTCATGTAGCCAGACAATCTCAAAAAATTGTCTGTGTTAATAAAACTAGCTGAAATACACGTCACTGGCGCTTTAAACACCTAGAATTTCTAAAGTCGTAAATCATTTTAACGAAGTCGTAAAAATTTTATGCCACAGTGGACCGAATAAGTATTTGGATGTATTACATATAAAGCAATCCTATAGTATACTGGTCGGCATTTGCTGGTTGCCGGCATCGGTGTTGCTGGCATCGCGTTGCCGGCTCTTCAAAATTTTCTTAAGTATAGTAACATACATAAAGTTGTTTTAATTTATAATTATTTTTTCAGCAATTTTAAACGCTTTATTTTAATGCTAACTAATAAATTTATATCTATGTATTTTTTTAAATATTTCCAAACTAGCTTTCTAAGAACGTCACGAACTAACAGTTTACTGAAGTATGAAGTATACTTGTACTTATAGTGAGCTTAGCAATTTTAGAAAATATATCTGACAACCTTGCTTTTTTCTACCTATTTTCAATTTAGAATGGAAATAGAGTACTCAAATATGAAGTAGTCAGTTTTGGCCCTCTTGTGTACTAAAACAATCGTTTTGACCTTTTTTTTTTAAATTGAAACGTGTGCATATCTATGTTTCGATTGCCTTTTTTGACGATATGATATTCTGCCACTTCTGTAATTTTAGTACATTTGAAAAATATCCATCTATGATTGATGTTTTCTTTCAGCAGCCCACATGGCGGCTCTGGGGCGAGGAGAAGGCAGATGGCGCCCTCTACACCGTCTACCTCAAGAAAGTGCGTTACCATCGTCCAACCAGGAGTCTGTCCTCCTCACACTCGGTAAGATCACTGAATCAATGACTTTTTACACAATTTTTGTAGTTTTATTCAACAGTTACCTAAGTTGTAGGCATGTATATTGATCAGAACAGAAATATTGTTAAAATCAATTGCAAATAACATCACTAACTTTTGCACTCCTTCCTCAATCCCTGTGTTCACGCACCAATTTCACCATGTCGCTAGAGTAAAGCTCTTCCTATGCTATATTTTTTGAATGATAACCGACAGCGCCAGCAAACTGATGTTGCAACAAGAAATGAAACAACCCGTATGTACTAGGGTTAGAACCAAGTGGTGTTTTGAGCAGCTTAACTATGATAGAGACATCCAAAAAAAAGTCATCAAAGTTGGCCGAGAAAAAAAGACGGATTTCTATTCTTAATCGAATTTATAACCTTATTTACTTGTCAAAACTGTCACATCATATGACAGCTATTGTTTATTTTATAAATTGTAACAGTTACTTGTCAAAAGTTTGACAAGTATTTAGTTTGACCGCTATTTCCATCTCTCGTTCATAGCCATAGAGTTGATGACGTTTTTTTGGATATCTCTATATATCACCAGATATAGTTAGGTTGCTCAAATACCCTAGAATATTCCTCTGGGATTGTGAGGACGTCGCATTCTTTCCGTGATGTAATCAAAGGCTTGTGACCTATGGCAAGAATATAGACACTGTATATAACATAACTGACTTTTCAGCACGTATTTACTGAGACCATTTGGCAAAACGTGGATCAAATTCATGTCATAGTTGCACAAAATACCATTTGGTTCTAACTCTAGTACATACATACATTTAAAATTACATAATGTGGTATGTATTTAAGGGAGGAAAACTTCTTGGACGCCCGAAAATGAGTCTTTTTTTATGATTTTTTTTTGTGGTAATAAAATAATCACATAATTTTAAAGTTTTAACATCATTTTATTACATCTTTTGAAGAGTAGAAAAACATATTTTCTATTTTTTTTAAACAAAATGGCGGCTTTACAGGACATTCCTTCAGGCACTTTGGCGTGACATCGAAATGTGCTGCATTTGTCATAATTTTGATCGGAAACCAAAAAAAAAAATGGTTTTTCAGTTATTGGCATGTGCAGGAGAAGGATAAACCTATAAAACTATAAAAAAAGTATAAAACCGGAAATTAAGCAGGCTGTTTAATTAACTGTTCAAAATTTCGACTATTTTTTCGACAATTTTTATCCCAAAAAAGTAATGTAATTACGAGATATCTTTAAAACTTTAGGTACATCTTTCCGATAATAATATAGACAAAAATCTCCCAAAATTTCAGCCAAATCGATCAATAACTTTTTGAGTTACAGCAAGAGCAGTTTCTGAAAATAATTACGAGATACCTAATCGCATTTAAAAGTTCCAATACATTAAAACTATTAGTTTTAATGACTTACCGATCAATAAGTGATTCCAGGGCACATATAATAAACCTCCAGCCTCTTCGAAGAGCTGGTTTTCTTCACAAAAAGGTCTGATGAAAGAAATGTTACTCCACCTCAAGCGCTCCGGCTACCTGAATCGCTAGTTTACGGTATGGGGTATGAGGTAGAGCCCCGGCGCTCTCGAATATATGCGATAACTCCGTAAATATTTAATATTTAGATTTTTTCTCTTTCTGGTATACTCTTAATATATTATACTTTCGAAATAAGGAAAAAAATCGATTTTGTTGGAGATTGTAGAGTTTTTCCTCCTTAATCAGTAGAGTCCGGAAAGTCTGTTACAACGCAGAGTCGGACTCGTAATCCGTCATGTCATTGACGAAAGGACATATATGAGAGACCAAAAACACGAGTAAAAATGTGTTAATAATGTACATACCTATCGCTTGTGTTATTCAGAATCACTGATGATGAACACACAGCTGTCTTCATTGCTTGAGAGTACGTTGCCACAACCAGTAGTATTTCTGCATTTCTTCTCGTTAAAAACGTCTAAAGTGAATATTGTCGAACACGTTCCGTGAAAGGCGACATGCGCAAAAGATTATGCACAAATCAAACCAAAATTCCTCTTTTCTAACACTACCAGTAATATATTTTGTTGATGGATATTCGAACGAATATAAATATATAATATATGTCGTAGGTCTTTTATAAATTAACAACTTTAGTTTCAGTTGTTTACTCAAAATCCTTTAGGGTTTCATTTTTTTCTGGCAATCGTACGGTGTTTTCTTTAATCAGTCTTTTGCGTCAGGAAAGGAAGCACTACACTTGACCCATTTCGACGCAGAAATAAAGAGGTACGCGTGTACTTCCTGTGCATGTGTACAGGCTTACTTCTATACCATGCTCTACTAATCGTAACTTCCAAATTGGAAATTACTAATGATGTGTATCGTTAATAAATTACTAAATAAAATAAATTTAAACGCGTTTTAAGTGAATCAGTAAGTGCCTAATTTTCTTACGATTAGACTGTTTTTTGAACAAGGAAAATTCATAAACACCGACAGTGTCCATTGAAGAATAAGTTGTTACACTAGATTAGTTGCACTAGATTGGCCTAAAATGTGTTCCTAAATATGTAGTTTACATGACGTTCTATGTTGAATTGACGTTCTATATGAATTAGACGAAGACAATAAAAAAATCGTATTCTTCATCTTAGAGATAAACTATAATTTTAGACGCTCTAATGGGTACAAATGCTTTTTTTTATGTAATGAATATGTGAAATATTATTTCTGTATTTTAAACAAATTTACTTTAGAAAAAAAGAGTAGCCTTAATACAAAAATATTTACTGGTATGAAAAACTTTTTTCTCTGTGTAGCTTTAAGAAAATTTTGCAGAAAGCAGAAGAATTAACTTGTTGAATAAAAGACAATACACTTGTTGAATCAATGAAAAGAAACAATATGAAAACGTTGGTTTGTGGGAGACTATTTTCGAAAATGTTTTGAGACTATTTTAGAAAGTTCTGGTTTTTTTGTGTTATTCTTCTATTTAGGTCTAATAATCACTAAATATATAATGTGAGTCACATTACTTAGGGAAATATGCAAATTTCAAATTCCAACAGTTGCCATTGGTACGTATGTATTGTATATACATACATATACAGGGTAAGTTTTTAGTGCGAATTTGGTCTATAGAATTGTTCTTTCATAAAAAAAATACTAAAACGGAATATGTGAGGTTGTTTGCAACCTTTTTTTCCACCTTTTAAAACGTTGCGTCGACTAACTTCCTTATTTTGAATGGAACATCCTATATATTTTTTCTAATTTGGAAAGAGAAAGCATGTAGCTATTCCTAAACCCAGCAGATTCAGAGATATTTGATGTTTTAAAAAAATGACATATGTTAGAAAATATCTGAAAAAAACCGTCGTAACTTTTGGTTAGTAGATTCCCATTTTATTTTCGGCACAACATAAGAACATAAGGTGCTCGATATTTTGTAATTAAAGTAAATTAGAGAATACTGTACCGAGTGTTCAATTTGTTGTGTTACATTTTGCTAGTTTCAAATCGAGATTTGTTTAATTCAAATGGAACACACATGTATGCTAAAGTTACAAATTTCGGAGATATTTTCGATTTTCTTTCGAAAGGAAAACATTTATTTCCAGTTTTGAAATATTTTAATATATTATTATGGTTGATTTTATTCATAAAAATAATGGAAGTAATTTGATCTGCTTTCCGTTTAAGAAACTTATTAAACTTACTATTTAAGTCTTTGTGTATAAAAAGAAGCAGTGAATAGTGGTTAAATACGTTTTCAATTCTGCCGTTGTCATTTATGGCTAGTTTGATGGTAATTTTTAAGATGAATGCTTCAATATCGAAAATATCTCCAAAATTTGTAACTTCACACCCATCATGTGCATATGAGCAAAAACGATAACTGATAGTTAGATAATTTGGGCTAAAAATGCAGGGTCTTCCATTTGAACTAAGCAAGTTTTCTCGATTTGGCAAAATGTAACACAATAAATTTAACACTTACATTTGAATTTACACTCACATATCCATTTGAGCATTTTTTATGAAATAACGATTCCATAGACCAAATACGTACTAAAAACTCACCCTGTATGTGCATACATAATATGTGCAGTTAAATAGTTACTTACTACTTCTTGGAAAATACGTACCAATTTTATTAATTTCCAGATTTAACTTTGTGCGACTTATATTTCGTGTATTGGGAAATTCGTATTTTTCTTTTTAAAATTAAGTTAGTCGTAGAATCTTATTAACGATTTTGTTTATATTCGATGCCCAAAAATATACTTCGGTAAATATAATTAGTTCCAGATACATATTTTACACACACGCTTCTTATACAAATAATTTAAAGTCGAAGTCTTTATCAAATGTGGGACTATACTTTGACTACGAAATAAAGGACAATGGTAAAAATAGCCGTTTTTTAACGCATCTGCGGCACGAACGAAACCCTACAGAAATGATTGTTTATGATTAGTAGAAGTCAGTAATATTCATAGAAAACCCTAACAGTCCGGGGAAACCTAGTGCGCTATCTATATAGTACATCATCTCAATCGACTGCTAGTCTACAAGACAGTTACAAAAAAAATAAAAAGTTTTCAAACCCAAATACCAGACCATATACCTTTTTTTGGTTTTTGGGACGCTGAATCCAAATCTGAGATTCGTTTAGCTCTGTCACCTCAAGATTTTTTTTGAAGCTCATTTGAAGGTTATATCAGGCTCATATTATGTAATTATAAGGTCGAATATAGTAAACATGTTCCAATAACTTGTTCTATATGTTTTCGGGGTCACCCGATCTGAATCCGAAGTCCATTTGATCACACTGTTGAGGTTCAAGGTCATTCCAAGGTCAATCGAGAGTCATTCTAGGGTTACTATAAGGTCAAATTAAGAATAAAACGCTGCACGTTCCTAACCATAGACATAATTATGTCTATGTTCCTGACACTTGTTCTATAAGTTTCAATCGGAGGTTCATTTGATTATACTATTGAGTTTTAAGGTCATTCGCCTAAAAAGACTACGCGAGAATCATTTAGCCACAAAATGTGTCTCAGAATTGTCAAAAATGTGTCTCAGGAAGAAAAAAGAAAACACTATTATTGGGCATACTTGCGGATGTAAGGCAGGTAAAAGAACAGTAGGTTGCTGTTCGCACGTAATGCTGATATTGTGGTATTTTGGATACGCAATAAATCTGAACGAGATTCCTCGTGCTCCAGATCATTCACAAGTTTTTGGTTTTGAAAACGATGATGAGAATGAGAGCGAAATTGAAATCAATTATGAATAATGAAATATTGGTATTACTATACATCGATAACAATTTCAGTAGAATTTTAAAAACAGAAAATAAATGAAATACTAAAAAAAACATAAATACTTTATAAAACACAAAAAAGAAATCTAAAAAATAAAAAAATAAAAACAAAAAAAATATAAAAAACGATAAAAAACCAAAAAAACATAAATAAATAAAAACCCAAAAACCATAAAAACGATAAAAAACAAAAAAAATGTAAGGAACGCCTCCTCGTGGTGCGTTCTGGGAAACACTTTTTTTGGCTAAATGATCCTGCATAGTTAGGTGTATTTTTTATTATTCTATCTTACTATAACCCAATGACCCTCTTTTGACCTTGGAATGGCCTTGAACCTCAACAGTGTGATCAAATGGACTTCAGATTCAGATCAGGCGACCCGAAAACCTATAGAACAAGTTATTGGATAATGTTCTGCTCATTTTTTTGTATTTAACCTTATAGTAATCCTAGAATTACTCTCGATTGACCTTGGAATGACCTTGAACCTCAACAGTGTGATCAAATGGAATTCGGATTCAGATCGGGTGACCCCGAAAACATATCGAACAAGTTATTGGAACATGTTTACTATATTCGACCTTATAATTACATGATATGAGCCTGATGTAACCTTCAAATGAGCTTCAAAAAAAAATCTTGAGGTGACAGAGCTAAACGAATCTCAGATTTGGATTCAGCGGCCCCAAAACCAAAAAAGGTATATGTCCTGGTATTTGGGTTTAAAAACTTTTTATTTTTGATGTAACTGTCTTGTAGACTAGCAGTCGATTGAGATGATGTACTATATAGATAGCGCACTAGTTTTCCCCGGACTTTTAGGGTTTTCTATGAATATTATTGACTTCTACTAATCATAAACAATCATTTCTGTAGGGTTTCGTTCGTGCCCCAGATGCGTTAAAAAACGGCTATTTTACCATTGTCCTTTTGTTAATTGACCAGTACGCCTTTGATTAGTTTCATTAGTGGTGTGCTCGCCTCATTTACTACCCCCGTTTGATGTGTGAAACTGGAGACATAGGGTTTAATTTAGCGCCCTATTCTTCTGTTTTAATAAACGGCTAATTCGCTCCTTTTAGATCACACTGCAATTTCACCGAGGTGTATATTTCTTTTTTACAACTTCGTTACGAGCACAACTGAAGTTGATTAAAGTCGTTAGATGTGCATAGTCATTCGTAAGGATTGATATTGGTCTGAAATAGACTGTAGCTTAAAATATTCGCGCATTAAAGGGTTGTTTTTAAATTAATTTTATGACACAATGCATTAAAGGTTATATGTTACAATTTTTTTCGAACAAAATAGAGCTTAAAATATTTTATTAAAATAGAACACAACTGGAAAATCTTTCAAGTTGTGATATTTGAGCTTCTTTTTTTTATAGAAAAAGTTATTAGCTGGATTATAACTGATGGATATGTAACTAATAATTACTTCTTCAACTATACCTCGCATCAATTTTTCGTTGACAATTTTCATCCCTTCACATAATTATCTGTCTTTAATTATCTTTATAAGAAACCTTATGGAATTGAGTATATGAATATATGTTGAATGTACATACATATGTTCATGTTGTAACCTTGTCTGCCACACCCTTTTGGTCATCACTTTGGAAGTATTTACATATGTTTTATTAAGGTTCCTTTAACTAGATATTTAAATAATACGTCCGATCTCTTTCTATAAAAACCATCAGTTACTCAAACATCATGTCCCTGAAATGTTTTGTTGAATATACAGTGACGTCCAGAAAGTTTGCACTTTATTGGTAGGTACCAGTGGCGGTGCGTGATATTTCAGTTAGCCATATCTTGAAAACGACGCATGGGACCCACTTCACTTTTTAGGTGATGACTATACACCTCTTACAGAAAGGATTTATAGTGAAAAAACCGTCAGCAAAGTTTGCGAAAAAATTTTTCAAAAACACTGGAGCACTCCCTGGGTTCTCAGTAACGCTCTGTGGGATATTTGCAGTATATTTTTTTTCATAATCTAGAAACAATTAAAATTCTCATTATGAAAAAAATATATACTGCAAATATCCCACAGAGCGTTACTGAGAACCCAGGGAGTGCTCCAGTGTTTTTTGAAAATTTTTTCGCAAACTTTGCTGACGATTTTTTCACTATAAATCCTTTCTGTAAGATGTGTATAGTCATCACCTAAAAAGTGAAGTGGGTCCCATGCGTCGTTTTCAAGATATGGCTAACTGAAATATCACGCACCGCCACTGGTAGGTACTACTTGCATAATTTGTTTTCCAAAATAATATTGAAATAAACTTTTTTTTTTGCATTTGGTGCAAACTTTTTGGCGTCACTGTTTATGTGGTTATCCGCTCTTACACGGATATTTTAAGCTTTAAACTTTACTTAAATAAAAAAAAAACATTCCTTTTTTTTTCTGTAGTATTGGTAAATTATTGAATATGGATCAAGCAGATACGATGTGTGTAAATTAAGTAATGAGACTGGCAACGTAGCGACCGATCTAGCAACACTGCGGAGACTGGACTTGGAAGGGCGGTAGGTTAACATGTAATGCACATTCAGTACAAGTTTGAAACCGTTTTTTTCTAGTGCGTTTTAAAAATGAGTGACATTAATTTTGAGCAACGGTGTGCTATCAGGTTTTGCTTCAGACTTGGAGACAGCGCAACTGATACTTTTGAAAAACTTCAACACGACTACGGAGACATGTTTTTTTAAGAGCACGGATTTTTCGGTGGTTTAAGGCATTCTCAGAAGGAAGAGAGTCGATTGAAGATGAACCACGCAGCGGAAGGCCTTCATCTTCAAGAACCGATGAAAATGTCGATAGAATACGGGATCTTGTGAGTTCAGATCGTCGGTTAACGACAATAATGATCGGGAAAGAGCTAAATTTGAATCACACCACTGTTCATCAGATTTTGATTAACGAATTGGGGACGAGAAAAATCTGGCCAAAAATGGCTCCAAAAAACCTTTCGCAGGAACAAAAGGACATCAGGAGAGAAAGGTGGCTGTGACTTTTAGGAATCGATTGAAAATGATCCCCATGTTATTGAACATGTCATTATTACTGGTGATGAGACTTGGATATTTGAGTACGACCTGGAAACCAAGCGCTAAAGCATGGAGTGGCACTTCAAGCTCTCCAAGACCAAAAAAGCAAGAATGAGTAAGTCGAAGATCAAATGCGTGCTGATTTACTTCTTTGATAGTCGGGATTTGTTCACAAAGGGTTTGTGCCTCCAGGCCAAACACTAAATCAACACTTTTACAGAGAAGTTCTGGAAAAACTTCGAAAAAAGGTAATGCGTGTGGGACAAAACATCAAGAAGAACTGGATGTTGCATCACGACAATGCGCCTTGTCACACAGCTATTTCAGTAAACGAGGTTTTAGTCAGTAAAAACATTCCTGTGGCTCCTCAGCCTCCTTATTCGCCTGACTTGAGTCCTTGTGCCTTTTTTCTCTTCCCGATTGAAAAATCACTTCCAAGGGACCTCATTTGGGACCATAGAAAACATTCATACTGCTGTAACCGACCAGCTGAAGGCTAATGCGTGTGGGACAAAACATCAAGAAGAACTGGATGTTGCATCACGACAATGCGCCTTGTCACACAGCTATTTCAGTAAACGAGGTTTTAGTCAGTAAAAACATTCCTGTGGCTCATCAGCCTCCTTATTCGCCTGACTTGAGTCCTTGTGACTTTTTTTCTCTTCCCCGATTGAAAAATCACTTCCAAGGGACCTCATTTGGGACCATAGAAAACATTCATACTGCTGTAACCGACCAACTGAAGGCTATTCCAGTATATGAGTTCCAGCACTGTTATGAGGAATAGACGAACCGTCTCCAGCGCTGTGTGGTTTCCCAAGGAAATTCTTTTTAAGGAGACAATACTGAATTGTAATTCTATTCAACTAAAAAAACAAAAGTCTCATTACTTAATTTACACACCTCGTATCTAGGAATATGTGAAAGAAAGTTCGTTTTTTTCAGGTAAAACTTGAATTCCAAACAATATAAATGAGCTTTTTGTTATGTTTAGATTTATTCTGAGGGAAGTATTTTCGACAACTAGTCATTCCTACAATTGCATTTGAGAGCGATATCTAAGAGATTAGTGATGATGTGGGATAGAAAACTATTTATCATCACACTTGTTTTCAGATCATTTAGATTTGCGATGTGGGAACTCTAGATGCATTGTCTTCCAGTATCGAGGTCTTGAATAATTCGATTACTTTCCGAATTGTTATTATTGACACCATTTTCTTCCATTGTACGAATAGTCTGCTTAAAAAGTAGGTCCTAGGCTCGCCATTATTCCTTCTCGAGTTGATGGACATGTTTCATAAATTTCAGTTTCGTGCTTATCTTCTGTAAATTTTTTTCGGATAGTTTTCATCACGTTTAAGTACCAAAAAATTAAAATTAATTTGAGGAAGCTATTAAAAAATAAAAAGCTTCCCAAAGAAGTTATTTTGAAGGAGACAATACTAAATTGTAATTATATTCGAATAATAAAAAAAACAGTCTCATTACTTAAATTACACACCTCTTACTTTTAGTTACTGCTTACTGGTAATATGTAATATATTTTGAAAATTTCGAGTGACCTAATCTGCTCACTTGAGAAAACATAATATGTTCCAACCTTACTTTTTAAGTGATTGCTGAATAAAACTAGTACGTTCACTAGCGAGAACTTGTTGAAAATATCTAATAAGAAAGAAGATATATGAAAAACAAGAACACTATTTTATTGGTACTATAGGAAAAAAAATTAATTGGATCAAATATTCCTATATTTAGTTTTAAGTATGTTTGATTTAGTGATGAGAAGAAGAAATATTAGTTTTTTTTTTAGACTTATATAGGATAATATATTACGTATATCTCTTCTTCTTGATTGACATCCAGCCGGCTGCGTCGAATAGACTGACGAACTAAAGTAAGGTCATAACGGTGAATAGCGGGGGGAGGGGCAGTAGGACACGTGAACGTCCATGGCGGGGGGAGTTTAATTATTAAATACTAGCAGGTGGTTTCATAAGACAAAATCATTCTTACTATATTATGATATTCATTATATCTTTGAATACCTATTATTGAGAAGGGAAGATTTATGGCGGATGATTTTAATCTGTTTAAATTATGCGTAAAGGAATTGATTATAAACAATGTATTAAGGTACTTGGATAAGGATTAATGCGTATTGCTTAAAATCGCTTGTAAATAAGCCAATATTTTGTAAGAGGGATAAAAAAATATTGTGGGTTATCCCAAGAGATAGAATATACCTCGCGGACTTTTTGTAGACCTTTTTAAGGTGTACAATACGGTACATTATTTTGATCTATCTGTGGTAGCCAGCGTTTGAAATGTAAGAAAAAATGTTTATTACGACATCACATGAAACCTCTAAAATTATAGTGTTTCTACTATATTATGCATGTATTATACAATAAACCTTCTTCAATACTTATTATTAAAAACCGAAAAATCGTTGGTAGTTTTAAAGATCTAAGAACAAGTTAGTAGATAGACAGGGACAGAGCGGGGCGACTGTTTTATACTATGTTATGATTATCGAAACCTATTATTTATTTTTTACCATGAGCGCAGAAGTAACAGTAGTGTTTATGTATGTAATAGCGCAGTATTTGTGCACAAATAATATATGAAAATCGCTTTGTTACTGGTTGCGCTTGTATGAATAATTAGATAAAGAGTGAAAATTGTTTGTAAAAAATAAGTTAGTGTTCTTTTCGTAAAGATCTATTAAGTAACACAAAAAATATATATTTTTTAAGAATGATCTAGATAATAAACTAAAAATATGATTTAGGGGGCTGATAAAGGGCCTTATCGAAACCCCTCCTTTCTGTCTTACATTTTGTGTCTGTGCCTGAATTTAACTAAACGTAATGTGGAAGTATGACCTTTTAACCTTTTATTTTCAACATTTTCAACGGAACTGTAATCACATTATTCCCGAGCATAAAATCGATGCTCTGTATAGTGCATTACCTTGTATTCTACTGTAAATGTAAATGTCGGGTGCATACATTATCGACCAAGCAATTAAACCCGACGAATCTACAGTGTGTAACGTGATAGGCGTAATATAATACGACGGTGGAATGCATAGGGGTTCAGGCATCCCCAACGTTGAGAAAACGTGGCGCCTTTCCATGTCACAAAAGTCTTCGAACGGGGCTGAGCTGGAATTATAAATTAGTTCTGGTTTAACCCATTTTCTACCAGTGGTGCGTTAACGCTACACTAGATATTGATGTATGTTTTTGAATAATTTTGTTTCAGTCCTTACACATGTTTACAGTTACCTAAATTCCATGTTTTCTTAACAAAAAAAAAACAGATTTTATAAATCTATTCAGTTACTAATTAAAAGAAAATTAATTTCAAATATATGGAAAAATATAATTTTTAACAGATATTTCGTCATCTAAAAATAATATATTTGCAACAGCAATTTTTTAAATCTTTTACTTTTAAAAATACCCCATCTATGTCTATTTTCATATGATTTTAACAAAAGTCATTATAAATCCACAAACTTGTATGTTCATGTAAGATCAAATGTTGCATAACCGCACCACTGGGATAAACTATGAAACAAGTCAGTGGCTTGTGCGTTAGTTAACTAAATTTAAATAAACCAAAATTCCCAGATTGTAAACCGACCACCCTCACAGATCATGATTCCTACAAATACGTTGTAATATTTCCCTGCAATTCATTCTCATCAATATCATTTGTGTTGTATCCTTCACGTCATCAAATATTTTTCGATATTTCTTTCCTCTTATAAACTATTAGTTCACCTGAAAACACATGATTTCTTGCTATCGGCACCATACAGGACAATAGAACAAATTATTGCCCCTTTGAAAATTCAAAATGATTTTCTAAAAAAGAACGTGGTATAGTTGTTTCGGCCTATGATACACATACTAAAATTTATCTTGTACGTTGTAACGATAACTCAACGGTTACAGTATGCAGTAATGTAGACATCCAAAAAAAACGTCATCAAAGTTGGCCGAGAAAAAAAGACGTGTTTCTATTCTTAATCGAATTTATAACCTTATTTACTTGTCAAAACTGTCACATCATATGACAGCCATTGTTTATTTTATAAATTGTGACAGTTAGTTGTCAAAAGTTTGACATAACCGAAAAGCTTAGACATGACCGCTATTTCCATCTCTCTCGTTCATAGCCAGAGTTGATGACGTTTTTTTTGGATGTCTATATTTATAATGTTAACCCAATACATAAAGTAAAGCGGTATCCTAAATTTATACATCAATACAGTAAATACGAGGCGTGGCTATTAAATAACCGAACTGCTGTTATAACACTTTTTATTTGTTACCAATTACAGTAGCAACTTTTTCTCCTTCAATGTACTCCCTTGGCAATCTCTACACCGCTCTGTACGACATTTCCAGTGTTGAAAGCAGTGCTGGAACTCCGCTTCTGTCAGCTGGTTCAGAACTTTTGTCGCTTTTGCTTTAACTGCTTCCACACTTTCGAATCTTGGCCCCTTCAGTGTCACCGTGTCTAATAAGCCTAGATCAGGGTCAATGTTGTTTAGAATGTCAGCGCACATTCTTGATTCCTTGAGGAGTTTTGCCGCCATTTTTGCGCAAACTTTGCACATGTTGAATGATTCATGCAAAATCGGGCGAACACATTCTTTGTCGATTCCTGTTATTTCAACAAGCCCTCGGATGCTTAGACGACGATCTTCGCGGATTAGTTTACCAATTTTTTCAATATTTTCGTCCGCTTTTGACGTTGTGGGCCGTCCGGGGTGCGGATCGTGTTCGGTCGTTTCACGTCCTTCTTTAACCTGTTTAAACCATTCAAAAACTTGTGTGCGGGATAAACATTAATTCCCTTACACTGCATTTAACATTACATAAGCTTCTGTAAAAGTTGTCCCCAGTTTTAACAAGAAACTTGAGATTAACCCGTTGCTCCATCTGAATACTTAATATTTTTTCGACGCGTCACTGGTGCACAGATTAATTCAAACGACGTCTATAGTCAAATTGAGCGACTCACTGGCTTGTCCAGCGAGCTCAGTGTGGGGAAAGTGTCATCAGACACAGTTCTGTTCAAACTTGTCGCGACACGCTCGCAGCGCGCTGGTAGCAGCATCAGTTAGGTTATTTGATAGCAACACCTCGCATTTGGGTATACATGGTTAAAATTACTCGTTTATGTTCAAAAACCTTAATATATTTGATATAGTGCAATTTTTCGTTTAACTAATAATTTTATCTGACAAAAAAATTCGCTTCGTGTGTACTTCCGATAATATTTGGTTTTTGTTTATCACATCAGTGTAAACATCCCACGAATAGATACTTTTCAGTCCCAGGATCATCTGCGCACGCGTCTCTTGACAATAGAATTGCCAACTATAGATGTAGGGTAATGTTTGATATAACGGAAATAAAAAAAAAACTTGTTTGCACAGCTTCCTTTTGAAGGGCTGCAGTGCTGTTAAGAACGGTTTAGAGTAAACCAAAAAAATACGGGTCGATTTATTTTTGCTGTAGTATCTGTCACTAATTTTTGGCCCCATATTTTTCATTCATCTGTATATTAATTTAGCTGAGATTTTGTGAAATTATATATCTCCAGAGTATAACGAACCAAAATTTATCAAAATCATCAAAGCTGTCATGGAGTGATTATTAAAAACAATATTCTGTGACCTTTGGCATACCTAACTAAATAGTTTACCTGGATTTGTTTCCGTAGATCGTATTTATTTGTCATGCTCAATTTGCGGACATCCTATATAGTACATTATTAGTTATTGTCTAGTCCTTCGTTTACATTTTAGAATTACCATACGTTCTTAGATCAATACTTTCCTAAAATCAATTTTCCTATTTATAAACACGGTTATTCTTCCAAATGAAAATTGAATTATTTTTCTTTGAAATAGCGATCACAAAGTACCAATCATTTATCGCTATGTGTTAGTAATATACGAATGGGTCAGTTTACATCGTTTAATTGTAACGTTAAATACTTAGTAGCCGATATTAAATGTAGATATCAATTACTCGGAATCTATCGCGATCCTAGATCTTATTAATTGCAGAGTTTTAAACTATAATTGAATTAATATTTTCAAATTAAGTAATATCTGTCAATGTAGAAAAGTATCTTCACATAAGAATATTAATAATTAGAATTTGTGGATTCATTAGCAAAACATTGTAACACCTATGAACGCATATCAAAATGTATAAATGGTTTAGTAGTAAAGTAAATAAAGCCACTTTATGAAACGATTGTGGTTATACGAGGTGCGTAAATTTAGTAATGAGATTTTGTTTGTTTTCCGTGTTTTCGTAAACCATTTTTTGTTTCTAGTGCGTTTTAAAAAAGAGTGACATTAATTTTGAGTAACGGTGTGCTCAGTAATCAGGTTTTGCTTCAGACTTGGACACAGCGGAACGGATACTTTTGCAAAACTTCAACACGCCTACGGAGACAGTGGTTTTTTCAAGAGCCCAGGTTTTTCAATGGTTTCCAATGGTTTGGTGGCATTCTCAGAAGGAAGAGAGTAGATTGAAGGTGAGCCACGCAACGGAAGGCCTCCATCTTCAAGAACCGATGAAAATGTCGATAGAATACGGGATCTTGTGTGTTCAGATCGTCGGTTCTTGAAAAACTTCGAAAAAAGGTCATGCTTGTGAGACATGCGCCTTGTTACACAGCCATTTCAGTAAACAAGTTTTTAGCCAGTAAAAACATTCCTGTGGGTCCCCCCCAGTCTCCTTATTCGCCTGACTCGAGTCCTTGTGATTTTTTTCTCTTCCTGAGATTGAAAAATCACCTCAGGAGATGATTTTGGGACCATAGAACATTCGAACGACTGTAACCGACCAGTTGAATGCTATTCCAGTATAAGAGTTCCAGCACTGTTATGAGGAATGGAGGAACGGTCTCCAGTGCCGTGTGGCTTCCCAAGGAAGTTATTTTGAAGGAGACAATACTGAATTGTAATTCTGTTCTAAGAAAAAAAATTAAAAAAAATCTCATGACTTAATTTACACACCTCGTATTTTATTTTGTGCGTACTTTCGATTATAATCGGTATACAGATAGATAATAAACACCAACGAAGTAAAAAAATAAATAAAATCTACATTTTGTTATTGGATATATTATGAATGCCAGGGCTATCTCATCTCTTTGAATAAATTTAAAAATTAAATATACTTACATTAAGAGTTAAGTATCTTAAATAGTCGATAAATATTCCGCATATTTATTTTAATACCTGCGAACAAAATTTTAACAATATTCAGTTCTTGATTTATCCGATTATCCGATTATATTTTTGAGGAATCCCACCATGAGTCTTGAGGATTTCTACCATTTCAAAATTGAGTAAACTAGACATCGGTATTATGACATATGTATTTTTTATGGTACCCTGTCTTATTTGTTTCTATTTACGTAAATTTGCCATATGTAAATTCTAATTCCAACATAAAAGAAAGATATCTTTGCACTTTGCATTAGTTCCCGCTCCTCTATCCGATACTCGTAAAGTGTCTGACCCACTTACCAGCTGCTTTTATCTTATTACATCTCATTATTCATTCTTTCATCAGAAACATTCCTCTCTTGTATATTTATCGTTAATTTTATTGGTTATTTTCCAGCCCACATGTAATTGATTTATGGGAAAAAATATTTACTCCATGGGCTAACTCCTGACTCGAAGCGCCTGTAATATAGAGCATTGTAGGTGCTTAACTTTCGTAGGAAAAGTGCTATTTTTGTCGGCGACTGGCGTTTCTGTTGCAATAATACACATGTTTCAGGAAGATATATTTTTCCATCATGGAAGAAATCAAAAACGTTCAGCACGTGAATTAATTAAGAGTGTAGAAGCTATGCTAAATTAGTATTGGACAAGTTGTTTCTTAGTATTTTTTTATGTTGAGTTGTTTTTTGTGATTCTGAAGATAATGGAGTGTTACTCAAAGAGTCACTCTGTGGAGTTAGACACTCCTCTGTGCATCCTTCCGGAAGTAGCTGCCCGAGCTATGACTTTTTTCGATAAAGTTTTCTCACTACGGTCGTGGAATGCTAGCGTTGTACTAATGTGGATTCTTTAATTGACGAGATAGTAGGTGCATCTGAACAATCTCAAAGTATCTACTTTGATATTGCTCGACTGTTTCCTTTTCCCTTTCACACCCTCTGGAAAGGGGTATCTCACTTAGCCTCATATTGTATAAGAGATTCCGTAGCTGGTAATGTCTTGTCAGGAGTCTTATTATAAAGCGTAAGTTTTTCCTTGTTGTAGCTAAATATCAAGAAATTTAAAAACTTGTTCTCCATAGTTGTGCCTTTGCTTTGCTGAGGAACTTTTTGAACTTTTAATGGTGACCATGTAATTGCTTCAACTTTTCAAACATTATTTACAGTATTTGCCCTTATAAGTTATAACTGGTTCTGTGGAACAAATTTTTCTAAAATAAAAACCTTTAACTACTTCTATCCATTAACAAATTGTTTCAATAGACCAACTATTGTGTGTTAAGAAGGAAGATAAATACATATGCCATTTTTCAAGGGTTCACAAGAGGTTGAACAATAATGTTATTAATAAACCTGCATATTTGTAACATTGTGTACAGGTTAACAAAAGTATACAGGTTGTGTAAAGGCTTTAACATCGGCCTATTTTGAAAAAGGACAAACAGAGTGAGACACTGACAGATAAGAAGCAACCGCATACGCATCGAAAGTAGTGAAAGAGGAATCAATACACCGGCCCATTCACCACCTGCCGCTAGACAGAGCGAGAAGTTGTACTTGAAAGTAAACAGTATTCTTGTTAAAAAATTATTAAAATGGTTTATTCACGCGAACAGAAAAAATATCAGAATGTCGTATAGCATGGCATCATAACGGCAATTCTGAATATAAATTTACAAGATTCATTTGCTAACATGTGTTTCCAAATAGGCCAACACGTTCCACAAACACTAGGTACCTATCTAAAATATTGCGCATAATCTTATTCGACGGGCAATAAGCATCGCCGTGCCGTGTAGAAGGGTTGGGATACCTTCGGCCACGTGAGAGAGGACTCGGCCGTCACGCGAAAATACTCTGGTTTCGGTATCGAATGTGTGCCTGCATTTTGTTTTATAATTAATATTTCATAAGAGATCAGATTACTTTAGTTATTATAGTTTATTTTAGCTATTTATTTTCTGCTATTATGCTTACTAATGGCTGTTCACGCGTACACAACAACAAAATTTTAAACTAAAACAATATTATCCCTTCTCTTCAAATACACTAACGTGTTGATTCGTACTAACTAGCGGTAGGTGGTGAAGGGCCGGTCTTATTTTCCCACTACCTTCAACGCGTAAAGATGGTTGCGTCTCACATGTCGTTTCACTTCCGTTTGTCCTTTTTCATAACTGGCCGATGTCGGCTTTACCATACTGTATATAGAGCAAACAGGCATGTGTAGTTACAGAAAAATGGGGCCCAGAACAGAGGGTATTTTTAATGGTGATATTTGGATTCAGTCGATAAGCATAAGTAAGAAACATCCAAAGGTTTTCATTTAACAAAATGTCGAAATGGGTTTACACGTTTTACAACATACCAACTAGCCTTTCTGTGAATTCAAAAATTATGTTGCAACTGTAGTAGCACTGTACGTGAAACGTAAAAACTATCTAGCATATGAAATGAATTTATGCAAACAGCAATATGAAAACATTTTGCTGTTGCTAGTTTGTGAAAAAATAGACATCGTGTAATTAATGAGAGACATGATTGGAAGGGCGAACATATTAATCGAGTTTGTGTCAAGGTAAACTAGCGAAAATTGATTTTCGTCGGTATAAAGTGATCATTTATATTCAAGAATTTTTTGCAGGTTATCCTAATTTCCCTACGGTCTAGGCCTCTGTAGGGGTGCTGATGGGTGTAAAATTGGATTTCTTATAAATAACGTGCATGTATGCTTATAAAGCTTGAGGACTACACCCTTTTTAAAGCATGATGACGTTATCTTGTTTGCTGTTTTTGAGCAGAGATTTGTCTGATAAAGTAGAGCTCATCCCTAACTTCATTACTGTTAATAAAATAATACCATGCTGGCTACAAACATGACATTTTATATTTCCTTCTTTATGTTCCTTCTATTAGTATGCGTTATGACTAAAGTAGGCAGAAACGAGTCGCGCCACAGAGGCGTACGCATCATAAGTGTAATATACTACAGTAACTAATAGCCTTTCACACGTTTGCCATATTTTACTATGAAATTATATAACACTATTCAAGGTATTGCATACAACGAGGTAATACAACAGCACTAGCTGACAAGGGAGTACTGCAATCAAATTAAATTGAGGTAACCCCCATCGCAGGCTGCGCGAGTTGTACATATATGTACCACGTCGCCGTACATACCTTAGTTATAAATAGTTCGGAAATCCCGGCTTACCGCATGTAAAACTGCATTTACCTATCCAGCGTTCCCGCATGAAATTGGCGTACTACTAGGCAGACGTGAGTCCCAGGACATCAGGAAGGATCGGTCAGTGGCGTGGGTATGCAAGGATAAGAAATACACGCGTATATAAGGCGCTTAAAAATACGGTTTATATTTTCATTATCATAGAGTTTTATAGTGTCGAGCCCTGCGTTGTAACACACATTTCCAAGCTTTAGTTATGACCCTTAACATTTGTCTCATAATGTTTACATTATGAAAATATTCATTTGAGTGGCGTGCAAATTGTGGCCAGGGTAGTGGGCATGTGGGGTGGAAATTTATTTCCCCCTATTCCCCCAAGAGAGTGGTAACTTCTCTCTATATTATTTACGGAAATCATCATTGAAACAGAATATTTATATTTTGGTTCATGCTGATACTTTGTGATTTTTTAGACAGCACAAACAGATATTTTTTTGGGAGAAATTTTAGTCACGTTTTCACCCCCTTATTCTGAATATCCGTCCCTTGATTTTTGGTCCCACCTGCGTACAAAGTTCCATTAGATCGGAGGGGAAAAAATATATTCTTTCCTTTCCTTTCCTTAGAGTCATTTTCCTTTTTAATTATTAATACATTTTTGTCAGGTGAATGATTAACTGATAAAAAGTTATCGTGAACCCATAGGTTTTATAGGAGATTAATTGAAAATAATTAATGTGTAATCGAAATTTGAAAATTGATCGTAAATTATAAAATTGTAAATATACAAACTTTTTTGATATATGATTTGTGAGGATACAGAGGACAATGGTGTCGTTGTGTTTCTGTTACAAGTATTCTTAAAACTTTTCAAAAATTTCGATTCCCTGAAAATATTACAGTAAGCCTTGGATTGAAGAATAATATGGGGAATTGTTTCACCCTGTTTAAAAATGCAGTTTTTTTTACATTTCATCATATGGCACCAAAATCAGATCAGATAATAAATACGGGAGTGTTTTGGTTTAATGAGCCACACTGTATGCATCTAACACTAGTGGTAATGAGTATTGTTTTATACGATGGAAGAAAGTTAGTCTGTTGTTAAAGTGTTATTTCTTATGGTTGAAGATTTTGTTAGAGTTTTGTTAAAATAATTAGTTTCAAACATTTTTTCTGTTTACTAATTTTTTTTTCCTCGACAGTTATATTCCTTTTACATGAGATTTGTTCGTTATCACGACCTACACTAGCTGCCATAATACTCTGACATACCAAACGCAGCTAACAAAAATGCCATTAGGGGTGGGAAACTATAGATATGTAGTAGTATCAATAGTCGACGCATTCTAGGTATAGAAAACAACAAGACAGTTGTACGAATAGAATTATATTGTTGTAGTTTCTGAGATTTATTACTTCTGAAAAGCGTTGCTCCCAAACGTATGGAGCCTTAATGGTGCTGTAGTGCAGTTGAAAAGCAATGGAGGAGAAGTGACCAAGTGGCCGAAACAGCAGCACCATTTTTCCACTAGAGCACAGTCAGAAGAAGAGGAGACTTCTGATCTAAACAGGCTGTCTTTCTCTAATTCTTCTACTTCCTGATCAGGATTTTTATTCAGGCAAAAACAGTCTTTACTTACTAAGTCTATGGTAGTGGGTCACATCAAGGCTATTGATAGGTGATCGATTGCCTCGACTATCGATAGTGCAATGGATAGTCTTGTATCCCTAATTGTCACTAACAAAAATTAAGTGAGATGTAATTGTTTCAGGACTCGGACGACGAGATATCGCACCTGGAATGGGAGACGGTCCGGGTGCGGTTCGTCAAAGCGGGTACACTGAAAAAAACTAGTCGAAGCCCTCTCCACGGACGATGGCGAACTCGAGACCACCTACATCAACGTCTTCTTGGCCACGTACAGGAGTTTTTCTTCTCCCAAAGAGGTTCTCAAACTGCTTCTTCAGAGGTACGAAGAGTTGGCGGATGGACCGCAAAATGGGAAGCCGGACCAACATGAGCAGCACAGGAAGTAAGTACACGCTACGTTTCGAATATTTTTGTCCACAGACCAACTAGACCAAGCCAGACAAACCGTTGAACCTCAGTGAAAGCCCATTATTTTTAAGTAACGAAAAATTACACAGGCCGACAAAATTAAATCGACCCTCTAACCTAGAAACCAGAATATATTTTTCGAAGGTTTTTTGATACGCTGAATCATAATCCGAGGTTCAAATCTCTCAATTGGCTCAGGTTTTCGAGATATTTTAACCTAAAAAGTGCAAAAAAAGCGATTTTGGCCTATATTTGAGGTTATGTAACATCGCAACTTTTTTTTCTCAAAAAATTATGAACATCTTAAAGTACATGCCTTGCCCTTTTAAATGACGTCGAGTTTACTCAAATATTTTGTTTTCGCTGCAATATCGCATTTTGAAATTTTTAAGTTTGTGAATTTCTCTTTAATTGAAAACCTATTAAGGATCGCGTGTACATCAAACAGTCGATTGGTTTTTTGATTAGAAATCACTGAAAATGTTTGAAATTCAATAACAGGCCAATTTTTCTTGTGTAAAAAGACTTGCTCGTTCAGAATCCAAGGTCGGATTTTCAAAATTATTCTCAAAAAATTTTGGAACAAAAAAATTTTCAAACATTTTCAGTGTTTCCTAATAAAAAAAACCAATCATCTGTTTGATGTACACGTGGTCCTTAATAGGTTTTCAAATATAGAGAAATTCGCAAACATAAATATTTCAAAATGCGATATCTCAACGAAATAAAGAAGATATTTGAGCAAACTCAACGGCATTTAAAAGAGCAAGGCCTGTACTTTAAGATGCTGTTCATAGTTTTTTGAGAAAAAATTGCGATGCTACATAATCTCAAATATAGGCCAAAATCATTATTTTTGCACTTTTAGGTTAGGATATCTCGAAAACCAGAGCCAATTGAGAGATTTGGACCTCGGAGCCAAATTCAGCGGATCAAAAACCCTTTGGAAAAATATATTCTGGTTTCTGGGTTAAAATCTTATATATTATAGGATTATAAAAAAAAACATAATTCTAACAAGTACCGTTAAAGTAACTGTTCATTAATTTTATTAACTGAATACAAATTTACCTGAACTGGTGTTCGTTTTTTCACCTGGGATTTTCCGTGACTATTTCCCTCATAATTGTCATTATTCATTGTCAGTAACGTAAGAGGAGATTAATAAGCATCAATTTTAGCAGGAATGTAAGAGGAGAATAATAACCATCAATTTTAGCAGGAATCAGGAATGTCAAATAAAAAAATGAAATGTTTATTATTCAAATGCGTTGTAAACGTGTTGCTGATACAGTAGGCATAAATGTAATTCAAGTATACCCTATTCATTGTATTCGTTATTGAAACTGCCAGAAATTAATCTCATTTTTTCAAATATTTATAATATAACGAGTGGAGGTTTGTATTTTCAATAATAGCAACTTCGATAGTGAATAATGATATCTGGAAACAATAGATAAACCAGTGGCGGTGCGTGATCCTAAGATTGGGGTGCACCATACATAAAAATAACGATAATCATAAGAATCATAAGAATATCCCTAATATGAGATAAATATTTATCTCATATTAAGGTTATTCTTATTAACTCTATTAATTTGAAAACTTACCTAATTTTCTTTGTAAATGAGCTCAATTCTGCGATTTTTACATTGTGCAAATTTTTCAATTACTTTGTTGTTAAAATTTTCGATATTTGTAATAAAGTCTTTTTCAATGGAGAGCATAGCCAAAGCCGACAGTCTTTCCTGGCACATGGTGTTGCGCAAAAATGTCTTTATTCGTTTTAAATAGAAATTTTCCACAAAAACGAATACAGTTAATAATAATGTTTAAAACATACCTGTTTTTTGAAACCGCTTCATTGTGTGCTGCCACTGCTCGTCGATGAGCAGAATCGAGCATTGTCGCAATATTTGCAGTGCCTAGCATGGCTAAATTCAAAACATTATTCATGTGTCAGCAGAATTTGCATGTTTTTTTTTATTTTCTCGTTTATGTGATTTAAATCCGTTACTCCAGTTTTGGTCCAAGGTGTTTCTCCGCCAAACAAAACACTGCGTTCAATACATCGCATCCACTTAACCCTAAATGTTTTTTAAATAAGTCATTATTAAATGTTCTTACAAATTGTTTACTTTTTCCTTTCACGGCTAATTTTAAATTAATTTGTGGAGTGGGCCTAGCTAGAGTTTTAATTTGCACTTTTTCCTCCAAACTCAAGCTAGAGAATGGAGTTTTAATAAGTTGAATATAATTCATTATTCCAAACTAGATTGTAACCGAGTTTATATTTATAAAACGTGAGCGATAAAACAGCAATCGCAATGTACGAAAACAATTCACAAACCAACCGATCGATAACCCTCGTGCGCTCTTAAACTCCGTATATCATATCTATAGGATTCGCCCACTACGCGTAATAATTGTGGAGGGGCAAGCAGTAACAATACGCGTTCGCTTTTTCGTATTGCACGGAAGCATGATCGTCGTGCCGCTTTTTCGTATTGCGCGTGTCGACTCCGCCGCGATCGGAAACCAGTGGCGTTAGAGATAGACCTAGCGTCTAGTGGATTCGTAACGCTGCGGCCAAATAATATTCAGATGGTATTAACGCTAGGGATGCGGCAATGCGATAAATTAAGAATGCATCTATTAATTACTAAATAAAATTATTAATGCTAAATTGTTGGTAGTGCGCGCGCACCAGCGCCACTTATAGCCCACCGCCACTGAGATAAACTGTTACAATTGAGTAAAGTGATGCAAATCGTCTCTGTTTTCACAAGTGGCGTATACTAAATTTGTAAATCTTACAGAAAAAGCTGGTTTAAAATTTCAATGTTGAATGTGGGATATAGTGTTCAATACAATTGGTACATTTGCCTAAACTACATTCCTTTATATCTTCTGAAAGCTTTGTCTTAGATATACATCATCAGGACCAATCACTTCATTGGACTCTAGACAGTTTACAGTTTGTGTAAAGGCGACATAGGCCAGTTATGAAAAAGGACAAATGCTACACTTCTCGTTCTAACAGTTAGCATAGGTGGTGAGAGGTCTTATTTCCTCACTACCTTCGATGCATGTGCGGTTGCTTCTTATCTGTTTTCTCACTTTGTTCTTTTTCATAACTGGCCGATGTCGGCTTGACACACACGGTATAGACCAAAACAACGATTTCTATAAAATAGAAGATACGTGTCGCTTTCTGAAAACGGGGACGAATTCTGAAATACTCGGATCATAGATTAATAGTAAAAAAATGATCAGATTAGGACTAGCTGATTTATATTGATCAGAACACAGTGACATTTTAAAAAATCGTACTTCTGACAAAACTAATTGGAATTGGGTTCTGTAATTTCGATACTAAGGTGCTAACCAAATGTTGTTTTGTGCTACTAAACATCACCAGATAATTTCCCTAGAATAGTTCCCTCGGATTTGGAGGATGTTCCAGTCTTTCAGTGACTTAATCACAGACTTGTGACCTACGGCAGATGTGTGGACGCTGTTTCTAACGTAAATTCCTTTTCAGGACGTATTTATTGAGCCTATCAGGCAGTATAGGGACCAAAATCATTTTATACTGACATAAAGCAATGCTTGGTTAGGACCCCAGTCGGTGTTGCTGGGTCTATTTTCAGTGATTTGTACATACTTATGTATAGACCGAGATAAGTGGTTTGTTGGAAAATTTGAGTCTACACTGAGAGAAATGTTTGTAAATACACATATACTGATATAAGAAAATATACCAGTGTAATAGTAATAGACATCATTAAGTTGTCAAGAACTGAAATAGATGCGTAAACATGACAGTACTCAACACCCAAATTCAACAAATTTACGACCATACGAGGGTACCCAAAAATAACCGGAACAGCATTGCCGTGGGTGCAGCTTGTGTAGTACGCATTTCTGCCGCTAGACGTGTATAGCGTAACTCATTGCCAGTTCGTGCCGCCTGTGTTGTCGACCTGGCTTGTTCTGTTCATCTACAGTGATTGTTTTTGCTAACGCTGTTTTGTTCTTTTCGTCTTTTTATGATGGCAAGTTTAAGTGAACAACGTGCAGCTGTGAAATTTTGTTTTCTACTCGGGAAAATCATGCTGCTGAAACTGTTTTAATGTTGAGAACAACTTACAAAGGTGACGCTATGGGAAAAACTCAAGTGTACGAGTGGTTTGCTCGGTTTAAAAATGGCGACATGTCGATTGATGACAAACCTCGTTCTGGACGTCCATCAACTGCCCGAAACGACGAAAATGTTGAAAAAATCTGAGAGCTTGTGCTCACAGAGCGTCGACAGACAATTGATCATCTGTCAGAGATTAGTGGGTTGTCTTGGAGCTCGGTTCAGCGAATTTTAACCGAAGATTTGGGAATGAAAAGGGTTGCTGCCAAGTTTGTTCCTCAGGCTCTGACTGACAATAAAAAATAATGTCTAGTTGAAACATGGCGTGCTTTTGAAAACAACAGCTTGAAACTGATCCAGATTTTCTGTCAAAGGTCATTACTTTGGTGATGAGTCATGGTGTTATTTTTACAACCCAGAAACAAAGCAACAGTCAAGTCAATGGAAAAGGCCATTGTCACCCTGTCCAAAAAAATGTCGTCAAATCAAACATCAAAACAATGCTGATTTGCTTTTTTGATGCCAAGGGCGTAGTTCATTCAGAGTTCCGTCAATCAAACCTTTTATTTGGAAGTTTTAAGAAGATTGCGCAACAGTGTTCGTCAAAAAGATCCGATTTGTGGCAGACAGGAGACTGGTTCTTCCACCACGACAATGCACCTGTACACACAGCCATCTCTGTTCCCAGTTTTTGACAAAAAATGGCATGGCTCCGCTGCCCCACGCACCTTACTCGCCTGACCTGGCTCCCGTGCGACTTTTTCTTATCTCCACGCATGAAAGGACACCGATTTGACAACATTGACGAGGTTGGTGAAAAAAAACAGGGAGGAGATGTCACCCATTTCTAAAAATGACTACAACAAATTTTTCGAACGAGTGGAAGCACCCGGTGAGACAAATGTATTAGTTGTAATGGAGAGTATTTTGAAGGGGATAAGGCTATTTTGTAAAAATTTGAAAATGTACTTTTAACGTAAAGTAATTCCGGTTATTTTTGGGTACCCCCTCGTATTTACACAATGGCGGCATTCGCACAACCACAATTTAGTTTGGGCTCGAACGCTAGCTGTCACTTTTGTTTCTCTGGTTTCTGAGTGGTTTTATAAACGCTAAATAACGATAACTAAATAACTTCTTGTTGCAGAACTCTCATATCGGCCTTGCACGTGTGGCTGGACAGCTATCCGGAGGACTTCAGGACCCTCCCAACCACTCGGCGCTCCGTCAGCTGCTCCAGTTCTGCGAGGGTACCCCCTCCACGGAGCTCGACGCCAAGGTCCGCCAGGCTGGAGAGGTACACCAGGGAGGCTCACTCTGATTCCTCCTGGCGCCGCCTCCAGCGTTCGCCATGCGGTCAGTCGCCGCCGGCTGGAGGGTGTACAAATTACCAGACGTACCTGTAGACACTTCGCTGAACAGCTGACGCGGATGGACGTGGTAAGTAGTGCGGCCTTGGAGTTTGGCCAGTGCCCCAGAATATTAGGTCAAATAGAAAGTTCTGTCTCAAAGAGTTTTACAAAAACAAATAGAATAGTTTGTTGTACCCTAGCAACTATATGTTCGGACCAAGAAGACTAGAACTAAAGAGACCGCAACTCGGTCGGTATCTAGGGATCAAATCTGTCCGCTTGCAGGAGGCGCTGTAAACAGCAATGTACTCGATGTCACGTGATGAGCAGCGGTCAGCGGTCCACATGTGAATGTTTATCATAGAAAAATGGGGTCGGTGATTACGAATCTAACGCCAGATTTTCAAAAACAAAATGTCGGATCCAGTATGGTAGTTAACTTTTAAAAAATGGCTAAATTTTGAAATTTAGAAAATACCATCGTATTCTACGGAAATTTTCTACGTTAGATTCGTAATCAGCGACCCCAAAAACCTTGGAATATATTATTCACTTGCCATTTACTATCTCACAGGATGAGAAAATATGTTAAAACCACGTGTTTTCACTTTTGGGCCGTCTTTGGGCCAGTTACTGGTCGACGCCCATTATGAATTCAAAAATTAATAGAAAGTACAAAAAAAAAAGAAAGAAAATTGAAAATAGAAAATTGAAAAAAAAAATCGTCATACTTTTCGAAATTTCGATATTAAACTTTCAATCCTCAAAATAAGGGTGAAAACTACCCCCAATAATTTTGAAAATAATTTTATCGTATTCTACGCAAAAAACACATCGACACCCATTGCAACCTTCTTTTTAATTTTGTTCAATTTTTTATTGAGAAAGATTGAAATTTTAGAGCCGAAGCGAAAATTTGTATTTTCTCACCCTCACCATCCATCTCCTTGTGGCTCAAAAAACCTAACATTTTAGGGAAGTTAGTTTTTTAGCAAGTACTATCGATTGTGATATTTTTCAAACATAATTTTTTTTTGACCTCACAGTTGGCATGAAATGCCCCATATATTTGTCAGCATTACCAGGTACCCTCTATGACCTCATACTGTTCCAAACCTTTAGCAGACATACATCCCCAAATCATGACACCCTTCGAAATTTTTACGGATCGTTTAAGGCACTCCTTATGAAAGGCTTCCTTTTTGTTCTTATTACTCTTTTTCTGTGATCGCCCACGCAGACATCAAATTTGGACTCGTCACTGAAAATTACTTTTGACCAGTCTTCTATAGTCCATGATACCCTTCGATTTGGCCCAATTCAATCGATTTTTTTGTGTCTCAGTTAATAAAGGTTTGTGTTTAGCCTACGATCATTTACGAAAATTGACAAATAAAAAATTTGAAAATAAAATAGTAATACCTTATAAAAACTGAGCCCAGACTGATGAATGTATTTTCTGCAACTTTTAGGGATAGCATTTCTCCTGTCAGAATTCCATTGCACTGTTATATCCCATAAGGTGTTCCATCGATTTTTATGCAAATTTTCATCAACCTTTGGCTCCTTTCAGTAACAAGTCTGGGTCTTCCAGGACTTTTACCTTTTACATCCAAATCCAGTCTCGCAGTAATGCTTTAATATGTCTCCAAAAAGTAGACTGCAAAGCACAATTCTTCTGCAATTTCGCGATTTTTTTGCCACTGCAGTATTTTTTTACAATGAGCTGCCAGCAAAAAATTACCAGAAATCACCTGTGACTGACACATCTAATTGTGAAATTAATAGTTACCGCGGACAACAAACAACAAACAATTTTTTTAGGGCAGGTTTCTCGATGTTCCGAACATTTAGTTGTCAGCATTTTTAGCAGATTTTTATATTTTTGGCCATGAAATTCATAATAAGTCCAAGCTAATAATAATTTTCAGCATAATATTGTCTTGAAAATGTATGTAATTTTATATATTTTAGGTTTTTAAAGCGTGGTTGTAAATTTTTGCATGGCTGTGAATAATTTTTTTGAAAAAATGCGTTTGTCCGAACATATAGTTGTTAGGCCTCATATGTGAGAACTTTACAGAATGTTCTGTTACTGGTGCCTCAAGGGCAGTCCATCGTTGTTTCAATCGTTTCGTATTAGTCAACGACGACGAATTGATTTGCTATCATCAAGGTCAACAGATGCAGCGTGAAGTGACAGCCAAACTTAGCTGCTGTCATAGCACCATCGTATGTGCTTTAAATTCCCGACTATCTCAAGGTGATGGTGGCACGATGAATTCAGCAATAGATGACCGACGCTTATCGTTGGGTGAAACGTTCGCAAATCATTAGGATAGAGGATATGGTATCCGGTGATGAGATCTGAATGCTATACGATACCGACACGTCATCTGCCTTCGTTTTGAAATATACCTGACAACTCATCAAAAGACGAACCTAGGGACTTCCGAAAGCAACCTCTCTCCGTTTGGTGGTATAGGAACGGCTTTGTGTACTACAAACACGACAATATAATACACGGCAATATAATAAATTGCGCTTTGAATATTCGGCAGAAAATCGTAGAGCTTAGATCAAATTCAGTTGTCATCCACTGTACCCATAGACGTCATATCCGACTTCCACTTGTTCCGGCTATTGAAGGCTTTTTTGCGAGGAAAAAAGTTCGGCAAACTTGACGCTGTCAGTGGTTGTCAGTGACTTCCTGGCATCACAATCTTCTGAAGTCTGGAAGTTAGACATCACCCGAGCTGCCCAGTAGATATGATAGAAGTATTTGTTGATTTTATTGTTGCCATTATTTTATAAAATGTTATTTTTTGAGACAGAACGTTCTATCCAACCTAAATCATACTGACTAGATGATGATAACTATGTGGTGATAGTCTAAGAGTTTTATTTTTGCAGGATTTATTTAAGAAATTGGTGCCCCATCAGTGTCTTGGTGCTGTGTGGTCGAGAAGGGACAAGAGCCGGTCGCACGAGGCCGCCACCGTCTTGGCCACCGTCAATCAATTCAACGCGGTGTCTTTCCGAGTCATATCTTCTATTCTAGTCGAACCCAGTCTCAAGGCGAGCGACAGGGCTGCCATCGTATCCACCTGGATCGACATCGCGCAGGAGCTGAGGCTCATTAAGAACTTCTGAGCCTCAAGGCCATCATCAGCGGACTTCAGAGCAACCCTATCTACAGGCTGCAGAAGACCTGGCAGGTCATCCCCGAAGGAAAAACTAGAACTGTTCGATGAACTGGCACGGATATTCGGCAGAACACAACCAGATGACGCAGTGGGGGCTGATGCGCGGGAATACGTGAGGTTCGCGGATGCTTTCGGGGAGAACGATAAACATCTACAGAAAGTTTTCAGAAGCAGAACCATCGCATTGGGATATATCGTTAGGCACCATTCCTTACCTGGGCACCTTTTTGACAGATCTGACCATGATCGACACTGCCATTCCGGATCCGATCAGGGCCAGCCTGATCAATTTGATAAAGCGGAAGAGTTGAGGTGCTGGCCCAAATTAACTACTAAGGCGGGCCAGCACGCACCCTTCCAGCGAGGATCTGCCTTCGACCGCTGGTTCGACCGCGATCCTAGTTCTCGATGATAGGGAGGCCTACCAGCTGAGTTGCCATGATCAGATCCTCCAACGTGAGCAATACCAAAATTAAATAGCGGTGCCGGCCACCGAAGAACGACTCCATTGCCAGTACCTCAAGCGGCAACAGTTCCCAGTTTTATTGTGATATAGATAGTACTCCCAGTTAGCCGCATAACAGTTTAGATAGGAAGTGGAGTCCGTATGGCGATGTCGAATTCTAGCAGTAGTTCTTCACTGCCCTCACTTGATATCTCCCTGAACAGTTCTCATTAGAGCAATGTAAACAACAAACTCCAGGTGTCTCTGAATAATTCGAGAACGCTGAGCAGTCATTCGCGAAGAGCAGTCCTTATTTTACATAATAAAGGTTACTTGAGACCGATAGTGTAGAGGGCCGACAGTATAGTGTTGTAAAAAGTATCATGTTGAAGAATAAATGTTGAAAGGACGAGCAAGTAATTAGAAGTACAATGTAATTTAGGGTCTCGAAAGCTAACCGATCAGTACACCCTTGCTCAAGTGTTACCTGTAAAGGTTATTATTTTTTGACAAACATATTTTTTTCTCAATAAGTCAAAACCTTATTTTGAAGTTTGTGAAACTTGTTTGTGAACAAATGATGAATTTTAATACAGGGTGGGCCATTTTAATCTCCAGGGAATTCTCAGAACCTAACTAGATACGAAAAAAACGTTTAGACAAAAGTTGGAGGGGACTGAGGGGCCACGCACTCATTGCCAATGACTTTGACGTTGAACCTCATTTTCAAGGTCAGTGTTTTTTTAATGGAACCGCTTGCTTTTGAACCCCAGATTTGAAAAGAGCTGGAAATTTGAAGTCCAAAATGGTACTTACCAACGAGATCATGGCAAGGTCGAATGAAGGTCAAATTTTCAAAATTGTTAAATAAAAAGGGATACTTAAGGATAGAGATTGAAACAATTTTCTGATTAAAGTTGTCGGTGTGAATAAGATCACTTCCTGATCCTATGACTTTGACATTAAACCCGGTTTTGAGGTTATATCAAGGTCAACGTGATTTATCAAGCGTGAAAACCTACTTTAGACCTCTGATTTGAAAAAAAACAAGAGAATTCAAGTACAGCAATGATGTTTCTGTCAAGGTGATGATAGCTACCCTAGTTATTTAACAATTTTCGAAAATTTGACCTTCATTCGCCTTGCCATAAACTTGTTGATAAAACCGTGCGGGCATCCAAATTTCCCGCTTTTTTAAATCAGAGGTAAAATTAGGTGTTCATTAAAAAAAAAACTGACCTTGAAATAACCTTTAAAATCAGGTTCAAGGTCAAAATCATTAGTGGCCCCCTCATCCAACTTTGTCTAAAACGTTTTTCGTATCTAGCTTAGGTTCTAGAAATAAGTGGAGAGGTCAAAATAGCCCACCCTATATATGAATTTTGTGCCAATTAAATAGACTATATTGGAATAATTTTAATTTTACTATATATTTGGCAAAATTAAAACTCACTTTGCTGCTCAGTATAATGATTCCGTTTCCATGTGTATCTGCCAATGCAATAAAAGTGCAGTAGTATTGCTACACTTCTTAAAAAAGTCTGGAATGTCGATTAACTCTTTGAATGCATAATTTTCATGTTAATTTTCTTTGACTTTTCAGCAGAAAATTCATCTAATAGTTTGGATAGACAATAATTCTTTAATGAAAGATTTGAAGAATAAAGTAACTGAAAATCTTAGAGTGGTTTTAGTATTACTCTGAAGCAACAACCCTTATGAATCTTTTCATCTATCTTGTAAAATTTGTTGTAAGTTTGTCAAATTAAAAATGTAAAGTTAAAACTTGAAAGCAGCCATTTCATCGTCTGCAACCTGAAGCCTAGTCCTCAAGGCGAATTGCGGATTATTTTTCGTGGAATGAATGAGATTGGTTTAAATAATTTCAAAACAGATGGCACGAAATTCCAGCGAATGAATCTTTTGCGATGACGCTGAAAAGTTCAACTTGTTTTAACTTTTTAGCGGATTTTATATATCTGTCTTTGTTTCGGGATATAGATCTTCTTTATTGTCATGTTTGTACCCACTGTTTTGCGCTCCTCCCCTTCATTTATAAAATTTGTTCAACTCTAAATAACCTCTAATTGTCAAAAAAAGAGAATACAAAATTCATTTAGTTAGAATTTTCCTAACCTAACCTAACCTAACATAATCTGTCCTATAGTACCAAAATAACAGCGTGCAAAATATTTGCGAAATGCATATTTTTTCAGAATCACCAAAGAAATACAAAGCCTTTTTATAATTGTGGTTATTTCGAAATTTCGAGTTATGTAAAAAGTTATGGTGATTTGAATTTGCAGCAATTGACGCAAAAATTTCATACAATTTTTAGTGTTATACAACCTTCTACTTAAACTAGATTTAAGTAGAAGGTTCAATCACACCCTAAAATAAGATGTGGGTCCCATAGCTTCGTTATGAAAATACAAGGATCTCAAATTCACGAAGCTGCCACCTATTGCACATTATATCCTACAGTTTTGATTTTTCTAAATCAGGTATCACTAGAAAATGTTGATTAGTTCGAAAATTTCAGGCAAATTTAAATTATGAAGACTTCCTAACCACCTCATCTAAATTCAGCAAAATAAACAGAGCAAATAATGATAAATTATGTAAATTAGCTGTAGTTAGAGGTCTTACAAATAGTATGAATCTTTCAATGTACAAATTATTAATTCATAAACATGTTAATTACCTTTTAATTAAACTACGTACCCATTAAAATTGTTCATACCAGTAACTTTTATGTTCCAGAAAAAATTATTAGTCAGTATTTAATTAGTATTAAACTTTGTTATTTATTTTTTTGTTAACTTGATATTAGTCTAAATTGTTTTCCTGTTTTATTGGTTAATTGGTCGTAAAATTTAAGAGGTCAGTGCCATTTTTATAAAAATTATAAATGAAAGAAAGCAATTGATATTTTTTCTTGTCGTCATTCTTATATTAGTTTTATGTACATGTACAATTCCTCTGAATGAAATTGATTGAACTATAAAGAACATAAAAGTATTTAGATTAGACAAGAATATTTATTTGGTTATTTGATATATTTAGGTCAGAGATTTTTAAACTATTTGCCTCATGCTCCCTGTTTTATTATCATTTAAACAGATGTAAAAAATGTTGTAATATACGACATAAGTGTAATACAGGAAAGTAACTAGTAGCCTTCCGCACATTTGTCATAGTTTATTATGAAATTATATCACACTATTCAACACATTACGCATAGTGCAGGTTGTATATAACAGCACCAGCTATCACGGGACTATTGAAATCAATACGAATTTAGGCGTTGCCATTCCAACTTTAATTATAAGCATTATATGCCACTGCACATTAATTGTGATCCATATTACACCAAAATTATTTCATTAAATTACTTTCAGTACTTTTTTGCCAACATCGGATCATTATTATCATTGAGGTAAAATGAAAAATAAAGCGAAATGTTAAAAGATGTTTTGTTACCCAATTCCTTTTTGGCACTGGGCGCCGACTTGTTAGTAACTAGATAAAAATAGTTTATAAATGACCATTTAAATATGATACTAAACTGTCCCCATTAACCTTAAAAATTGAAGACTTTATATCAAAAACTATTTGTGGTAATTGAGTTAGTTGCGCCATCTAGTAGCCAGAGGTCGTATTAATATAGGTGAATGCTGTTTATTTAGTATCCATAATATATCCATGGAAATATTGAGTGTTGAATATTACATGTTTCTCAAAAAACAACACACATATCCTAGACATACTGTTACTTGAGTACATATTTTTCAACTCGGTTTTCTGAAGAAAATGAATTTAACATTTGTCATTTTCCAAAAAAAATAATAAAAAAAAAATAGCTTCAATTGTACAGAAGTCACAGGGAGGGAAAACTAAAAAATGTACCTACCAAATTTCCTTAGATATTAATTTTGGTAACATATTTCAAAAATACCATTTTACTGTTAATTCCTAATTCCTAATACATCTGTTTTTTAAGTCCTAATATACCTAATTTTTCTCTACTCCATTTACATCTAGAATACTCAGCTTCTGTTATGAATTCTGGTTTTTGCTTATAACAAAATTATATTGCCTTATTTTGACATTAGACAGTTTGCATTTTAATATTTGACATTCCTAAATCGGAGAGTGTCAAATGTCAAAAAAGTGAACAAAAAAACTAATTTTGGGAAATAACCCATTGAAAAACAATTATCTAATGTAAATAATATGAATTAAAACCATAAACAAAATCTAATGATAGTAATGATACATTTTTGTTTCAAGAAATGGTTCTTCCTCCAAACTCAAATGTATATTATGCCGTTAACACCCAGTATAACCTTAACTTCATTTTACGTCCCAAGAAATCCAATGAAAGTGATACTCAGGGAAGAATTCAAAAGGAAAATTTAAATTATAATCCCAGTTATTGCTTAGATATTCTAGTCCAAACATTGTATAAAAATAGTTTGTAATGTGTACCGTTTTTAATATACGTGTAATTTTTTGTTTATAATTTTTGAGCTGTTTATGACAAATAACATTTGAAACAAATAACATCTGTGATAGAAAACACAAAATACTCTTCGTCATCACACTTTTGTGTTTTAACATACTTTTATTTATTTAGGTATTAATTTACAATATTTTGTTATTATGCCGAAAAAATACCGTTTGCTTTTGAATACTATTTGTACATAATGTCATATGCATAATTTCAAATAAAGTATGTAACTCGGATCAATTCTAATATGATTACCTATAGTAGTTTTGCCCAGCTTTATATAATTGTAATAAATGTGTAGATAACATATTAATTAGTAAGTGTGAACAAATATTATTTATTTCTTTATTGTACTTTGTAACAACAGCAAGACCAGTTTTTGTTCTCACATGACCAATATTTTTTAGTGTAATTTGTGTTTTTTTTTTTTTTTTTTTGTAATACTACATGTCGTAGTTTCATAAATTTAGCCAGTTTTATAAAATCGTGGATGTATAACCCCTATTGGTACTTAAATGTAGATAGTATGTCTTTTAATGTTGTAAGAAGATTCTTTTTATTGTATTTTTCTATTAAAAGACATTAATACTGGTTTGTGTTTTACTCTTTTAAAAAAAGGTGGCACATTATAAATAAATGAAATGTTTCGGGCAGTGGTGTCGAAAAAGGGGGGGCAGGGAGGGCGAAAAGAGGGGCCGAATTTAATGAAGTTGTATCAATTTGCTTATTATGAAGTTATGAAATAGTTTCCCCCCAGGCCCTGAAATGGTTCTTGATGTTATCTTTTTAAGAAATGTTTTGATGTGAGAGGCTAATGTGACATCTATATATACAGGATTGGAACGTCCAAGATTTCAAAGCCGAGCATCATTAAGATAGAAAGAATAAACTCTGAAGATAGAGGAACTGACAGAGAAATATTATATCCATAGTTGCCAGACTGACATGTCATTTTAAAACTTTATGGGCGTTATTCTCTGTCCTTTCGTGATAGGGTAGCAATAAAATATGCAGAAGGGACGCCCCGCCCCATAAATTATAATGCGCACGTGTGAATTGAATTATTACATCGTTATTGGACTACGGAAAAAAAGCACTTGAGTATTCCTTAGGGTACGCAGTTGGTATTTTAAGGCGATTCCATCGTTTAGCCATTTTTTATAAACGGTTCCTTAAATGCAAACAAATATTTAACAAATAAAACAAACTGTTTACGGACATAAACATGAAACACCACGAAATTTAAATGATATACGGGCCAGAATTGTACAAGTCTTAAATTGTTGAACGCTTAAGAAATGTTAGAACGCATAAGAACTGAGTTTTACGATAGACTAGGGTTTTGCGAAGAACAAAGGGGCGACATTTTGAACTACTTATTCAATAGGCATTTTTCTTTTTTTCGTCTTATAATCGGGTCGATATTTATATCTTTTTATTTTTTATAGAACTTCAATTTTATATTCTTGCAGACCGTTAGTTAAGGAATACAAAAATTTGAAAATAAATACAATTATGTTCGTTAACTTCTTTTAAGTGTATGGGATAATTTTAAGTCAGAATTACGTAAGAATTTCGATTCATACAGCTAAGTCGATGTACACCCTCATAGCTGCGAAAAAGTACTGAGTCCCACTCACTCAAATTCGGTATTTGATGGGCGGTGTCTCTCCACATTCCAGTTTCTGACGCGCAGGTAACGTTTTACATCATACGTTTGTAATACGTGCACAAGCGTGAAAACACTGGTGCATCTAACTGTCTTTGTCTGTCCTTACTGGTGTCTTTTAACTTATTCTCTTCTACACATGTATCGCCAATATGTAATGGTGCAATTTCCTATGGTGTATATAAATGAATTGACGTTTGTTAGTCTCACTAAAACTCGAGAACGGCTGGGCCGATTTGGCTAATTTTAGTTTTGAATATTTGTAGAAGTCCAAGGAAGGTTCAAAAGGAGAGAAAATCTGAAGAAATTGCAAGGAAAACAGTAAAAACAACAATTTTATTTTCCCATACAAACTGTTCGTACTTGTCAAACCGGGTGCGTTCAGAAATGAATTTTTCGACTAAACTTATAAAGAGAAATTCAGAAATCAATTTCTTTACTCTTTTGAACTTTTCTATTGAACTTCGACACATAAATGAATTGCAGAATTGCCGAAAGTTTGAAAATAGAAAGAGTTGCTAGCTCCTCACGGATGGCGTACCATGGGAAGGCTAGGAAAAGGAAGGAAGCAAAAAAAGTTAGCGAGTAGTCGTCGGCAGGTCAGGAAGAATGAAAAATCGTCTTGAGGTTGAAAAGTTAGTTAGTGGGTAGACGTCGACCGGTTAGGAAGACGAAAAATCCGTCTTTGGGAGTTAGGTTGGGGAGTTGGGGAGTTAGCGAGTAGGTGTCGTCGGGTCACGAAGACAGAAGAATGCGTCTTAAGGCTCCTGTACACGTTTGGCTAACTAGTTGGGCCAAAAATAGGGACACAGGTTTACATGTTGGCGTTGCTCATTCTGCATTGGCCATTTGACGAGGATGGATCTGGAAACTATTGCAGCCGCGGCAATTTACTTGTACAGCAATTTCAATTATTATAGAAATATGCACCAGAGTGATTAAAAAAAATGGCGCAAAAGAAAATGGTGAATGCTGAGTATTTATCGAAACAGAACAAGGTGAATTAAAAAAATACATGATAAGTTGATTATATAATTATGTATGTAATTAGTAGACTGAATATCAACAAGCTGCCAGTTTAATTATATATATTTTCCGCATTAACGGCAAGCACGAACAGAAGAAGAGGCCAACCTGTGAACGCTTTTTGCCGGATTGGGCCAAGATCTTTTGATGTGTGCTCGAAAACCGACAACATTCGGCTGGCCGGCCAGCGCTGGCCGCCAACGACCAAGTTACGCCAAGTAGTCTTGTAAACGTTGGCCCAACTCATTGGCCCAACTAGTTGGCCAAAAATGTACAGGGGCCTTTAGGTCCGGAAAAAGGACTCTGCGGGTTGCACCGGCGAGTCAAGAAGGCGGAAAGTCCGTCTGAGGTCCGGAGAAAAAGTAGTCCGCGGTAAGGCGTCGTCGGGTCAAGGGGACGCGAGAATAGGTCTAAATTCCGAAAAAAGGGTCCGCTGTAAGGGAGATCGCGACGATTTTGGTATCGCGGTGATTGTCTGGAAAGTCTCGGACTCGGGCCAGTATTAGAAAAGGTTAGAAGTGGAGTCCACTAAAGTCACCTGTCCAGATAAGTAGAGAGGGTCAAGGGGTGCGATACGTTTTCGGTAAGTATTTCGTAGATTTTATTTTGGGTTGTTTTCCGTTCATTTAGTAAGGCAGCGTGTTCCGGTGGGAATCTGATGAATACAAAACCGGATAGTGTTTGGGAAATCCCGCCCAGACACTATAATTGAGATATTTATTATCAAAATTCTAAATTTTACGGTCATTTGTTTTGGCCTGGTCTTTATCTAATTTTATTTTAATTTTATTTTTCTGTTTTAACTTTTTTTTTTGTTTGCATTTGGATTATTCTAACTGGCTTATGTATTTGTAATTACTCGATCATATATATAGTCAATAAATTGTCAGTATTTTTATTTTATTTTGTGTGTTTTAATAAGCAGGCCTTCCCAAATTATAAAGACCACGCATATAAGCCGTGGCCGAACCTGAGGCTATAAAGCCCACTTCTCCAGGCTAAGAGACCTTTTCTCGTCCCCTTTATAACGGGGTGGGGTTGGTACAAACTGGTACATCGGCCGGGAAGTTGTTTAATTTGTTTGATAAAGCCGGAAAATTGTTTTATTTGTTGTGTGATAAATTTATTCTAATAAGGCCGGGAAGTTTATTTTAATTGTTGAATCCCTCATGTTATTTAAATATTGGGTAATAGGACGGGGAGTATTGTTATTTGCTGGAAAAATATATCGGGCGCCACCCCTTAGGTGAACCCCTGTCCAATTTTTTTGTATCATTTTAACTTTAAAATTCGTGTATAGCGTACAAATAGCCTGGAAAAGTATATCGACGAGCCACGCCTTAGGTGACCTCCTGGTCAATTTTTTTTTTTGTTATTTGAACTTTGAAATTATTTCGTGTACAGCGTACAAATATACAAATAGCCTGGAAAAAAAAGCTTCCTATATAAGGGAACGGATTAGAAGGGAAAGATAACATTACCGTTACTTAATTTCTGTTTAGTATATTTTACTAGGATTAAAATGAGCCTTCCAACCAATGCGAATATGAAAAACCCAGCGTCTACAGTAGGCACACGTTCTGGAACAGCAGCGTCATCGCTGAGGGTCGACGTCGTACCGACGCCAAGATTTCCGCACTGTATACATTTGGTATGGTCGCTTCGACTTTGGATAGTTTTACCGGAAAGGACGTGAGTAGACACTTCGAAAAAATTAGAACAGCGAGCTAAACTGGATGGATGGTCCGAGGAGGACACTTTGAATTTATTTAAATACATTTGTATTTAAATAATTTATGTACAGGAGCTGCTTATGAGTTTTTGAAATCGGATTAGATGGTCTAACTTACCATGCTATTAAGGCGAGATTTATACCACAATTCTCAATCTGTAGGCTTCCAGGGAATCGCAACTAGGGTTGAGTAAGTGCTATCAGAGACATGATGAGAGTGTGTCAGCGTATTGCACTAGAGTAAAACTTATGGGAGCCAAGGTCCATAAAGAACGCAGCAGTTGAAGAACAACCCCACATTCGACAAAAATGTCAGGGTCTGATTTAAACCAGTTCAAGGTAGGATTAAGACGAGATATAATGCGCGAAGTGGGAATTCTCTTGTTAAAAGAAAAAGATTTGACTCTTGGATAAGGCGGAAGAATTGGTCAAGTTGCACGAACTGCACTTAAAAATGTTGCAAGGAAAAACCAGTCTTGCAAGTGAAGTGCTATAATTGTGGGAAGATGGGACATATATCCCGAGAATGTAGAGGAGGTCCCTCAGGGCGCGGGGCATAGGGACGTTGATAGGAACGTCTGATTTGGACAATTTGATGGAGATTTGGTTTATGTAAGAGAAATTGCTGTGAAACTGGGGCTATACAAGAAGTTGGACAGACCATGGAAGGACCCATACAGGGTGGTTGGAGGTACTCTGCCCTGTTACTTACAAAGGCGGTAAGATGAGAAGACGGGAGGATCATATTCTACACGTGAATCGTATAAAGCTGTATTACGAGAACGATAGAGTATCCGAAGAAGAGTCGGAAGTCAACGAATCCGGAACAGATGAAGAAGCGCTCGAAGACGAGATGGATGAAGTTCCCATTAGACCTCTAATTTTACCGGGTTGGTTAGGCGTCCCGGTCGAGGAAGCTGAAGAATTGGAACAGTCAGACCAGGAAAGGAAGGTCACACAAGAGGAACAAGAGAGGGCCAACGCACCAGAGTGATCAGTATCAGTAATGAGGTCGACTAGTTTCCGGAAGCCACCGGGTAGGCTTAATTTGTAAGATGTACAGGTATATGGAAATTATTGTGAGTATCACCCGTAGTTATTTCTAAATCCTAAATTTAAGATAAAAACAAAGTTGGCTATTCGTATTTTGGTTTGGTTTCAGAAATATTTGAGTTAGGAGTCAGAAAGTCTCAAATGGATATAAGTAAGAGTAAAAGAAGTATATATGAATATAAGTAAGGAGAAAAAGAGTGAATTTTGAGTAACTCTCACATTAAGTGGTTGTTACTTTGGGACTATACACAACCACTTAGTTTAATGTGTAAAATCTATGGAAGAGTAAATTGTTCTAGGGGATGTTAGATTCCTAACCCCTAAACATTGTTATAGATAGCTTGTTATTATTAAGGATTATTAAGATAATTGTTTCAAGATTAAAGAGAATTGTTAAAGTAGATATTAGCTTAGCGATAAATTGTAGGTCGTCGTGAAGATACTTTACATCCAGGATGGCATCGCGTCGAGGCAATTACCTGTTTCTATTATATGTATGCTGCATCTGGGATTGGTGGCAGTGGCAGACGGTAGCAAGGGCGTAGCCAGGGGGGGCGATAGGGGCGATCGCCCCCCAAAGGGTCAAGTAAAAACCAAAATACTCGGGGAATGCGGTTGCCGTTGCCTGTAGTGACCTTTTTTTTGGCTTTCATGTTTAATCTGCAGCGATCGCCCTCCCCCAAAGGGTCAAGTAAAACCGAAATACTCGGGGGAATGCGGTTGCCCTTGGCTGTAGTGACCTTTTTTTTTTTGCTTTTTTGTTTCATCTGCATTGAGCGCCTCCCCCCAAAGAATACCTACTGGCTACGCCCTTGGACGGTAGCGGGGTTGATCGCGTATGATTGTGCGGACAGTGACGCGAATATTACGGCCATTTCAGTAGGTAAGGTCGCAGATTGTCCGGCAGCGGAATCCGCCTATAAAAGTGAATCAGTACCAGTGCGGTGGTACAGAGGACTGAAAGTGGACTACAGTACGAGTACGACTTGCCTAGTAGAGGTAACGAGATCAATGAATTAAAAAGAATAATAGATGTTAAAACGATTGATTGCAGAACTTTATTAGCACACGGTAGTTAAAAGGTCTTTTTGGTACATACAGACAGACGGACCGACTGGGTCTATATGTAAACCGGTGAAGTTAACAAAATCTAAGAACGATGCGTTCTAAAAGAATAATGGAAAGAACTTGCGGACTCGCCAATTAATTAATAAATAAAAGTGATTTATTAGTGATTTATTGAGTAGTTTCCGGATATACAAGCATGTAGGAAGAAGAAGGGATAAAACCGCCACTGTAAAGGAAAAATATAAAAATACTATACATATATAGATTTCTATTCTTACAACATTATTAATTCAATTATAGATCATAGACTGGTCTGAGAATACGTATATTTTGTGTATATTAATAAAAACATGTTTTCTTCTTAAATAAATGTTTAACACATTCATTGTTTAATTATGGAATAATGATTAGGCATACAGATATTTTCCGTGTTGAAGTTAGAAACATTTATTAATTACAAATATACGTAGATGAATGTACGTTGTATATTAAAAAATATGTATAACTTAATGATAAAGGAAGTTCTAAAAAATCTTTTTGAAGTTCTGCTTGTCAACATCTGGACAAATTGGGATGATATATAATTTTAACACAGACGATACTAACACTGAAAAGCTCATTTATAATCAAAACTCTGAAAAACAATTCATTTGGACCTAATACATAATACCTTAAGAAAACAACAACCACCAGTTTTGTGGTTCAATATACATTTTTGTAATATCAAGAATTGGTTTCTAATTGCATTCTTTACTCAAACCACCGATCGAAAAAAATGTCTTCAAAAACAATTGTGACGCTATATTTTTCTCATTAATATACACACATAATTTATTCTGAAAGTTTCCGGAAATACGGAAGGGAAACCAACATTTGGAGCACAAACGTACTTTCAACGTTTTTTTCAAAATAAACCTCCACCTCTATACAGCGGTTCATTCATTGACACCATCCCCGAAAGCAAGCGCATCAAAATTTATGTATATCAAAATTGGTCCCTATTATTTTTACTGTTTTCTATTTTGAAAACTTTCAGAATAATCCATACAGTAGTTGAACCAGGATTAAATCAAGAGTCAATTGACATTCCGAATATTGACATATTAATATGTAGAATTCACGTCTGTAGAACGTATAAAAATACGCTCTCAACATTTCCAGAACTATCACATCTGGACATTAGTATAAGAACATATGCTGAGTAACCCAAGTAAAATTAGCAACAAGTAACCAATTGTTAATTCTATGGAAGAGTACCTAAAAAGTATGCACTTGCATACATATTGTTTAGATATCAATAATTCAAATTTAGAAATACAACAAAACACCTCTTTACATTAACGTTAAATTTCACCAAATGTGATGAGCTAATACCGACCAAACATTTTGGTATAACTCGTTTCTGCAACAATTTTCAAAGAATCTGCCATACTTTTACCAGTTTGCATGACCAGCCCATAGAATATTCCATTGGGATTCTGCAAGAGTTTGTGCGGATCATCAAATTCGACTGATTTTCCAGCGTCCATCACCAGTACCTTATCCGAATCCATGATGGTGTGCAATCTGTGGGCGATTGTTAATACTGTGCAGTTGGCGAACTTGCGTCTGATGGTGTTCTGGATGAGGACGTCGGTGTGAGGATCCACGTTGGCCGTTGGCTTCGTCCAAGACTAGGATCTTGTTGTTGCGTATTATGGCCTAGCTAAGCACAAGAGCGGCCTCTGTCCGACACTGAAGTTGGACCCGCGTTCGGAGATTCTGCTGTCCAAACCATCGGGAAGATCAACTTCACCAAATGTGATGAGCTAATACCGACCAAACATTTTGGTATAACTCGTTTCTGCAACAATTTTCAAAGAATCTGCCATACTTTTACCAGTTTGCATGACCAGCCCATAGAATATTCCATTGGGATTCTGCAAGAGTTTGTGCGGATCATCAAATTCGACTGATTTTCCAGCGTCCATCACCAGTACCTTATCCGAATCCATGATGGTGTGCAATCTGTGAGCGATTGTTAATACTGTGCAGTTGGCGAACTTGCGTCTGATGGTGTTCTGGATGAGGAGGTCGGTGTGAGGATCCACGTTGGCGGTGGCTTCGTCCAAGACTAGGATCTTGTTGTTGCGTATTATGGCCCTAGCTAAGCACAAGATCTGCCTCTGGTCCGACGCTGAAGTTGGACCCGCGTTCGGAGATTCTGCCGTCCAAACCATCGGGAAGATCGGTGACGGCGTTGTTCAGTTCCACCTCTGACAACGCGTTCCATAGCACCTAAATCATGTTTCGTCAATTAAATAATTGAGTAAAATTCGAATGTATTATACGAATATAAAAGTATGATTATTGGAAAATCATAAAAATTGGATATTAAAAACACTCTTCTAATAATTTACTGTCATCATTGTATTCATCAAAGGGATCCAGGTTTTTCCTGAGGGTTGCTGAAAACAGAACCGGTTCTTGTGTGGTATAATCAATATTTTCGATCGATGAACGGCCAGCGGTATTTCTTTAGTGTTTATATTGTCTATCAAGATGTTTTTTTTTCTATATTCGTCAAACGGAATAGCGCGGCAATAAGGGATGATTTTCCCGCACCTGTCCTCCCCACAATGCCCACTTTTTCGCTGCTTTTGATTTTGAAATTGAGATTCTGTAGCACGTAGGGATCATTAGGGGAATATCTTAGGTCATATTTCGAAACTCAATCACCCCGTTCTCTGGCCAAAATTTGGGAGGTTCCTTTGTCTTTTCGTCTTTCTTCGGTGATATTTCTATATATTTCGGTTGGTTTCTAAATCATTCTACTGTCTCAAGAACCACTGAAAAGTACCGGTGAGTGTTATAGACTGAGTGAGAGACAATCCGACGTTCCCACCAAATATTTCTGAAAGGAATTGAAAAAAAGTGTCGTTCTTATTATCTAAAGTACATCAACTTTTCACTAGTTTGTATTTGTCGATGTTGTATAGATAGTCGTGTGAGAGGTTGATTTTTAATTGCAAAAATAAGTGTAGAATATCGAAATTGGACAAAAACTGTTTCACAAATTTTATGCAGAATCGAATTATGTAAGAATATTTAGGGTGTTCTATTTTAAAATTCCAAAGTTGCAGGCACTTGCGATGAAACTGAAAGTGGCAGAAGCACATCAAATTATGAAAACTTTTTACTGTTTATGTTATGTTATATTCAGAACTTTCACTTTTATATTCCAAAAATCGTGGCAATTTTAGTTTGTTTAATTACTCCGTTGATATTTGTTTTGTGTTTCTGCAGAATGGAGTGCCTGCCATAGCGATGGTCTTCCTCCAACTTCTTCTATTACATGCATTTCAAATGCATGGAATATTGGTAGGGAGACAGCAGAAGATGGGCGGAGAGGACGTCATACGTAATGTATTCCCCTACAATGTTTAATGAGCGCGGCCGCCGAGAACCGCTGAGCTAGGAGACGGGGCAAGGAGAGTGCATTAGTGGGTAGAGCTTAGAGTGGACCTTCTAGTCTTGTTTATATTCGGTGGTCCGACGATAGCCAATCTTGCCTTTGATACCTCGAGGGCAGAGCTAGACGGTAGGGGAATACGATCGTGAGTTTTGTGATAGGTGAGCCTTTGGCAATATTTTGTGGAAGGTATTATTTTAGGTATTATCTTAGCATTTTATATGCTTCCAAATTTAAGTTCCACACGTGTATTACATACATTTATACATTATATGAATGTGGGCATTTGGGTGGTGACTTAATATGAAAAGAAGAAAACTAAATGTGAAAATATGCTTGCCTTTCATTGCTTGCATATTCCTCTTTATAATTTATGCACATTCCGTGTTTGACAAAATGGATCATTTCATTCACACATGGCTTACGTTAAAATTAAACAAACATTTTGTCAGTACTACAATTATTTATTTAAAAGAATAATTATTTAAAAGAATAATTATTATGACAAATGTTATATAAATAACGCAATGGAAATCCACCCAGAACCCGAAAGTTCTATTGGCTGCTATGTACAGGAAGAATGCAGCGCTGTATTTATCCTGGTAGTTGTCGAATTCATTTTTTGATACTTCTTGTGCTCCAAATGCTCTGATTGTTGTCAAGCCGTTGAGAGAAGCGGCCAGATGCGTGTATATAGGGCTACGAGCTAAAAATGAAAAAAGAACTAGCTGTGAATTCTTAGAAGGAAGATATCGTGAAAAAATAAACAATACACAGTGGACTGTGTATTAAATTATAAACCGTATTTTAAGCGCCTTGTAAATTATGTATGCATGTATTTCTTGCCCATGCATACATACGCCACTGACTCTCCCGTCCGTCTCAGAACCGACTAGATACAATTTATTGATATACAGTAGCGACGATTCCGTTACATTTTTCGTCAGCTCGATGCGAGTGGGTGAACGGTAGAATGCCGAGTTTAAAATAATATTATGTATCGTGAGTGACTAATTATTTGTAAGTGTACATACGTATTTTGCACTGTGTACGTATTTATTTTAGAGTTCGTGTAGTGTGTTTACATATTATATGATTTTTGTGTGAATTGTTGCAATAATTGCATAGGTATTTTATGTATTCCTTGCAATCGTCGATACATATTTCGTAAACGCCGAGACGGTGAAAGACATTTAGATTCGAATATCCATCAACAAATTGGTGGTGGTACTGTTAGAAAAAGGAATTTTGGTTTGATTTGTGCATAATGTTTTGCGCGTGTAGCCTTTCGTGGAACATGGTCGATAATAATCACTTTAGACGTTTTTTTGACAAATATGTATCCTTTTTTCCATAGCTGTAGCCATACATTGCGTAAAACATATTTACAGAAGGCATATCAACGTGTCATGGGAAATATCAAAGAGGACATTCGCAATAAATTTCTGTGGCGGACAGTGCATGCATCTTGGAAACTATAAGAGAAAACTATTAAATTGGCAAATTTGTAGACAATTGTATAAATACCTTAACGGCGCTTAGATAATGCCTCTATATTTTTTTATTGTTGAGATATTTTGGAAAAGCCAAAAACATGCATTTTCGAAAATCTGCTACACATAGTTATTCTTATTTTTTTTAAATCCCTGAATAAATGATGATCGCAAATTTTTGGGAATATTACAGTTCTCTAATCTAATTTACGTTTCGACGTTTCGACTTTCTGAAACCAGCACCCATTCTGGACACACTGTATACTGTACACCGTATATAATTACTTACGTTGTATAGGAGTAAAAGAGAAACATAAATAAAATACCGATTAGCCCAGTGTACCTAACGTTTAACGTTTTCCTCGACTATCCTCGACGAAAACGCCCCTATTCGACAACCTCGAGACGGCGATTTTTAGGCGACTTCTAATTAATTTCCTGTGCTTGCGTTGTGGAATAACCATTTTCTACCCGTTGTCTTTCTGTATGTGTGAAACAAGTTCCCGCGAAGTACTGTACAGGGTTTGTATAAAAAGTAATGAGGCTAATTTTGTAAAAAATAATTGATTGTGAATATCCTTAGAAATCATTAATACTCTTCAAAGTAAGTCCTTCGGCCATACACACTTCTGCCAGCGATGTTTCGATTCTAGGGCGGCTTTGTAGGCGACTTCCGGAATGTCTTTTAAAGTTCGCGTCGTAGCCGCTTTGACGGCGTCCAGGGTCCCGTGGCAGCGTCCTTTGAGGGCGGTTTAAGTTTTTTGGAAAAAGAAAAAAATTGGGAGGGGGCAGGTCGGAACTGTAGGGCGGCTGGGGGAATCGTTGCAATTCCGTTCTTGGCGAGGTTGCTTGCTCACCACGCAACAGTGTGGCTTGAAACATTGTCGTGGTGAAGCTTCCAATCGGTGGCGATGGCTGGCTTCACTCGGTTGACTCTTTGTTTCAATTTTTTGAGCACTTCCACGTAAAAAGCACGCCTGCTCAATTGATTTCTGCATTTCGGAGCTCCCCACCAAGTTTGTCACAGAGTCCACTAAAAAAGAAGACGATGCTGTCCAAACAAGTGGTTGCATAAATTTTAAGCCCAACTCCGAAGTCTCAAGTGCTAATGTTAACTTGCAAATGACTGCTGAAGTTGAAAAAGTGTTTTTTTTTTCATTATTTTTTATTTCGAAAGTAGGGCGACTATGATCATGAAATTTCTTGGAGGGACTGCTGTTTGTAGTATGAAGTTACAAAAAATTTCAGCTCGATCCGTTAATAACTTCGAGTAATTATCGATCGCATTTTTTTGCCTTAATTGGCAATGACGCCATTCTTTGTTTATTTTACGATATTGACTGGGTTGGGCTAGAACAATCATAAATCTCTTCAAGTTTGCGAGACTTTTTGAAATTTTGAAAAATATTAATTTGGGCTAGTTTTATAGCGTTTTCTACGCGACTACCTTTTTGACGCGACGTATACATATATTGTTTTAGCGTTGCCGCTTCGAAATTCTCGGAATTGTGACTATACTATCTTGACTCCCATTTTTTTAAATACGCGTCTTGAAGCCATGCTGGAAGCATGGAAATTTAATTTATCTGCTGCATAATGATTCGTTTTTATTATTGTAATGTAACAAATTTCCTACGCCGGAGAAACTTACCTTTTTTCTTGTTAATTTCTGCAATACAATTTAAAACCATAGAAGTTTTGAAGTTGAATGAAGAATGAAAAGACCTTTCAAATGAAGTATTACAAGCCCCTACTTCTAATTTGAAAATTTAGGGGTTGTAGGTGTCACCTGAAGGGGTTGAATTTAGGGATGATATTTTTACGTCGCAAGATGTCATTTTAAAATTAGAAATTGACGTGTCTCAGGATTTTCTTAAAAAATGCATAATAATGGAGTTACCGTCAACTCCTACAACTTTGGTCACCCCATACAAATATGTGCCACACGTTTTTGAACGTTAGCATGCTCTAGTGGCTTCTGGGGCAAGTTATGAGTTTGGAAAAATTCCTAAGTGTAGCGCGATAGCAGAAGCACAAGGTTCACCAATACAACAGGCTTATCAGTGAATCTCAACGGCAGTGACATAATGGTTATCGGTTTCCCGTTTTTACTCAGTTTTGTGATTGTCCAGTGAGGCTCATCTGGCTACACCAGTTGTAATTAGTTCACGAATCTGATAAGTTTATATATTCTACCCAAGGGCGTAGCAGTAGTTATCTTTGGGGGGGGGCGCTCAATGCAGTTCAAACAAATAAGCTAAAAAAAAGGTCACTACAGGTAACGGCAACCGCAACCGCATTCCCCCGAGTATTTTGGATTTTACTTGGCCCTTTGGGGAGGGGGGCGATCGCCACCATCGCCCCCCTGGTTACGCCCTTGATTCTACCCTATAATTTCAGCTACAAATTAACATATTAGGCGTTTTCAAAAGTGCGTTATTTTCTGCGCAACGTCAACAAATGTCAAAAATTTAAACATCAGGGTTCAACTTAGTGCCATCGTTTTTGGTACTATGTTGTAAATTACAAAGTGCTACAACTTTTCCCCGTTCATCCATCGAAATTAAAGGTTTTCTTGCCTTTTGTTTTTGTCTTTGTTTTTCTTGCTAAACTGACTTCTAGCCAAGACTGAAAGTTATGAGAAATTTTATTTTGCAAAGTTTATGAAGGTCACTCTTCACGAAGAAAATGTTATTTTCTACATAGTTACCTAATGTATTGAGCCGTTGAGCTTCCTACCGTTGTGGTATTTTCTACTAATATTGTGATTTTTTCTAAGTAATAACCTTCGTTAAAAAACTTTTTGAGTGAGAAAAATATTTTGAGAAATTTTATTTTGTAAAGTTTGTAAAGGTGTATATAGAGGTGTAAAGAAATTATTTTCTACATAGTTACTGTATTTGAATAAAACAAATAAAGAAGGAACTGTTTTGCATTTCTTTGTATTGTAACGTTTCCTGAAAAACTTGTAAAAAAATGTAAATTTTAGAAGAAATATTTTTTTATAGATATATTTTTAGGAGAAATATTTTCTTAGTCCCTTAACAAAGTCAACATGCCGAATAACAAGAAAACCATTACAAGTTGCCACTGGGCAATTTTCATATCTTTTCAAACTAAATAAAAAAACGGTGGAATATTGTACCCTCATGGGGTACAAAAATGTGTAACAAAAAAATTCCCTCTCTCCTCGCCTACAAAATTTACCATCATGGCATTTGATAACTGAAATGTGTAGGTATGTTGGGTAAAAATTTCATTGATATACGATGTTCCACACTGTATATACATACGTCGCGTCAAAAAAGGTAGTCGCGTAGAAAACGCTATAAAACTGAATTATATTTTTAATACTTTAATATTTTTTTAAAATCTCAAAAAGTCTCGCAAACTTGATGAAAATAAAAAAAAAAAACGGGTCCAAACCACTTATTTTTCTAAGTGTTTTGGATCGCTGAATCGAATCCGTGGTTAGTTTTGGTGGGTTGGCTCGTTATCTCATGCATATACAAAAAAATACGCCAAAATTGCACGATCATGCAGGCAAACAGAATTATCGCATCCTTTTATAATAAATAAATTTCACAATTCTCTTTGGTCGTTGAATCCGAATTAAGAGTTATTGTGAACCCTAGAAAAACATACTTTTTCATGAAAGTGCGAAAAAATACTAAAAAAGTGAGCAATATCGCAAAATTGTCGCTTTTTTGTGGGAAGAACCTGGGAGTCGGATTTTTTTGTCTGCAATAAACTAAATTTGGGTTTTAAATTCTAAGAATAGTCTGGGAATAGGAATTTTTACGAAATAGCTTCTTTTATACATATGTTTTAATTGTTCGGTCTAAATTTGGGTTTTTTAAACCTTCAAAACAATATAATTTTGTAAAAATGCAAAAAAAAACAATGAGTGACCATAGCTGCCAAGTACATACATCATTATGTAGAAAAAAATCTTGCAGAACCAATTTGTCAGAATCCATCTCAAACCATTCACATTATTTTCTTTTCTCTTCTAAAGATCTATGCAATGACAGACTTTTCCGTTTTACTCCCTTGCGCTTACATTCTCTTTTCAACATCCATCAATAGTTAGCCATCATAATGAACTGAACAATTCTAGAAACATATAAAATGAGGTATTTCAGTACAAAAAATTCTATTTTCAGGCTATTGTTACAAAAAGCCACATTTTAGCGTTTTTTTTCACTGTTTTGCATCTGTATTTTATTTTTTTTGCATTTCTATAAAGTAATGTGCGTACCATGGCAGGAAGCGATGCTGAATTCGAAGTTGGCAACCCAACAAACAAAAAATGAAAAAAATATCTATTGAAGTCAAAACAATTCCCACTCTCAGGTTTTTCCCACAAAAAGTGACACTTGCGATTTTTGCATTTTTTCGCACTTTAATAAAAAATGTGTTTCTATGGTGCAAAATAACTCTTAATTCGGATTCGACGACCAAAAAGACGTGTAAAATGAATTTTGAATGATGCAATAATTTTGTTTTTTTTTTGCATTTTGAGATAACGAGCCAACCCATCAAAACGAACCCCGGATTCGGATTCAGAGCCCAAAATATGTATAGAATAAGTGGTTTGGACCAGGGGTTTCAACCTCAACATTTCCTTCAATTCTATTCATATACAAGGTGTTACTTAATGGTATGATACTTATTGAAACGTACATATGTCCTAAAATATGTGCCTTTGGTTTTCGATATAAAGGGTGCTAAAATTTTTTATTTCTCGAGTAATTCGATTCAAGACGTACTAATATAATTGTGATAACAAGAAATTCAAAATAAACATTGAATTTCTTATAACCTCAAATACATTTGTTGAATTTTTAATAAAATATTCCATTTTACTCTGCTTGCCTTCAATTCTATTCATGTACATACAAGATGTTAGTTAATATATGTATTTAAACGTGCATATGTCCTAAAATATTCTCCTTCAATTTTCAATAAAATGGGTGCTAAAATTTTTATTTCTCGAGTAATTCTATTCAAGACATTAGAATGTAATTGTGACCACAACAAATTCAAAACAAACTTGGAAATTCTTATTGTCTTAATTACCAACATTACTTGTTGGATTTTGACACCTATCTACCCTTTTGGAAAGGAACATGTATTATAGAACACTTTCAGGAGTAGCAAGTTCTGTGAATTTGGTAGGTGTCCCCAAACGCCTTGGCAAAAAATAAAAAATTGTATATTAAAAATAGTTTTTCCTCAAGTTTTAATGATCCTATTATCCTGTAATTTTTGCTGGTAATGTACCTTGTATATACCTACAACATATTTTCTCGAACCGAATTGATCAAGTATTAACAGAGAAAAACTAAACCAAAAATATTTTGGAAAAATCCTTGGACACGTCAATTTTTATTTTCAATTGCGCATCTTACACTATAATAATTAGAAATTGTAGTGATGTCATCGACGTTGTTTATAAGAACGCCTTGTATTTTTTCTATTTTTGGATCATCCAGTAACAACCAATTTCAAAAATGTATAACAGTTATGATCTAAAGTGATTTGTAAATATCAGTGACGTCATCGACGTTGTTTATAAGGACGCCTTGTATTTTTTTCTATTTTTGGATCCTCCAGTAAGCCAATTTCAAAAATGTATAACAGTTATGGTCTAAAGTGATTGGAAATAAACACAGACAATTAGAAATAAACACACAAAAAATAACTGTAGACCACAAATGTTATACATTTTTGTAATCGGCTGTCATCGAGAATGACAAAGTGGAAAAATGTACAAAAAAATGGTGACGGAACGAAACACCGAAACATTCAGTCACAAATTGTCTCTAACTCACAATGAATCATCACTTTAGACCATAGGTACGATATATGTACAGCGTAGCGCCCAATCTAGTAACACTGTGGAGACGGGACTTGGAATTGCGGTTGGTTAACATTTGTTTGTTCTTTGTGACCAGTCTTTGTTTTTGTAAACCAGTTTTTTCGAATGCGTTTTAAAAATTATGAATGACAGCGTAGCGGATACTTTTTCAAATCTTCAACACGTCTACGGAGACAATGTTTTTTCAAGAGCACAGGTTTTTCGGTGGTTTAAGGCATTCTCAGAAGGAAGAGAGTCGATTGAAAATGAACCACGCAGCGGAAGGCCTTCATCTTCAAGAACCGATGAAAATGTTGATAGCATACAGGATTTTGTGCATTCAGATCGTCAGTTGATGGCAAGAATGATCGGGAAATAGTGAAATTTGAATAACACCACGGTTCATCAGATTTTGACTAACGAATTAGGGATGAGGAAAATCTGTCTTGTCACACAGTCATTTCAGTAAACGAGTTTATAGCCAATAAAAACATTCCTGTGGCTCCTCAGCCTCCTTATTCGCCTGACTTGAGTCCTTGGGACTTTTTTTATCTTCGCGAGATTGAAAAATCACCTCAAGCGAGGTCAATTTGAAACCACAGAAAACATTCAAACGGTTTTAATCGACCAGCTGAAGGCTATTTCAGTATATGAGTTCCAGCACTGCTGAGGAATGGAAGAACCGTCTTCAGCGCTGTGTGGCTTCCCAAGGAAGTTATTTTGAAGGAGACAATACTGAATTATAATTCTATTCGAGTAAAAAAAATTTTAAAAATCAGTCCCATTACTTAATTTACACACCTCGTATTATACATTTTAGAAATTGACTGTTACTGGATAATCCAAAAGTAGAAAAATACAGGGTACTATATTAAAAAAAAAAGATCGATGACGTCCATAAAAAAAATGGTGACGTCACCGTTACTTCTAATTATATCATAAGATGTGCAATAATGCATGCCTTGTCCAAGGATTTTTCCAAAATATTTTTAGTTTGGATAATATTGAATTTTTTATGCAAACCTTTACGTCATGTATTTATTTACAATATTTTGCGAGCCTTCCATACTAGAGTTGCTACCGCAGATACACCGCTAACCCGGAAATTGGTGTCCGGGGGTAAAGCAGCGCGCAATATTTGTAGAAGGCGATTTTTGTGCCGAATTGTGTTTTTGAAGAAACACAATTGGTTGAGTTGTGTTGAATACGATCTTCGTGACGTAATAAATACTATTCATAAATTAAATAGATTTTAATTAATTAATTGAACATTAAATTAACATTTTAGTTTCTTCCTATTCTGTGTCCTGCAAAAAAAATATTTTGAAATTGTTTATAAAATATTGTGTAATAAATACATCAAATAATTATACCTTGTGTTGCTTCCATTGATATTTTTTATTTGCATAGGCTTTTTTTAAGAGATTCACTTGGTTTGGTTGTCTCTAGATTGTGTACCGATACTGCCCTCTAGAGACAGAAACGCTCCAGAATTCAAACGAATAATCTACATTTTAAACGACATATACATGAAAGCATTATACACTCGAACCCCTCTTATTTCACCTTCGCTTAATTCACATCCTCTGTTATTTCACCACGTTTCCCCCTATTAGGTCGCGAAACCGTCCCGGTTAAGTCGCCGCCTGTAAAAGTTTTAGAACTACGTTTGGAAATTGGATTCTCGCATGAATATGTACCATTTTTATTGAAAAAAATGATTGTGTAATACATTTATTGATTTAAAATAGATTAGGTGTCTTTTAAAAATATTTAATCTTTAAAATATTCATTCAAGTGGAAAATTGAACTTTGTCACGCACGACTGGGTATACTTACATTGTTTTTTCGTTCAGTTGGCTCATTTTTCGTTATAACAGGTGCTGTGGTATATCTCTAAATATTTCTTTTTGCAGTTAAAACACAAAAAAGTTGAGGTTATGATCGCGACTTAAGAGAGGCAACATTTCGCGACTTAAGCGAGGTAATGATGCACGGATTTGGCGACTTAAGAGGGGTTCGAGTGTATATGATTCACCATTATATAAATTTATAAATACAAATTTCAATTTCAAAGCTGACCCGGAGAATAACGTAAGAAACCCGGAGCCCGGAGATACTTCGTGGAAACCCGAGTCTCTGGGTCATTTTCATGGAGGTGGCAACTCTATTCCATACTCGTATTCTATCAGCTGTTTCAAGCCGAAGTTGGCCGAAATGAGTCAGTCACGTGTGGATCCGTTTTTCCGTAGTCCCTATACACACGCCTAGAAGTCAATATGGAAATAATTTATTCATTTATGAGTAATCGATATTTCAAAATATGTCGTGTATTTGCGTGTGTATCCTTATGTTTACACATTTTTTTTTTACTTTCATGGGAGTTATTTAGTTTCATAGGAGTATTTTTAAAATTCACGTTTATCTACCTAATTTAAAAGAACAAATTTACCTCTTGATGGACGGTACCTAATGGTACCTTAAGTGAATGACACGAATTAGAGCCATTTCACTATGTTGATTGATTACTGAAATTAATTGGATACTGTGTGTTTTCTAGCAGTCGGACGGACGTTGAAAAAAGAATAATGGCCTCCGATCACCAGTTCCTGACAAAAAAAGGTCGGTAAATCGATGGAATAGCATATCGCGTTTCATTCCTTCTATTACCTCATAATAATACCGGATATAATTGATCTCTTCATTTATTTATCCTGTGAGTATTACAATATTTATCATCGGTTTGAATCGATAGATACTTATATAAGTTTTTCCTTTTGTAATGTGCAGGAGTTTCGAAACTCTAGTTATTTTGATGAGTAAATAATCAGGAAATATGTACAATGTGTACAATGAAACTATTTCTTTACTTTCTTCTCGATTTTTTTAAATGAGATTTATCTACTGATCACTATATACTCGTAAGTTGTGGTTAATAAATCATAAAATCACAACATAATATGTATACAATGTTTTATCTACGAGTGCAAGGAAAATACAAATAAATATAAAACACTAAAAACGTGCCTAAAGATCATTTAAAAAATATATTCAGTCTTGTCCTTCTTGAATTTTTTTAAAAAAATTCGCAGTCAGTGTGTTATACTTATTATTGATATTTATTAAAAATAAAATCGAAAAAATCGACATTGTACAGGGTGTTACTTAATGTTTATTAATAATGTTAGTAGATGATTATTGTTAACAGATGATTATTTTAAATTGTACTTTCTGGGCCAATTTTAAAGAAAAAAGTTTATGTCCAAAATGTTAGGTCTTCGATATTATCATCTTTCACGATAATTTTTTACGTGTAATAATTCACGTTTATTTAACACTTTACAACTCTTCGACTTTTAAGGCTCATTGACAGTATGCTAGTTAGCTAGCACTAGTTAACTTTATTATCTACCAATTACAGTAGCAACTTTTTCGCCTTCAATGTACTCCCCTTAGCGATATCTACACCGCTCCATACGACTTTTCTATTGTTGAATGCAGTGCTGGAAGTCCGCTTCAGTCAGATGGTTCAGAACCTCCGTCGCTTTTACTTGAACCGCTTCCACACTTTCTAATCTTGTCATCATAAGTAATCACCGTGTCTAACAAGCCTGAATCAATGTCAATGTTGTTTATAATGTCAGCGCAAAGAGCAACAAACTATACATTTTGGAAAGCAAAAGAATGCAGCTTTTGTTTGGTGTAATCATATACAAGGTGTTGTGTTCTTTCTAAAAAACGTCTGAGGTGTGAATAAATATAATAGTCCATAATTAGCATAACTAACATCTAGAGAACTTGCAGGAAAAATCACCAATCGGAAGTCAACAAATTCTTCAAAATAAGTAATTGTTTGGGCTGTATTGTAAGTAAATAGTGGCGAGTTTTTAAGTTGAAATTGATTCCCTACAGGATAAGTAACAAGTTTTTGGCTGAACACGAAAAAAAGTATTGAAAAAGGAAATCCTTCTAGTCCGCATCCTTTTAAGTTCGCTCTGTCAAAAAAATTCTCAAAATGGGTTGGCATTCTCTGGGACACCCGGTATTTGTCGTTATATAAATAAAAACGAAAGAAAGTTTTAGTTTTTGTATGAAACTTCGTATTTAACATCTTGTTATGAATACAAAATATTTCCATATGACATTTTTCTATGGTTCAAAAAGTAATTATTAGGGTATATTTTGTGATTAGTTTTTGAAAAAAATGTACGTAAAGTAAAAAAAAAAATGGTGCAAACTTTTTGTCGAACACTGTATGAATGTGCAGGAAGTATCGACATGACAACTATAGCCCGGTAGGCAAAGACTTTTATGTGTTCTTGAAACATATAGGGCTAGTTTTGACGGTTCCTTATATTTTTTTTTTTTTGCGTAGAACACAATGACGGGGTCCGTAGATCTGAAACTGTCCGCTAATTTTTTAAATTAACAATTTGTAAAAAAAAACACATTTTTTTTTCACATTTTCGCTTGTATCTCCCTTCCTTGGCATATTTTATATAGCATATGCATTTAAAAGTTGTAGTCTATTCAATTTCCAAAATTTTAAGCCCAACCCGAAGTATCCAAGTGCTATTGTTAACTTGCAAATAACTTTGCAAGTTAACAGTGCAAGTAAAGTGCTTTTTTCCACAATTATTTTACTTCGAAAGTATTGATGTTTGTAGTAAAGTAAAGACTGCTATTTGTAGTATGAAGTTACAAAAAAATCAGCTCGATCCGTTAATAACTTTTCGAGTAATTAACGATCGAATTGTTTTGCAAGTCTCAATTAACAATGACGCCATTTCTTTGTTTATTGTACGATATTGACCGGGTTGTGCTAGAAAAATCATAAATCTCTTCAAGTTTGCGAGACTTTTTGAGATTTTGAAAAATATTAATTTGGGCCAGTTTTATAGCGTTTTCTACGCGACTACCTTTTTCACGCGATTTATATATTGTTTCAGCGTTGCCGCTTCGAAATTCTCGGAATTGTGACTATAATATCTTGAAAGTACGCTTCAAGACGCGTATTTAAAAAAAGAAATGAGCGTCTAGATATTATGGTCACAATTCCGGTACTAACGGCAATTAAAATACTATACGTCGCGAAACGTAGTCGCGTAGAGCGTTATAAAACTGGCAAATTTTCTCAAAATATATTTTTCAAATCTCAAAAAGCAAACTTTATTAAGTTTATGATTGTTCTAGCCGAGCCAGGTCAATATCGTACAATAAACTAGGATATGGTGTCATTGTTATTAAAACATGCTGAAAATTCGATCGTTAGTTACTCGAAATGATTAACGGACGAGCTGAAATTTATTTTTGTAACTGCGTACTAAATAGCAGTCCCTCCAAATTTCATGATCATAGGCTCCTACTTTCGAAGTAAAAAAGTAGTGAAAAAAAGCACATTTCAACTTCGGCAATCATTGCAAGTTAACAATAACACCAGAACTTGGGTTGGGCTTAAAATTTGGTAATTCAATAGGCTACAACTTCTTAAATGCATATGCTATATCAAAATACAAAGAATTGAATATAACCGAAAATGTGAAAAAAGACGTTTTTTTTAAAATTGTTAATTCAAAAATTGGCGGACATTTCGTTCTACGGATCCTGCGATTGTGTTATATGCAAAAAAATACATAGAGATCGTCAAAACTAGCCCTGTTTCAACGCTGATTTTAGCTTCCTGCCTACTGGACCCTTAACTGCACGATAAAAAAAATGGCGCAAACTTTTTGTCGAACACTGTATGCATGTGCAGGAAGTATCGACATGACACCTAATGTACATAAGCTAATCATATCAATGTTAAGGAAAAAATAATCGATTCTCTTTCAGAATGATATGTGTCACCTTTCGGGTTCAACCTCTATATTGATTGTGACGTAACAATGTGAAGACGCAGGTCCAACATGGCGCCCGTCAAGAATTAACATTAGGGGTTTCAGTCAGTATTCTGAACGATCCTCTGGTAAAAACATGCGCGACGTACGTCACCCAGCCACGTACGTAAAATGATATGTGACACATTAGCGTTTAGTTGCCAATTTATAACCTCAAGGCAGGCATAAAATATTCCTCGCGCTTTTTCCTATCATACTTTTCCCGCGAAACGATTCCAGTCCGAGAAAATCATATTTTTCTTCCATCGACTGAATGTGGGTTTGGCCCTCGAATAAGTAATGACCCTCTGTAACCATACAGTAACATGCCTTTTGTGTGACGTACTTGCATCGAGTGGCTTTTCTTGTGATATTTTTTTCCCATTCAAAATAACTGTATGTCGAATAGATAGGTTAGTTGTTGAGCCCTTTCACGCTGACTGTTAAATATCTTTTAGATATTGATGGGTATGTGAATAGTTGTGATTGTGGGGACAATTGTGGACTCAAAAATGGTGCGGTTTTACAATGGGAAGTTACGGTTGAGATAACATGAGGATCTGCAAACAAATCGTGAGTTTAGGACATGTTTATAATATTGTTTACTATTAGTGGAACCAGCAGGTCTTAATATTTCCAACGTTTTTGAAACGCTGCCGGTTTGCAAAGAAGAGTTCAGATTAGTAATACTTGTGATTTGTTTATAGCAATTACTCATTTATTCAATTATTATTAATTCATAAAGTGACTTTGATTTCTTTTACTTGTGTAAAAAATGTTGAGGCTTTAAACTTTTAATTCAACAGTACATGATTACTTCCACATCTAAGTAGTGGTGTATTTATAATATCGCAAATATTTTAAACATTGCATATTACTAATCGCATAAAAAATGTCAACAGTTTTTAACAGCGATCGTAAAAAATCAAATAATCGTATTTTGATCTCTTATACTGTTTATTTGCACAAAATGTTTTATTTTGCATTATTATACGCATGTCACTGTTTTTCTGTATTTTAAAGTAAAAGGCTCGTTACATAATTGAAATTATTACGTGGTATTTTCATTATTTTAATGATTTATGTAAAATTGGTGGAGGTGACAGGTAACATTTTGTATTGCTTACGCCACTTACAAGTTAAAGTATTTTATTTAATTTCATTTAAGTATATTATTAATATATCGACGACTGTATCTTATACTAAGTAATGTCTTTAACGCCAGTAATATTAACAGTTAGAAAATGTTGTTTGTACAGAACAACTGAAAAGTGAAAAAATATCCATTTAAAAGGAATAGGTCATTCTGTGTCTAGAACAAATTTTTTGGAACTTACTGAAAATGGTGAAACGTGGATATTGTAGGTAGCTACTATAGAACGTATAAAAAATGTCTCATATCTTTCTTCTACCTTCGAAAAAAAAATTATATACAATAAACTTTTCCTTGTTAAATATTTTCTTGCTATTACTTACTGTACAGCTTATTCTTATTATAACATAATCGTGCTGAAAATAAATGACCTAATAATATAAAAATCGCTAATGATACAGTGGCTTTTTTTATTTAACATTTAGATCTATATTGAGCCATCTAGTAAATAGATACGATTATTCCAATAGAGTTGTATCAACCTACACATGTGAAGGGTAACAGACCGCCAATATGTATTGTAAAATATGTACATATACGTATGAATAATACGTTTTGCGTTTCTTGTATCGTATCGTCAGAATTAAATGTCGTGTAAGGTGTTAGCTAGATATCATAGTCTTTTTTGATAAGTTTAGTCTTTCTCCAAAAACTGTCGTAAAACGTTTATCTGGCATTTTTGGACGAAATATTTATAAATAATTATTTCTATTACTACCCAATATTTATTTTATAATAGTCAGGTAATTGTCTTTAGTAGGTTAATTTTCTAGAATTTTTCTGTATGCTGTGAAAATACACACAATCGACGCTGTTACTTGAAATCCCTGGTAACAACATAGCCTTTAACACTTTTAACAGTCCACACCTGGAAAAAATAGTTTTGTGAAGCATTTATGTTGTGAAATATGTACCTATATACTGAATGTGTATAGACCTATATACACATGCATCAGTTTGGTGAAATATTTTCGTCAGTTAAGAAAATTGTAGTGGTTATCGTAAGCTATAATATTATGTTGAAAGCTATAAACGTTATGAATATATGATAATTTACTGTTGTTCATAATAAGTCCAAAATTACTGTATATGTGATACGATTTTATGTTTCAGCGAAAACTCTAGCAAATTTATGTAATTATGTTACACAAAATCACTTTATACGAGAATAATGATTACATTGAGTGAACATTTTATTTTGACTGCCTAGACTTTGCATGAGTATTATTATATGTATTATAAATATATTACTATATTCCCACTTGGTAATAAATTGTACTACTAATCTCAATAATAAATCTTCGCTGCTTAAAGCAATGAAATCAAATTGTAATAACCGACAAAGCAATGTCGATTTTAATCATTAATTCTATTATTACTTGAATCTGCCTTTAAACGTTGTGAAAAAATGATTCGTTCTACAGAGAGGATCTACTGGTTTTTCCATCATGTTTCTAACACGGATACTCATAATCATTCTTTTGGTTCTACTGGTTAGGTCTTAGTTTTTTACTATACTGGGTGACCACGAGGTTACTACCCAGGCTTTAGCTGAGGCACGAAAAAGATATCGATTTCAAATTTTGAATAATATGTATATCGTGAATGGGATGCAAAATTTGTTATAAAGCTGACTGATCATCACTTCCTGTTTGACCGGAAATCCCCTAAACTTTGTTATTGTATGTGGAATACCCTGTATGTTATATATATTTTCAATTCTACTGAAAAAACTAAGACTAAAACATGTCATGTCCTATACCTATCTTTGACAGTTTCGAGAAAATCGCGTTTAAAGATGTCAAATGTGTCATTTGCAAAAAATTCTTTTGAAAAGAAAACAAGTGAAGATAGGGACAAATTCATATGATATCTTTAACTTATTTTAGAAGCACTAAATCCTGATATCATTAAAATTTCGCACTTCCGGCTCAACCGAAAATACCGGAAGTCATCTTTAGTAGCAATTTACTGCAATAATTTAAACGGAATGCCCTATAACCCAATTGGAACTTCCGAATTCTACAAACAATTTCGAATCATTCTGATGTACTTCCCTATACCCAAAGTTCATAGTTCTTGAGATATTAAATGTTTAATGTCAGAATGTCATAGATATAGAACGATGCATAAATAGAAAACGATATTATCAGTCAATCTAGCAGAGGAGATTAGCGGAATTTGATAATATAGGTAGGCGCTATCACAGGCTTTTTTGTTTTTAAACGTCATTTTCTTACTGTTTACGTTTGGTGGTAGTGCTATTACTTCTCTTTTATATAAAATGCCACTTTTTACTCGTGAACATCAAATGCTGCTAGTGTATGGAGAAGCGAGAAAAAATCACAGGGAAGCAAAGGCTTTGTACGGGCAACGATATCCAGATCATGCACAACCACATGATAAATATTTCCCTGGACTTGAACGTCACTTAAAAAACCAAAAGAATTGAAGAAGAACCTAACGAGTTTATTGTTAGTGAAGAAGTGGAGATTAATATTCTGGCGTATATTGATATAGATCCGACCACTTCAAGTTAGGCAAATTGCCAATATTGTAATTGGACGGGAAAGCGTCAGAAAGATTTTAGAAAAGCACAAATTTAAACAATTTAAGTACCAGGTACACCACCATCTTTATGAAGCCGATCACCAACGGAGGCTGGAGTTTTTGTAATTGATTTATGGTGCAGCAACGCCCAAATTTAAGTCGGTTTAAACTTTTCTCTGACGAATCACGCTTCACGAATTTGGGTATGTTCAATAGAAATAATTCGAGATATTGGGCAAGAGATAATCCTCACTCATTTAGAGAGGAGAGATTTGGTGTAAATGGAGATGGGAGCGATTTGAACTAGAATTAATTGTCAAATTAAGCAACAATGAAGAAAATTACACGTTTAAAAACAAAATCCTGTGATAGCCTCCTACCTATATTAAAATCCCAGACACCTTTGATAGATGCATTGACTGATTCTATCGTTTTCCATTTATGCATCGTTCATGCCTATGCCATTCTGACATTAAACATTTAATATCTCAAAAATTATGAACTTTGGGTATGAGTTCATAATTAAAGTAGAAGAAGTGTACATAAGAATGATTCGAAATTGTTTGTAGAATTCGAACTTCCAATTAGTTATAGGGCATTCCATTAAAATTATTGCAGTAAATTGCTACTAAAAATGACTTTTTGACTGACTGCGAAATTTGTAATGATATCACGCTTTAGTGCTTCTAAAATAAATTAAATATATCATATGAGTTTGTCCCTATCTTCAATTATTATCTTTCAAAAGAATTTTATAAATGACACATGACATCTTTAAAACGCGACTTTCTCGGAAACTGTCAAATATAGGTATAGGATATGATACATGTTTTAAATCTTAGTTTTTCCAGTAGAATTAAAAAAAAATATAATATACAGGGTAGTCTATGTAAAATAACAAAGTTTAGGGGGATTTCCGGTCAAACAGGAAGTAATGATCAGTCGTTTTTGTAACTAAATTTTGCATCCCATTCAATGATACATTCCCAAAATTTGAAATCGATATCTTTTTTTGTGCCTCAGCTAGAGCCTGGGTAGTAATCTCGTGGTCACCCGGTATATAAAATATATAACTATAATTACAAGTAGTCTATTTATTGAATATGATGTTTCAGCTAGTTGTTCAATACATAGTAACAACACCACACAATATGAGGTATTTCTATTCTTCTCCATCACCAGAAATATTTCTATCGTTTTTCATTACTCCAAATATACCTAAGATCAAACAAGAAGCCTCTTCAGAAAATCCACTGAATTTTTAGTCCAGAACTATCACATCTTATCTACTGTCGTGATTTATTGATATATGATTTATATCAATATAGCAGATAATTTTGTTAAAAAGATCGAATTAAGTTTATTGTTTTACTCATTGTTTCTCATATTTATTAGTTTTCATTATACTCTTGCTATTTTTGAGGACTTTTATGGACTAAACACTGCACATTTTTTTATTACCACTTTTTCACATGAGGAGTAAATCTGTTGTGAAAAGTTTATATTCCCACCTTCAAGTATCTAGTAGTATGTAGTAAATGTTCTTTAATAATCTTATTAAAAATGTATGGCAACAAAAAATATCGCATATTTATTTCAACGATTAAATAGCTTAATTTTCAATTTGTAACATTATAACGTAAGCAACTTAATAAATGGCGAATGCGCCGAGAATAATACACTACAATTGTTAGTTTTATAATATCCAATGTATGTACCTATTTTAGAGAACATCTACTTTATTATCCAATGCGAATTGAATAACTTTGGTAACTTATAATTGTAAACGTACCTAAGAAAAATGCATTTTTACAATACAAGTTTCAGAAATATTGTCGACAACAAACCCCGATACCCTTCAGATCTAATACAAGGAATGTCAGAAAACAATACATTACTAAGTCGATTCGATATTAAAGTTCTAGGTATACCCAGCAAGTGCTATTTCAAAGATCGGAACTGACCGAGCAAATTGTAGTTACCTTGTTTGGTTTCTTTTAGTATTTCCTCTAACAACTCAGTTACTTCAGGGATGTTCTTAATTAAACAGTTAACTGTTTTTATCTATTTTGTTGTTTTTTTTTTATTATTTGGTATGTTGTACGGTAAAAATAGACAAAACACAATATTAAAGTATATGAAAACAAAACAGTGTAAACATTAAAATGTAAAATGTGAATTAAATGTAGAAATATATACAAGTAAATGCAAAGAAGTCATTAAAATGTTCTAATATTTGGGTTAGTTTTTTTAAGTTGACTTGTGGTTAACTTTTTGTTTCAGAATACATGAACTCTTTTGAATTACCTAACGGTTAAACCTTGTTTGAGAATTGTAACAATAGCATTATTTATTTGTTCCAGCTTCTTACTAAGGGACTAGATCACATGTTTTAGTCTTTCTGAATGAGCTGGAATTTTAATAAAATCGGTTATACAAAAAGGACAACTGCACGTGGCTTTACATGAACGATACAAAACGCAGATGTAACCATTTTAAATAAAAAATCTGAATAGGTTTCGTTTATAACACAGCTCCACAAAATTAGACACAAAGCTCACGAAGGCTACGCACGTGAGGCCTTGGAACATTCTATGTCTTTATTATGAAAGAGGATCAATAAAACAATGAATATTTTTGAACAAATTTATTAATAGAGTTCATCTAGTTGTCTGTAGTGATACTGATGAGAGGCCTATGATGACTAAAGTACGAAACATAATGCATCGTTTGTACGTTCGATACATTTCGTTTGAATATTCCGTCAATACATGTAAGATTTCGCGTTGTCAACTGCTGGATATCATTACTTAATTCACATCCGAAATACTCACGCATAAATTGCAGAAATTCTTTACCTTCGTCGGTACGAAAGTCCAGATTAAAGTCTCCGCAAAGTATAATCGGTAAGTTTTATAAACCTTCCTCGTCGATGAAGCGGAACTTCAGGTTGGGCAAACCATCTTTACCAAGCGTGACGTGACGCAAAACCATGACGCAGATCGCAATATTTCTCCAGGGGCAATCCCATAATAAATACATAGAATGTCAAAAAAAATTTCGTTTGCAGAGGTCTGACTATATATACTATATGTCTTTTGGGTCGCTGAAACCGAATCCGAAGTCCAAATTGCTCCATCAGATCCGGTTCTTGTCCTAACCTCAAACGAGAGGCCTAAAACCATGAAATTCAAGCTAAAAATTATATAATTTGATAAAATCCCGAACGAAATCCCATAATCATATATTTCGGCAATTCCATAACAATATAATCTCAAAACTCCATAACCTTATGCCCCATAACCTCAAAAACCCAATAACCTTATGATTCTAAAACCCCATAACTCAATAAAAAAAGATACTTATACGAGCTTAAGCGGTGTAAATCGATATGTTTGAAACGGATTTGCCCTTCAATCCCAGTACCACTTAACCTCAAAACCGCGTGATCCTAAAACCTCATAACCTCCAAAATCCCATAACCTTGTGATTAAAAAACCTTATAAACCAGTAAAAAAAGAGACTTATTCAAGCAGTGTAAATCAATATGTTTGAAACGGGTGTGCCCTTTAACTCTCTTAAAACCTCATAACCAATAATCGAATAATCATGTGGCCAACAATGGTCCACGTATTTTCGCCACAAAACCTACATTTTGTCGAACCCAGGGTGCTTTATTTACGCGAGGTCCCCTCGCCTCTCAGGTGTAAAAAAAAGTAAAATGAATAGATAAAAAAAGAATGGAAATAGAAACAAGTGATATTAAATATTATTCATCGGTGTTAAAACTCAATCAGATTTAGAACCGTATAAGATTATGAAGTTTTACGATCACATGATTTTGAGGTTGAGTTGTAGTGAGGTTGAAGGGCACACTCGTTTCAAACATATTGCTTGAATGCGTATAAATCTCTTTTTACTGCTTTATAAAGTTTTTCAATCACAAGCTTATGGGATTTTTAGAGGTTATGAGGTTTTAGAATCACGCGGTTTTGAAGTTAAGTGGTACTGGGATTGAAGGGCAAATCTGTTTCGATTTACACTGCTTAAGCGCATAAGTCCTCTTTTTGACTGATTTAGGAGTTTTAGAATCATAAGGTTATTGGGGTTTTGAGGTTATGGGACCTAAGGTTATGGAGTTTTGAGATTATATGGTTATGGAATTGATGAAATATATGATTATGGTATTTCGTTTGGGTTTTTATCAAATTATATAATTCCCATTCAGGGAATTATATAATTCCGTAAAGCGACCCAAAAAACATGTAGTATACATAGTCAGACCCTGCAAACAATTTTTTTTGTGGAGCTGTGTAATAGATATCTAACTTTGATTTTGGGATAGCAACAAATGAAAAATAATTCTGTAACTGTTTGTAATGTTCAAAATTGAATCTATAAATAATTTCAGTTTTTATCCGAGTAACTCCGTGCCACCCTGTATAAATTCAAATTTATTGCCGATTCCTTGCCGAATAGTAGACAACCAAACATACATTTCGATAAACGAGATAATAAATAACAGCTGTTATTTGTTAAACTTGTTAAATTTTATGTCGAAAAATATTTTGAGTAAATAATATTGTTTAAAATATAACGATCTCTACAGATCATATGCATTTATGTTACATAGGACTTATTTCAAATTTAATACTATATTTCATTTGATCGCGGCGCTTGCGATGAGTGTTTTTGTAAAGGAAAAAAACTAGGCAAGAAGTAGCCCGGCGACGAATTTCACTTGGGTCTTGTCACGTATCTTTCGCTGATAGTAAGGTGTGGTCGACGATTTTCTTTAAGTTAACGCGTTGTTGTTCCTAAGGATTTTTAGAAAATTCGTATAAAAAATTATTGTATTCGCGTGGTTGTGGTAACCTTATGGGCGACAGCAGTGGCGGTGCGTGATATTTCAGTTAGCCATATCTTGAAAACGACGCATGGGACACCCACTTCACTTTTTAGGTGATGACTATACACCTCTTACAGAAAGGATTTATAGTGAAAAAATCGTCAGCAAAAGCTGCGAAAAAAATTTCAAAAACACTGGAGCACTCCTGGGTTCTCAGTAACGCTCCTGTGGGATATTTGCAGTATTTTTTTTTCATAATCTAGAAACAAATATAAGGAGACGTTTTTCGATTTGTTGCAAAAATTTTTTTCAAAAAGTTATGGCCATTTTAATTTTAATTTTATAGGAACATTTTGTTTCCCAAAATTGAAATGGCCATAACTTTTTTGAAACAAAAATATTTTGTAACAAATCGAAAAACGTCTCCTTATATTTATTTCTAGATTATGAAAAAAAATAGACTGCAAATATTCCACAGAGCGTTACTGAGAACCCAGGGCGTGCTCCAGTGTTTTTGAAAATTTTTTCGCAAACTTTGCTGACGGTTTTTTCACTATAAATTCTTTCTGTAAGAGGTGTATAGTCATCACCTAAAATCCGATACATATTTAGGAGGTGATTGATCCCAGTCTACACGAGATTTCCATACGTGTTGTATTAATAATTTGAGACACATAGTTAAGGGTACAAGAAAACCTAGAGGGTCAAATATGCGTGCAAATTCCGAAAGTATAGATCGTTTAATGCAAGATTTAGAAGGAACAATTACATTGTAAGAGAAACATCTTCAGTGAAATTCAGTGAAGACCTAATAACTTTATAGTTGTTATATTATATTTATTATAGTTGTTATAATAATAACTTTATAGTTATTAGGTCTTATCATTATCATTATCATTTTCTAAATATAATGACAAGGGGTCAACTTGGAGATGTTCAGGAGGTAAATGAGTTAATAACTCGGAACGATTACTTGTCCACTTACGCAGAGTAAAACCTCTTTTATCTAGAAGAGCAAGTAATTGTTGCTGTACTTGAAAAGCAGAGCAAAGGGACGGACAGCCTGACACATGATGATGCTTAGGCAGCCAGATATACAAATCGATAATTATAAATATAAATCAAAATGAAACACCCGTTTACTAGCTATCAATATCAGGGACGAAATATCTGAAACGCCTAAAATTCGTATCAGAACATTAACGACCTTATTACAACAAAAGTCTGTTTTTTCGTTCACTGTCAGCCACAATGGAAAATACGATACATATTTGGCAAAAAAACGTCTATTGTCGACCATGTTACACGAAAGGCTACATGCATAACACATTATGCACAAATCAAACCGAAATTCATATTTTCTAATAGTACCAGTAATATTTTGTTGATGTGCTAAATGCCTCTGACGATTGCAAGGAATACATAAAATATGTGATCTATCTATTGTAAAATCCTCGTAATTTTCAATATTTTTTTTCGGTCTATATACAAATGGTAACTACTGTGCCATTATTGCAAAAATCCACAAAAATCAGATAACATGTAAATACACTACACGAACTCTAAAAGAAAGACGTACACGATGCAAAAAATACGTATGTACATACGTTTATTAGTTAATCACTCACAATACGATTTATACTTTAATTATATTATCATAGAGTTGTATAGTGCCGACCCTGCATTACTCGTATTACAAGGAGAATAAGTAGGTATAGTGGAAAATTATTTAATTCGGATCCCTTTATTTTCTGCGCCTTCTTCTGCTTGGCCGTAACGCGTATGTTGACAGCAAAAGCTGAATAAATTCATGGTAATACCTGGATAATACAGGAATGATGCCAGCAAATATTGAAATCGAGGAATTGATTTAATATTTGAATAATGCTTTCAGTTAAACCCAGTTATATTTGAAATAGTTGATATTTCAAACCAACTTAGTTACACTGCCTGTTTACGATCAATTTCCGTAATATGTAATATGTACCTAATTTACTAACAATAAGACTACTGTAAGGAATTACGACCATTAGTACAAAAGATGAATTTATTTTGAACGAGCTCTAAGGTCGAAAAAATAGCAGTGTTTCTCTAATAGACGTGTCTGTTACAAGATACATCGTTCATTCAGAAGAAAAGGATTACATACAAAAAAATCATTTTTTCAGTTTTTTTTATACACCACTAAAAAGACATACTTTCCGAAACAAATGAAGTCATATGTAAATCGCACTTTTGACCATAATATGGTAGCACGATACACAATACAATATTTTTAGAGTATCCCCAAGAATACCGCTACATTTCATTTTGTCGAGCTAAGTAATGCGAGTTTATGTTTTAAAGTTACACTTTAATTTCGTTAAAGTTAAGATTCAATATTTCAGTTGTCCTTCTTCATGGTATTTTTATGCTCGACTATAACATCAAAATTAAATAGTAATTTTAATATTAAGATCAATACCTAAAAGAAAGGTGACAAAGAAAATTGGCACCGAACGTGAGACCTAATTCAAAAAAAAAAGGTAAAATTTAATATTATTGTAATTTTGTGGTAATTTTTTTTTGCAGAATTTGTTTTTTTACAGCTTTTCTGTTTTTTTTTTCCGTTTGTTGATTCCGCCTCATCCTCCGTATCGGTACGGTGGTACAGCTAGTGGGGCACCTGGTATACACGTCTCGTTCGAGATGTCGAAAATTTTCCGCCAAATAGGAACGCCACTGGAGGGATCTAGCCAACGCCCCTATCAGACAATGAGCAGCTACTCCAAAGGCTTATGAAACTCCAAAACAGATCCCAAAATTTAGAAATAAATCCAACCAATCTCGACTAAAACTCCATATAAAAAGTCGAACTAAAATTTGAACTGAAAGTTCGAACTAAAAGCCCAAACTAAAAGCCCTACAACCAAGATTTACGGTTTGAAAATTTAATAATAAAAGAAGACCAGAATATAACTTACTTGGATGGTGGATGGCTTGATGTGAACCAAGTGATATAATGAAATCAAGTGATTATGAAATCGGAAGAACCAAGTGATTATGAAATCGGTCACCACGTACCAATATATCGTAAAAGGTGCATTCAGATCCAGCAAATTTGCCGAATTATGTGTCGCCCAGTGGCGGTGCGTGATATTTCAGTTAGCCATATCTTGAAAACGACGCATGGGACCCACTTCACTTTTTAGGTGATGACTATACACTCTTACAGAAAGGATTTATAGTGAAAAAACCGTCAGCAAAGTTTGCGAAAAAAATTTCAAAAACACTGGAGCACTCCCTGGGTTCTCAGTACCGCGCTGTGGAATATTTGCAGTATATTTTTTTCATAATCTAGAAACAAATATAAGGGAGACGTTTTTCGATTTGTTACAAAATATTCTTGCTTCAAAAAGTTATGGCCATTTTTAATTTTTGGGAAACAAAATGTTCCTATAAAATTAAAATTAAAATGGTCATAACTTTTGAAAAAATAAAATTTTGATTTGCCCTCACTGTCTACTTTGAAAATACCTCGTCATATAAATAGTAATAGTATTCATTTGGAGTTACATGGTTTCTGTGACGCTAGCGAAAAGGTTATGCCGCAGTAGCATATTTCAGAGTTCTTCATGATGTTAATATTAAAACGTAATTTGTCTGTGCAAAGTCAAACGTTGTTCCTCCAAAAAATTGTCTGTCCCTCCCCCTCGAGTTATGTGCAGATCTACTCCTTTCAAAGTGACTTTCCTTTTATTCAAAAAACTTATGATGGCCTATCTCAGATTACTAAAATATTTGCTTGGTTGGACTCAACAATTACTTTATCATGGGTACAATCTCCCTTATAAATGGACAACTTTTGTCGCAAATCGAGAGTCAAAAATTCAAAATAGTATACATCCAAATTGTTGGAATCATATTTCTTCTTGAGGACAATCCAGCGGATTGTGTTTCAAGAGGCTTATTACCAAGTGAATTGTTAAACAATTCCTTATGGTGGGCGGGGCCACATTGGCTATTCTCTTTCTCAAACTCACTGGCCTTCTAACACCACTGAAATTCCAGAGACGTTAGAGGAATAATGCAAACATGTTTTAACCGCGTGTATAATTGTTGATAATCTCATTTCTCTTTTAAATAAATACTCCTTCTTTTCAAATATTATCCGTATTGTAGGTTGTGTCATTCGGTTCGTTCATAATTCGAAATATCCTGAAGATCGTAAAATTGGCACATTCATGAAAAAGGAATTAGATAACGCCGAATTGATTTTAGTTAAACCAAAGTACAAAGTATAGTATTTAATAATAAAATGTCTCTACTTAAATCACATCAAATCTCTGCCCAAGAGTCTTCGAAAATTATCTCCTTTTTTCGACGACCAAGGTATTCTCAGGGTGGGCGAATGTCTGCTTAATTATAATCTCTCTTTTCAACACAAACATCCTGCTCTCTTACCACGTACCCATAGACTCACAGAACTTATTGAGGAAAATGCTTCATAAAATGTTTCTTCACCCTGGTATGTAAACGTTGCATTATCTACTTTCTTCAATACTATTGGATATTATCTTCTAAACCAGCTATTCGTAAAATAATTTCAGGATGTCATGTCATAAATGCTTTAGAATAAACCCTCCTTCTGTTCAGCCTGTCATGGGAATCTACCTAGGCCTAGAGTGTCTCAACTTAAAACGTTTTCACAAGTCGCTATTGAGTTCGCTGGTCCTCTCTTAATAACTATAAGTACATGACGAGGTGCCACGACGTTTAAATCTTATATTTGTTTATTTGTGTGCATGGCAAAGAAGGCTGTTCACATAGAGTTAGTATCTGAGTTGACTTCCGATGCCTTCCTAGCAACTTTACGCCGCTTTTATAGCTCGTAGAGGTCGTTGCAGTCATATTTAGTGATTGTGGCACAAATTACGTTGGAGCTTCCAAAGAATTACGTAGACTTATGTCTCAATCTTCAGAAATTGAAAATATTTAGGTGGCATTTTAATCCCCCCATGCACCTAATTTTGGCGGTTTATGGGAGGCAGGCATTAAATCTGTAAAAACCCACTTACATAGAGTTATAGGAGAAGAAATCCTGACTTATGAGGAACTCAATACTGTGTTTATACAAATTGAGGAAGTGTTAAACTCAAGCCATTATGTCCGATGAGTACTGATCCGAATGATCTTAACGCATTGAGTCCTGGTCATTTTTTAACTATGGAATCGCTCAATTCGCCTCCCCATGATGACTTTGATGAAACGATGTTAGAATAGGTAGACTTTCTCGATGGCAATTGCTTCAACGCCTTCATCAAGATTTTTAGATTACATCATGAATATTTATACACTTTAATGCAAAGGAGTAAAATGGCTGACCCTAGTACACCAATTTTAATTAACACTATGGTGTTGCTCAAAGACGAGCACCTCCCTCCGTTAAAATGGAGTCTCGGTCGAGTGGTTGATACTCACCCTGGCACGGACGGTATAATCAGAGTAGTTTCTGTAAAAGTAAATAAGGTGTGGCCTCTACCTCCTAATTAGTTATATTGTTACTTATTTCATATTGTTATTTTCATTATCAATATTTAACTTTAAACTCTCTTAGTTACAATAATTCTTAACTAATTGTTAGTAAACATATTTCACAGATCGGTATATATTTATCTCTATTTTTTAATATATTTTATTTAAAATGTTCCATTTTAGGTGGGCGGTATGTTTCATTTGATTTATACTAAGCATCATCCATTTTTCCCTCCTTAAGTTCTCCTCCAGAACTTTACTCACTCCTTAAGAAGATACCGATTCGCCATGTTCGCGACTACACGTGCGAAGATATTTACAAAATTTTTCAAGCTTTTCTCGGTGTGTATCGTCAATCAACATCGTGTGTACGTATCATCAATTTACAATTCCGCAAGTGCAAGCCAGAGAAGGCCGGCCGGCCAAGAGCCAGGAAGAAAAACCAGTACCAATTATTTAACAATACTTCTCGCCCTTACATAATTATAAATGTATTGACTTAAAGTATTGCCGGACTTGACATCATTTTATTGGATATCATTTACAGTGCATAATTTTATTGAATAGGTGTCTCTTTATTTGATTTGATCTAGTTTTTCCTGACAGTTCTGATTAGAGAGCTGCAGAATTGTTTACCAAACAAACGAAAAGCCCTTTTAAAGACAATTTTAGTTCTTGGCGCACAACTCAGTTGAAAAGCTGGTAACTGATAAGCGGCTACAAATAGATAGCAGGCCTTCTGGGTATCTGACAAAGCTCCAAATAGTATCAAATGCATATTTCAGGAAACTTTGCGATACAATATGCCACTTATATTTAATGTTCCATTTGCATTCTGGTTTTGTGTTCTGCACGATATCTGTATTTTCTATTATACGAGTACATACAGTGTGGAACAGAAAAAATGAAAATAAATTCAGTATCTCAATTAATATGCGTACTGCATAGTAATTGAAGAACGCAAGCCCATTTTTTTTTTTCTCAATTTGAAGTAGGGGTTTGTGATACCTCATTTGGCAGATCTCATTCTCTTTTCAGAATACTATGGTTTTAAATTCTGTTGCAAAAATTAACACAAAAATAAATTAATCTGTTTGACGAAATTCTGTATAACAAAATAAAAAACTTAATAACTAATACCGTTTCATACTTGATAATGTAATAAAATAAAAAAATAATCTCAATGTAGGCGATCTTCAAAATGTCTCCCTCGAACGTCTTGGCAGTATCCTAATCGTAAATAAAAATCTTCTGACATTAATCAACATTCGAGGCGTGACCGACTCTTCTTCTTAAGTTAGCTAGATTGCGTGGTTTAGTTTTGTATACCATACTTTTCACATATCACCACGAGAAGAAGTCGAATGGCGTAAAATCAGATGATCATGCTGGCAATTCTGGCGATCCCCGTCTCCTATCCACTGATTTGGAAATGTTGACATTTTTTTGGTAATGTGATAGTGCTTCATCCTGCTGGAACCATATCACATTAGTTTAAACTTAAGGATTTGCTTGAGCAGGTTAAGTTTGCCAGAGGTGGCACGGACATTATTTTGGAGCATAATAATGCTCCAAATAACTTTATCTTCATTCAAATTTCCATCAATTAAAAAGTTAACTTTTTCGGGACTTTGCGTATGTAATTCTCTCATCCACTGAGGATATTTTTTATATCAGTAGTGACAGTTTTTACGAATAACGTGATGTTGGCCGTGAAATGCAAAAGTGGACTCACCAGAAAATAAAGCATTTTCTAGTTAGATAATATTTTTATCACACTACTGAGTTGGTATCTGTTTATGAGGATGCATTTTATTTTTGTTTAATATGCGATGAATCTAGAAACGGCTAACTAAAATGCTGAAGCTGCTTGTCGATTTATGCATTAAATAGTATTAAAAATATATTCATATGGTCTTGATATTTTAAAACCAACCTTAATTAAATACAGGTTAAGACTCAAATAAACTGTTCGTCAAAATTAGCGAACACTCTTTAGATTAGTGCCGTTTGCATTCTGTTGAGACTAGAGACCTGCGGTTTTTAAATTTCGGTAGCTTATAGGGTTGATTTTAATGCCCTGAAGTCGTTACGCTGTGACTTAAACGGTTCACGGTTCACAACAATTCAAAATTTGAATTTGCAAGATTTTGACGGCAATGTCAGAGACCTACAGGATGGACTAAGAAAGACGCTGTCAGGTAAAAACTCCATCCTGGCCACATTAAGACATCCTCAATAAGTTCTGTGTATTTTGTCCTTTCCTATCACTTCAACCCATTTCCAGACCCCTAAACCACTATTTTGCATTTACACTGGATTTTGCGTGGTTTGACCACTTTTGGGCGAATTTATTGATCCTATTGCTGCAGAATAAATTGGTGTGGGGTGCCACAACTCACTTTCGTCCTTTGACAACCCAAGCACTCCTCCAATCCACACCATTTAGTGGCGCAGCCAGAAAACATTCTTGGGGGGGGCGAGTCTCCCAGTAAAATTTTATTTTCTTTGTCTCGTAGTAGCATACACAATATGATATTATTCCGTGAAAACAAAAATCTTGAAAAGTGTGGTTTTATTAAGGTCTATTAAACAATGATAAACGTATAAAAAACCAAAAATTATGCAATTAAGTATGAAGATGCATAAAACGACCATGATTTTTTGTTGGTTGCTGGCAGTTTGGGGGTGGCCCTCGACCCCCCCTGGCTGCGCCACTGCCCACACCGACCCCTCACTCACCCCCTCTGGTTCCACCCCTGTAGAAGGCTGTGTGGATGTCGTTTTGTCTCCAATTCATGTCATGGATTGAATGTCGTTGGCAAAAAATCTTGATTAATCAAAGGGTTTAGCCGGATAAATATGACGAGTCGGCCCCCAAATGGGAACCTATATCGAAACTTATGTTTTAATATCTACTTGATGTACAAACACAATTTATGTACATTTCGCGACCAGCTTTCGCTTTGACCTTGAGATATGGAAAAAATAACCGTACGCATGACTATTATTCAAAGTAATATATCTCTAAAACTAATTAAGCTAGAGAAGTGAGACCAACGCGAGGCTTTAGGTTACATTACAAAGTATATCATATGATTTTTTAAATTTTTTGAATTACTTTTTTATATGAAAAAAATGAATAAATAAGTAAATCATAATTTTTTTTCGTGTTCTCTGAGACTTACAATCACGAAAATAATATATGTTATGCTCCTTTACGTGCACTATTACTCACAAAAAATTGCGTGAGAAAAGTTGGTGCAACACTTCGAAAAAATAAAAAGTGATTCGCGTCTTATAGTATACCCTTGTACTATAAGGCCCACATCACATTTTATTAGTTTTTTTTCGAAGTGTTGCTCCAACTCGTTTTAGGACATAGGTAATTATTTTTAAGAGTTGGAATAAAATTGTTCAAAAAGAAAAGAAAAACAACCAGTGTTCAATATTTATAATCATCACCACTTTTATTACTTTTCGTGTTAATGAAAATACCAGAAACAAAAAATATTAATCATCGTCACTGTTGTAATTAATTACTACTGGAATATTTTGAGTCGCAAATAATTTAGTTAGGACCTCAGCAGAACGCACAATTTTGGACAAATGGAATGTCAACATAATCATCACTCAGATAGTACTCATGTAATATCAATGTCACTACTGGTACCAGAATCTTCAGAGTTGACATACGTTTCTTTTCGGCACTCCTGTAGTCGCTGATGCTTCATCGCATACTTCCATGCTTAAAGACACCTCGTCAGATGCTGTACATTTAGAACTAGAAGCTTTTTTGTTAATATATGGGATAAGTCGACACTTGTTACAGAAAATATCATTAACAGTTACTGTTTTATTCAAACAATCTCTAAACACTTTAACCTCTTCAGTTTTTATAACTTTTCTTATATTATTATAATTATATAAATTATTATTATTATAATTATTAGGTAATAGTGTCTGACAAGAATAAAAACTGTAACAAGTATCTTGTTACAGTTTTTACGCTTGTCAGACATTATTAGACTTATTAGACTATTAGTAATAATTTGGTTTAACAGTCGCTAATTTTAAAATCTTCAAATTAAATATCACAAAAATCCAAGTCATAAGCCACCTTCTAAAGCAATACCAATGACAATGCGACGTTAGTAAGCCATAAAATATAATAAACAGCGTGATAATAAGTTCAAACTTATTTGTTGTTTACAATTTTGCCCGCGTGCATAGGTAAGTCATGTTTGCTACATCACCCATACCCATACATTACAGGAGGCGCGAATAACATTTTTTTTCGAAGTGTTGCACCAACTTTTTTCTCACGCAATTTTTATGAGTAATAGTGCACATAAAGGAGCATAACATATATTATTTTCGTGATTGTAAGTCTCAGAGAACACGAAAAAAAAATATGATTTACTTTATTTATTTATTTTTTTTATATAAAAAAGTAATTCAAAAAATTAAAAAAAATTATATGATATGCTTTGTAATGTAACCTAAAGCCACGCGTTGGTCTCACTTCTCTCTAGCTTAATTATTTTTGAGATATATTACTTTGAATAATAGTCATGAACACTTGGTTATTTTTTCCCATATCTCAAGGTCAAAGCGAAAGCTGGTCGAAATGTACATAAATTGTGTTTGCACATCAAGTAGATATTAAACATAAGTTTCGATATAGGTTCCCATTTGGGGGCTGACTCTCATATTTATCCGGCTAAACCCTTTCGACATGGGGTTAGTTCTTGGGGTGTGGACGGTGAACCGTTTAAGTCACAGCGTAGCAACTATTGGGCATTAAAACCGACTCTAGAGGCTACAGAAAATTAAAAATTGCAAGTCTCTAACTCGAATAGGAACGCAAATTGGCGCTAATCTCAAAAGTGTTACGCTAATTTTGACGAGAAGTTTATATTGAATTCAGTCGCGTAAAAAATGTCAAATACCGTGAATTCTTTAGTATTCTATAATATCAACTTTGTTTCAAACTGAAGTAGAAAGGTATAACATTTAGAAAACCCCTGAGTATCACGTGATTTATCGGCAACGTGTTGTTTTGTTTCATACAATGAAATACACGAGGCCACTCACATAATCTCCACTTAATCTCCTGATAGAAACGTATTTCGTATGCAAGCTAGTTGTTAGCTTATGTATTGTTCTATTCAAAATTTGGCACGAAATTCTTAGGGTGCTGTTTTTATTTTACGTCACGCAATTTTTCTGTGACACTGTTTTGACTGCGTGTTTCTATGTGAGCGTTAACTGATTTGAGCTAGTATTGTTAATAATGCATGACTATAATCACGTTAATGTGGGTTATACTCGTATACACATATTATTATATTTTATAAAAGTGCACACACATGCATTTGTTACGCTATTGGTTACGTTTATGGTAATGTTTGGAATACAGTATTTAATCACTGTATTGAAAAAATAAGAGAAAGAGAGAATATTTAAAAGTATTTAAATATTTGATGAGGTTAAAATCACTACACTCCATTCAAAATGGTTCAATAAAACTAGAAGAAATATGTCAAAAAGTATGCTTAACTGTAGTTTGTTCTTTAATTAGGAAGAGGATTGAAAAAATTGCGTGCCGAAGGCTTGCTATTTCATTGGCTGAATGAAAGTCATTGTTTTACAAGCAAATAGTTAGAATTTGATATATATATATATATATATATATATATATATATATATATAGGAAAAGAAACTGCGACTCTTAGATATATCCCCCAAAGATTCACACCACCCTTTTCAATATAAAATGGCAAGTTTTGATTTTCTAATTCACCGTTTGTTAAGTTTCCCCCTCAGTAAAAAGAGGTTTACACATGAGAAAAATCTAACTAAGGATATAGCTGTAATAATTTATAGCTATTAAGCGGTTAATCAGTCCATTTAATATACGTTAATAAGAAAGTATACATTTAAGAGAGCTCCTGTACAATTCCACGACTTTTCGTAGAGATACTGACAATTCGAAATTTGTTTCGTTATCATATGAACCTAAATTCACCCGCGGACTAGATAAAGTTTTTAAAAATAATTATATCAATTTGGCTAATCAATTCATATCAAATGTAAAAATAAACTACAGACGCTTTTAGGCAACCCCAAAGATGAAATCGACAATAACGAAGTCAGGAATATACCAAATAAGTTGTAAAGATTGTGATCAAAAGTATATTGGGCAAACAAAGAGATCTATTTGACTAGATTTAAAGAACACATCGCTCATTAAAATATGACAGAACGGAACAATCTTGTGTTGCCCAACATGCTTTTAGACAACAACCGTAGGATATACATTTAAATTAGAAATGTAACAAACAGTAGACCGTTGGATGCTTTTGAAAATTTATCATTATCATTAAATGTAACAATAGTGTGAATAAGGCAATGGTCCAATACCCAACAGTCCACTGTTTGTTTGTTTGATAAACAAGATACAGATGTCACAGGTTCAGTGAACCGTGACGCTGATTAAGTATAAATAGAGCATATATGTATATGTGTAGGTTAGCATTTAATTTTAGTCTGGTGTTTCGTGGAAAACGTCCAGTTTTTTTACAGGCAAATATATGGAAATTCTGACATTTCTGGTTCGAAATGCTGTCTTTTCAGTCAATTCAGTTCAATTCATTCAATCATCAAACTTTCATATTTGCCTCTTAGAAACTGTGATTTAATTAAAAAAAAACAACTATAACTTACAGTTTGGTTGCAACGAATCTATCTAACAAAAGACTCATCTCATATATGAATATATTTTTTTAAATAAGGAATTTGGAAACATTGGACTCTTGGAAGGCTCATATCTAGTAATGATGGAAGTATCATACTGCACTGCAGACTTTTAATGCTCTCGTAAAAATTTTGTAGGTCCTTGGTACTTACGATCTAAATATAGGAGAGGTATAAAACCGAGCATAGGAACATATCGTTTTATGCACCTCTTGCATACTAATATCTAGAGTAATACATTTTAATTCACTTTTATAGGCATTACATATATTACATTTAAATAAATGAACGTTTGCAGAATATCTATTCCACGAGATTATGTTATATTAAGCGATACTTAGGTTTATGACTAGAGTTGGCCACCGCGGGACTTGAGGCGTACTGACTCAAGATTCTGTGCCTTAAGATTTTAAGTCTTGTTTTACAAAAAAAAAAACCAGTCGCATTTTTTTATGTTAGCTCTAGTTTATCAGATAAAAAAACACATTTTTACAAAAATGTCAATTTATTTGGAATTATACATCAAGAAATTGTCTTTTGAGTGATTTTCTTTGAGTAAACGCTCATAAGTCTCCAGCAAATCGGCCGTTATATGAATGTCCCATCTGTCTTGGTACCTTTTCTAAATTGTTTTTATATCTTGAAGAAGCGTTCTCCTTGTTCTTCGCTAAGATCTCCTAAATTATGTTGAAAGTGATCTGTATGATTATGGAGGTAGTGCACTTTTATGCTCATATTACAGCCTAAATTTTTGAAATTAAGAAGCACTTCTTCGACTAACTCTTTATAGTTATCAGCCTTGTAGTTTTCAAGGAAGTTTTGTGCAACTGATACAAAAGACTTTCACGCAAGTCGTTCTGTTTTAGTCATAGCTTCATTTAGTTAAGCTTCAAAATTTGTAGACCTTTTAATTAATTGACGTATTTGAGAGTTCAAAAATTCCTGCTTTTAAAATCTCAGTACTCAATCCAGGAAATTTTTGAGATATGAACTTAAAACATTGACCATTTCTGTCCAGAGATTTAACAAATTGCTTCATGAGCTCCATTAAAAGTAATTCGAACATAAACTCCCCCAGGATCCTCTTTCTTATCTTTATGTTTCGGCTATATTGTTTATGTGACGGCTACAATCGCGTTTGTCCCCTACACACCAGTTTTTCCTTACAAACTCTACATCGAACGCGCCATCCTAAAATAAATCTTCGAAATCACCGACTAATTTATTCACATTGTCGGCAAATGGCAGTTTTTCAGGCGTTTGCACGTGTGACATTTTATATTCAATGTAATTCCGACGCCGACGACATAAAGACCTCAAACACACTAGTAATAATCCTAGAGTCTGCCAGACGGTCGCGCGAAACGACTGAAGATAATGACTGCTGTATTGCCCCCACTGAGCACCCGCCGCGCGCCGCTAGATCGCGGCACGATCGGCCAACCCTATTTATCACGTACCATTTATATTGTTGGGCTGACACTTTCTGAACCATAATTTAATACAGGGTTTGTCCGGAAAGTAATGTCAGTGAATTTTTTTCCCGAGACTGTACGCGCCAGCCCGCGCTTTACGTGCTGGGATTCTGGTGGGGGGATCTGGAAACAAGATCCAACAAGCGCCAGTTGGCTACCGGTCGTTGTAGCGGTCGCATCACTCGTTCTTTGAGAGTCGTTAGAGTGACCCGGTGCAAGAAAAAATGCAACGTTCGCTTGAGCAACGGATGGCGATCAAGTTTTGTGTGAAACTGGAGAAGAGTGCTGTGGAAACCGTTCCAATGTTGAAGAAGGCTTTCTGCGTCGATTGTCTTTCGACAGGCAAATCTTCCGGTGGCACAAGGCCTTCGTAGAAGGTCAGGAAGATGTCAACGACGAGAACCGGCGCTGGACGGCCATCAAGCTCCAGTTCCGACGACAATGTGAAACGTGTGCGTGACTTGTTGAACACTGACCGTCGCTCTAAGTGTCCGTTTAATTTCCGAAACATTAGACATTACGAAAACCATTATTCACGAAATTGTGTCGGAGTCTTTTAGGAATGAGGAAGGTGTGCGCGAAGCTCGTGCCAAAAGTGCTAACGGACGATCAAAAGCGAGGCGCAACGAAACCTGCCAAGAACTTTTGGACACCTGCGAAGACAACCCCGCTTTCCTTTGATGACGTCATTACCGGGGACGAAAGATGGGTCTTTGAATACGATCCGGAGACGAAGAGGCAAAGTGCGGAATGGCACACGTCGAACTCCCTCGCCCCAAGAAGGCCAGGATGTCCAGGTCAAAGATCAAGACAACGCTGATTGTCTTTTGATTGCCGGGGATTGGTCCATCATGAGTTCGTTCCCTGTGGGACAACCGTAACCGGAAAGTTTTACGTCGAAGTGCTGAAGCGGGCTGAAACGCAGGGTGAATCGCGTCCGCCCAGACATCTCAAAATCCTGGAAGCTTCACCACGACAATGCGCCTTCGCACACCTGCTTCCTCGTGGCCGATAATCTCGTCAAGGCAGGCATCACCGTTGTTCCCCAGCCTCCCTACAGCCCCGTTGTGGCCACTCCCAGACTTTTTGTTTCCGCGCCTCAAACCCCAATGAAAGGACAGCATTTTGGGCTCGGTGAAAAACATTCAGAAGGCTTGCACCGACGCTTTAAAGCGATTCCGGAAAACGACTACCGTGCTGCTTTTGATGCGTGGAAGACCTGATGGAACCGACGTGTGGACGCAGGGAGGAATGTATTTTGAAAGTTTCCAAAGATTTGGACACATAAAACCAATAAAAACCATTTTTCAAAGCTCACTGACATTACTTTCCGGACAAACCCTGATATACAGCATTAGATGCGTCCACCATTGTCTTGTCTTGTAATAAGAGTTCAACATCTAAAAGTAATACTTGCGTATCCAAAATGTTCTTCAGATTCAATTAACGGATGTTCATGTACAAAGTTGGTGTGAACTTTCCTCAGTTGTTCAGAATCTGTTTTTTTTTCTTTAAAGAGTTCCTCACTTTTCTTTCACAATAACACCTGTTTTACAATAACTATGTGGAACTGTGTTTTTAAATAGTCTATAAGACGTAAAGATTACCTATATTAGCTAGGTTATAATTATGTATTTTGGAATTGCTATGTTGCAATTTATTTATTTACAACTTGTTCATTTTGAAATTGATGCTGGCTCTTCTATATACAATTTACTTCTTTTGAATTAAACTACAGATTTTATTGCCTCAAAATGTTGCACATAATAAAACATGGCGTTTAATCACGCACCAAATCTTCAAAATCGGTTGCGGTGGCTGAGGAATTCCCTTGCACAAGTTGTGTAATTCCTGAATACGTTTTAAAGACTTCGCAAATACAGCTTCGGTTCTGCTATTAACTGATCTACTTGTGGATAACATTGTTTTATTGTATCTGCTACAGGATGTAGATAATGAATTATCCAAGAAACAAGAATTAAATGTGATATAGAAATTTTAATAAACAACCGGCACGAATCACATATATTTAACACCATCACTGACGAAAATTACAACTGTACTGGTGGAAATTTCAAATTGTTTGAATGTATACTTAACTACGTAGTTCTTTAATTGTGTCAGCAATACACTGCTGCAAACTTTTACACATTAATCAAATAGGGCTGTAAAATAGAATTTCTGCTCAACACACCTACTATAACATTAGCTACAGAATATGTCTTTGTTGTAAGTCTGTTGTTTCGTTGGTTGTAATCCACAGCTTTTTTATTACCCACTTCCTTTTTTAATGTTATTTACAAGCTTGTCGCGCACATGTGGTAAATACCCGTATTGTGGAAGTGTTTCTGAAGAAGGCAGTTTCCATTGAGGACTTTATTTTCTTCAAAACTATCTAAGTGTCTGTTTCTGCACTATATTAAAAGATACATTACATGTACTTAACTTAAATATTAACTCACATAGATTCAACAATAGGCTTTGACATCGTACCATTTGTTTGTGGTCTATACGATTTGAATGTGCAATACACATACATACATCACTTCCGTCATAACATTTTTTTTATAAACTACACATATCACTCGCCATTCTATTGCAAATCCCAAGATTTACAATAGATGGTATATTTCACGACGACATATTTCACAGGGCAAACACGCATATACATATATCACAGGCCCACAAAAATTTTTTGGTGCAGCTCTGTTTGTATCTATGGTTCGGTAAGGTAAGTAGTATGAACTATATTGCTGTTAGTTAATGTCAGCTGACAGCTCTGGTTTACGTACTATTATCATTTTAATTCTTTTCCGGTCTTATTTGAAAAAATCAATTTTGCAATAACTCCTATTAAATGTATGTATCTTATTATTTTATTATGGCAAGTAAGTTGAGAAGTTGTACTAACGATCCTGATATGATTTGTTACATTTGTGGTGAATACATATTGAAAGATCAGCGAAAATTGATTACTGACATTGTAACATCGAATTTCAATACTCGAAGTATTGAAATTCGCAACCAAGATAAAGTGTGGGGACCTCATACTGTTTGTAAAATGTGCCTTGAACATTTGCGGCAATGGGAAAAAAGGAACGTGAAAATCTTTGAAGTTTAGAGTACCAATGATTTGGCGAGAACAAAAAATCATCATTACGATTGTCATTTTTGTATGACGAATGTAGTGGGCATCAACAAAAACAATCGCTACAAGTGGAAGTATCCCATTATTTCTTCAGCCATAAGACCTATTTCTCATTTAGACACTGTTCCACTACCAGTTTTTCATCAGGCAGTAATCTGAGGAGGATCAAATGGAAGTTTCTGAAGAAGATGATGATTTTGAATATTGTGGAGAAACATCAAATCCTTAAACATTTTCACAATGTGAGCTTATTGATCTGATCAGAGACTTAGATCTTTCAAAAGAGCGTGCTGCGTTGCTAGCAGCAAGATTAAAAGAAAAAAATGCCTTTCCTCTAGTGTACGAATTACTTCATATCGCACGAGAGAACGAAACTTATTGCCATTTTTTTCTCGATGAAAATTTGGTATACTGTAATGATTTGGCACATTTCGTGATTTGCTCATAAAGTTAGGGCACATGAAGCAATTTGTTAAAGCTCTGTACACAAATGGTCAATGTTTCAAGTTCATTTCTCAGAAATTTCCTGGATTGAGTACTGAGAAATTAAAACCAGGAATATTTGATAGACCTCATATACGTCAATTAATTAAAAGCTCTACAAATTTTGAAACTTCTATGACTAAAATAGAACGACTTGCGTGGAAATCTTTTGTAGCGATTGCACAAGACTTCCTTGGAAACTACAAGGCTGATAACTATAAAGAGTTAGTTCGAGCAAATGCTTCTTAACTTCAAAAATTTAGACTGTAATATGAGCATAAAAGTGCACTACCTCCATAATCATAATTAGATCACTTTCAACATAATTTAGGAGATCTTAGTGAAGAACAAGGAGGACGCTTGCATCAAAATAATGGAGAAAAGGTACCAAGGCAGATGGGACATTCATATGATGGCCGATTATTGCTGGGGACTTATTCGTGATTGCCTAAGACAATTTTACTCAAGAAAATCACTCAAAAGACAATTTATTGACGTATAATCCCAAAATAAATTGAAGTTTTTGTAAAAATGTGTTTTTTTTATCTTATAAATTAGAACTGATATAAAAATGTGACTGTCTTTTTTGTATCAGCTCACAAGACATACTTAAAATCCGGTCTAAACTGTTAGGCACCAAAATGTGTGTAGACCAGTGATATTCGTGGGAAACGGCTAAAACTAACTGCGGGCACAACAGGCAAAAACATTGGCCAGTGACTCGATTCGAGGCCGAGCGCGCCGTTCGCGATAGCTGACGGGCGAGCGAGTTGGCCCCGGAAGTGAATTGAGATTCTGATACTCTAATACTGTCTATTTTAGAACTTCCGGCGTTAGAACTCACATTTACATTTTTCCTCCATTAACCGAGAGGCAATATTATGTTTATAAAGAGAGGTTCGTAACTCCATGCAGGCTGACGTGAATACGTGAATGTCGTCTAAATATAATACAGGAATCGATTTATTAAAACTGCAAATCATGTGTTTCCGTGAACAAGTAGTTAATCATATTTTTACAAGGCGATAGGAAATCCAGAAGCGTTAAAAAACGTGTAATCACCTTAACCATAATGTCTTTATTGAACGGGGTTATTTAATAGCTAATATGCGTTATGTTTTCCGTTCAAAAAGCAGTATAATGTACAGGGCGGATTTGTAAGAGTTCCACTTACTTATTAAGTTACTTTATTTAGCTATGACAAAGTGAAAAACTTACGCATATAACAGGAATCCTAGGATAGGGCACTGTCAGCTACGGAAGCATTGATACAATATGAGGCTAAGTGTAACACCCTTTGCAGAGGCTGTGAACAGGAGGAGTGAGATAGTTGAACATCTACTTTGTGACTGTTCAGCTGTCTCGTCAATGAGATATTCCATACTGGTTAAGGGGGTTAGTAGTCAGAATTTAAAAAAAACGATTTTTTTTTCCTCTGAAATATCCTCTGAAAATTTCCAAGAGAATCCGACGAATACTTTTAGAGTTATTCAACAATGAACGGTGGGCTCTCTGACGCTCGAGAGCAGATAGTTGATAGTCAAAGTGCTGAAAGTTATTCGTTTGTCGTCAGTATGCCTGTGGTAGTTGCAGTGAGCAGTCAATAGCTTCTACATCGACCGAAGAACTATTGATATGGCCCAGGAATAGATGACTCGGTGTAAGTAATTAAATTATTCCTCTTTCTATATTCTATACACAAATCGAGTGTAAAACTTGAAACGCGTTTTCTCAAAACTGTGTTTTTAAGGTCGGTGAGACCACTGTCGATTCAAAAACCGCTAGGTGGATTTGAATGAAATTTATACAACTTTTTTAAAACATATTAAACTAGTGCATGATCGAAGAATTTTTTTTTCAAAACTGAAATTCTGAAAAAACTTTTCGAGAGTACATTGTCTGAGGCCGCCATTTTGTTTATTTAAAAAAAAAAAAACAAAAAGCTTCGATAAGGCACTAGATTAACTATTAAAATACTATTTTTTTTTTATTTGAATGATTTCAGGTGAACTGTTGAGAAGTTATGATGGTCACCGCAAAGGGACTACTTGTGGAGGAGGGGCCGATACATATAACGATACCTTTTTTATATGATTAATATTTTTTTCAAATTTTGGTGAAATGAAATTGAAACATGACATAATGATGTAGAATTGTTACTTTTTCAAAATAAATAAAATCACTGATAAAAAAATAATTAAAAATACTCGTTTTTTCGTGCCTCTGACTGCCCCTAACCCTTTAACATCACCACCTTTTCGGAAAAAAATGGGGTGGTGTAGCCATAACCCGGACAGATACTTCAAGGATGGAAACACAACCTGCCCGATAGAACATAAGTGCTCCTTGAGTCGCATTCTCTTGGCCGCAGATTTCACCTCCTTTTCTCAGTTATTTTTAGAGCTATGAGTTTTTTACATGATTTTTTTATTATCTCCTTGAAATCCTTCTCAGAATATGCTATCAAAAAATGTTTGTGTAAAAGTGTAGCAACTTGATTATGAAGGATTACAGCTTGTGAAATTCTGCGTCTAATAAGCCCAAGTTGATGGCGACATGTCGACTGTGTGAAAAGATATTGCTAAAAAAGTGATATCGCGATGTTTTCAATTCAACTTTGTATAACTCCGAAAAATATTAAATAATTTTCAAAGTTCTTGCACTCATATTAAAGGGAAATTTTCAGGATATCTAGTCAGATGACTAATTGAGCTTCATTTTGTTTGTTTTACTTTATTTGTATATTACATATTCTGAAAAAATTAATATTTTGCACAAAATATTGACAAAATAAACGGACGTTTTCCACGAACCACCTAACTAATAATTCTGCTGAGACATTATATTATTTACACAAAACACATAAACCAAGAAAATCTGTGGGACCAATTGTCTCAGCGATATATATCCCCAACTTATAAATTCGTCAAAAAACGAACGAGTTCGAAAAATTTGCGTATTGCACAAACAAGTTTTTTCGATTTAAAATTCTAGTGAGTTCATTAAATATATTGCAAATATTCAGTTGTAAGAGAGGTAAAATTTTGGTCTCGGTTGATGCATACTCATTATTTCCAAGTGTCCCAATCTCACAAACTTTGACTACCTTAGAAAAATACTCTCATTAAATGGTTTAGACTTAGGCGATAACATTATTAGGAGTACATACTCGTAGTACTACTTACTAGTATTTGTATAAATGAAAATTGTTTCAGTATAATGGTGAATACATTCAACAACATGAGGGAACGGTAATAGGTAACTAACTCCTTGTCACCTTTCATTGCAAACCTTTTTATGAATAGATTTGGAATTTCTTGACCGTTGATCAATTAACTTGATAAACTTGTGGGATTATCGGTCAGTTTATAAAAACAAAAGTCTTTGTTTTTTTTTCTAACGTTTCGGCTTTATTCAGCCATCATCAGAGCTACAATTACAAGAACAAAAATTTTTTAATTTACAAATATTATATAAATTTATACTAGTAACACAATATATTTTCTATTTTTCTCTTTGAGTCGTGTCTATTGTAGATGTTTTAGTTCGACTGAGGACTGAAGGTACTACAGTTTCTGATTTGGTTGTTCATATTTTAAAAAGTGGTGTAATTTATGATGTGAGAATCTGTTGTGTGTTTACATAAATATGGGTGTATGGTGTGTTATATATCAAGTTGAGTAGGTGATTTTGTAGGTATACGGGAAGAAGTAAATATTTTTTTTACTATTATTATAATTAATAGATTATTATTTGTATAATTATTGAGCTCTTTATTTTATTAGGTCAAAATACGTTTCACTTAACTTGATAATTATATAATAGCCCATAAAACCGTTCAATACACAAAAAAAATATATTGATTTTGGAAAATATACATATATTGAAAAAAAGAACAAAATTACTATAAACGAACAATTCAAGAAATGATTGAAATTAAAAAGCACACAAACTCAATAAATAGCCGCACAGATATAGAAAATTTAAGTGAAATGTATTTCAACCTAATAAAATAAAGAGCTCAATAATTATACAAATAATAATCTATTAATTATAATAATAATAAAAAAAAATGTTTACATATTCCCATATACCTATAAAATCACCTACTCAACTTGATATATAACTACCACCATACATCCATATTTATGTAAACACACAACAGATTCTCACATCATAAATTACACCACTTTGTAAAATATGAACAACCAAATCAGAAACTGTAGTACCTTCAGTCCTCAGTGGATCTAAAATATCTACAATAGACACTACTCAAAAAAGAAAATGGCTAGAAAATATATTGTAAGTTACTAGTATAAATTTATATAAATTTGTAAATAAAAAATTTTGTTCTTGTAATTGTAGCTCTGATGATGGCTGAATAAAGCCGATACGTTAGAAAAAAAAAACAAAAACTTTTTGTTTTTATGAACTGACCGATAATCCCACAAGTTTATCAAGTTAATCTTTTTATTATTAAATTCGAGACTGAAGCAACAGATAAATTCGAGTATTTCCTAGAATCTGGTTCAGGTATAGTATGAACGATATCTTCGCTGTATTTGATACAAAAGCAATTAGTTTAGATAATTTATATAACGAATAGATACATTCAAAACATCAGATCTGTACTTATTTTTGACAATAAAGAGTAACTACAGAATTCAATAAACAAAATACGCAGGGCGTTCCATTAAAAAAAGGCTGTTAAATAAATAGTTGGTAACATTTTTTCTTTCAATTGTTTTCCGATAATCCACCTCGCATAGAATGAATTCATGAACAATCTCATCTCCCTATTCTCCGTTATTTTTAGAATTATAAAAATATTTTTTTACAGTATTAACTTATTTTTAACAAATTTCAGAAATGTTTAATTAATAATATTTATGGAACATCTCGTATTTTTTTATTGAATTCTGCTTGTTTTTTTTTTGCTCTACAACGATGTACAACATAATATGTCGTTAATAGTTCTGTTTTTATTTATGTTTTTGTACGAATATCAGAATAATAATCCAAACTACCAAATACGTCAGATGATTGAAAAAAATTATGAAAGGAAACATTTACAAATTGTCGTCTCCCACTATATCCTTTTAGTTCTTTGTGTAACACTGGACAACCTATTTGTGTGATTACTGCTACCAAAAGATCTCAATAGTCTGTAGGAAGAAACAAAGGAAGTTGTGGGAAGGGAAAAGAGTTTAGATGCCTTTTTTCAATTCCTTTTCTTTTATCAGATTGCCTTTGCCCTCTCTTGGGACCATAATCTCCCTAGTTATTTTGGAACCGGAGAGACAAAGCAAGTTAAAACTTTTGTAGGTTTGAGATGGATCTATAAAAGACAAAATATACATATAAAGGAAAAACAAATTATTTTAAATATATGTATAAGACTTTGTTATTTAATGTAGGTATAAGTTAGGTATATACAGGTGCGTCCATAAAGTGACGCATAAATTCATTATTAGCTAAATGAACAATATTATTGAAAATTCCCGAGACAGGTCAATTTTGATTGCGATTTACTATTTTGTCACATACTAATTTAATATACAGGGTGTCCCACCTTCGAGTAATGACGCCACCACCGATTTTTTTAAATGGAACACTACATTTTTTTTCAATTTTCGGATGACCCTGGCCGAGCGAGTCCAAAAATGTATCACAAGTTGCTTCTATCTATTACAGGGTGGACAACAGTACAAAAATTACAAATTATGTATTGCTGATTAAACGCACTAAAAAAATTAAATTAACGTTATTGTGATACAAAAATACAACTACTTTAATAAACACCAGATTAGACAAGACGCGAATGACGCGAGGCGCGATACGTGGTTCGTTATTTTTTTGTCATTTGTTTTTTGATTGTCATTGTCATTTTTTGCCATATTAAAAACGGCTATTTAGAGTTCACTTTTTGTATTGTTAACGCTCAAAGTAGGTACTTTAAGTGAAACCTAAATCTAATTTATTTAAAACGTTTTGTTGAAAATGCCTTTAAATGAAAGGGATAGGATTGAAATTCTAATGATGATTGGTGTTGGCGACAGAATGCGGACTCAACAAGAGGTGTGTAGATTATTCCATGAAATGCACCCAGATCGTGAACCTGTTTCACAATCTACAGTAAGCAGAATAGAGCGAAAATACAGAGAATTAGGACACATGAGGGATGCACCAAGGCAAGGTAGACCTAAAATTAATGAAAATGTTCAACAAGACGTAATTTTGTCGGCACTAGAAAATCCACATTGTACAGTACGGCAAGTATCTAGGGATTTGAATATTGGAAAGTCTTCAGTATCGAATATTTTTAAAAAAGGTAAAATACCATCCCTATAGAGTACGCCTCATCCATGAATTGGCTGAAGACGACTTTGACCGAAGAACTGAATTCTGCGAGTACATGATGGACCACAATAATCAAAATAACGGTTTCATTGCTAATATTTTATTTTCTGACGAGGCAACGTTTTTTTTGAACGGGCATGTTAATCGGCAAAAACACCCGCTACTGGTCTCAGGAAAATCCACACTGGATGCAAGAATACCATACGCAACATCCACAAAAGGTCAATGTGTGGGCTGGTATTGTGAGAAATAGAATTGTTGGTCCATACTTTTTTGATGAAAATTTGACAGGAGCATTGTATCTGAATTTTTTACAATATACATTAATTCCTGACTTGACCCGGCTATTTCCTGATATTGAAATAGCCAATACTTTAGACGGCAGAATTTGGTTTCAACAGGATGGTGCACCACCACATTTTGCTATAGCTGTGCGCGAGTTTTTACACAGAACCTTTCCAGATCGGTGGATAGGAAGAAGAGGATCAGTGGAATGGCCCCCTAGATCACCTGATCTTACCCACTAGATTTCTTTTATGGGGTTATTTGAAATCTAAAGTTTATACTAATAGACCCGAGAACATCCGTGAGCTCAAAGATCGAATCAGGCAAGAAACGTTAAACATAACACCTGCTATGTTACAAAATGTCAGAAGCGAATGTATTGCCCGATTCGGTCATTGTTTAGCAGTCAACGGAGAACAATTTGAGCATTTATTGTGACTTTTCTAAAATACAGAAACGTATAACTTTCTAATGAAATTTTTCATAAACACTTTATGTATTGTTGTCCACCCTGTAATAGATAGAAGCAACTTGTGATACATTTTTGGACTCAGCTCGGCCAGGGTCATCCGAAACTTGGAAAAAAAAATGTAGTATTCCATTTAAAAAAAATCGGTGGTGGCGTCATTACTCGAAGGTGGGACACCCTGTATATTAAATTATTATGTGACAAAATAGTAAATCGCAATCAAAAATTGACCTGTCTCGGGAATTTTCAATAATATTGTTCATTTAGCTAATAATGAATTTATGCGTCACTTTATGGACGCACTGTATAGCTATAATAGGTATAAGTAACTAGTTAAGATCAATTACAGACGATAAGACTGTGAAAATGTATACAGAAATTGTAGAAAATGCTTACAGCCTAATTAATATGCCTTAACCTTTATTAATATGCCTTAACCGGAACTAAAATTACCGGTCATAAACGTATTTAGTGACACAGAGTTGCTAAGCAGCCTGCAAACAGTGCTGTAGTGTAAAAATAACTAAAGCTAGGACAACCAAATTTTGATTATGTTACAATGACAATGAGATTTTTGTATATTTCAATACGTAATTGATAGATAAATTGATGTGCATGGTTTTATACATTTTTATACTGCCATTTTGAGTTTTATTAAATAGAAATATATGTAGGTACAGATTTTATTAGGTATCTGTTACTATTTAGTTTTTCAGGAGGAATTCAGCGAAGAAATTAAGGTTTAATGCGATCACCTCTTGTAGTTTTGGGATAAAAAAATGATATCACACAGGCAGATTGTAAAAGTTAATTGTAAAAGTAATTGGTACGTTTATGTAAAAATGGGTGGAATATGAGCACAGAGATTTTGACAATGTATTATATGCGAAAATATGTAGGTATAATTTTATCACCATATACACCTCCTTTTTCATTATTAATTGAGACAAATTTCCGAAATATGTAGCTTCTTAAATTCATATTTTTTTGAATTATAAGATGTTAAAAACTGTCTCAATAAATAAAGGGCAAAAAAGGAGATCTCTGATGATCGTGTCATCCGGTATAATATTAGGAACATATATTTTAGGATTTATACATATGGTAAGATCAAATAACTATACTTACTATATACTACTATACTTTTTTTTTACAAGCGTTTCGCCAACTAAGTTGGCATCTTCAGGGAGAATAAAACTAAATTCTAGCCTACACACTTGCACTATTTATACTAAATTTATTGCCATGGTTCACTGAACTGTAACTGTCTTTGTTTATCAGAGCAAACAGTGGACTGGTGGGTATCGGACCATTGTCCTTATTCATACTACTGTTACACTTAATGACTAACGATTTCTAAACTTTCAAAATCATCCAACTGTTTACTGTTTGTTATATTTCTAATTAATTTTAAATTATTTATTACTCTCCTATGGTTATTTGTCAAAGCGTGTTGGGCAACACAAGATTTTTCTGTTCTGCCATATTTCAAAATGAGCCATGTTCTTTAAATATAGTCAAAATTTATATTTTTGTTTGCCCAATATATTTTTGATAACAATCTTTACAACTTATTTCGTATATTCCTGACTTTTCGTTATTGTCGATTTTGTCTTTGGGGTTACCCAAAAGCGTCTGTAGTTTATTTTTAGAATTATAAACCAAATTGATATATTATAATATATATGAAATAATATAATATTATATCATATATAATATAATAATAAACATATTATAATATATATGATTTAAAAATTTTGTCTAGTAAGCGGGTGAATTTAAGTTCATGTTCAAACCTCTCTTTGAGGGGTTTGAACATGAGAAACGATTAATTAAGGATATAGCTAAGAATAACGGTTACTTAGTCCATTTAATAGATAAGTTAATAAGGAAGCATACATTTAAGAGAACCCTGTACAATACCACGACTTTTCGTAGAGATACTGACACTTCGAAATTTGCTTCGTTTCCATATGAACCTAAATTCACCCGCGGACGACAAAATTTTTAAAAAATATTATTATCAATTTGGTTTATAATTCTAAAAATTAACTATAGACGCTTTTGGGTGACCCCAAATCGACGATAACGAAAAGTCAGGAATATACGAAATAAGTTGTAAAGATTGTGATCAAAAGTATATTGGGCAAAAAAAAGATCTATTCTGACTAGATTTAAAGAACACATGGCTCATTTGAAATATGACAGAACAGAAAAATCTTGTATTGCTCAACACGCTTTTGACAACAACCATAGGGTAGACATAAATAATTTAAAATTAATTAGAAATGTAACAAACAGTAGACAGTTGGATGCTTTTGAAAGTTTAGAAATCATTAAGTGTAACAGTAGTATGAATAAGGATAATGGACCGATACCCACCAGTCCACTGTGTGCTCTGATAAACAAAGACAGTTACGGTTCAGTGAACCGTGGCCTGCGTGTAGGCTAGAATTTTGTTTTAATCTTCTCCCTGAAGATGCCAACTCAGTTGGCGAAACGCACGTCGAGAAAAGTATAGTAGTACGGTGTTTCGTGGAAAACGTCCAGTTTTTTGTTTCTACGCCCAAGGTTCCAGTACCCACTCCAGGATATGATATGACACTTTTATTTGATTCCACGGATATTTTTTTTTTATCTCATGGTATATTTAGATACTCAGAGTTTCTTATATTATAATAACAAACATTTAAAATGTTACTACATACAAAAAATGATAAACTGCACAACAAAAATATACCGTAAAATAAAGAATCTGTAACGACATTTTAGTTGTTGTTGGGTATTCAGTATTTTTTAAAGGTATTTCTTTTCATTCAAGACGTTGCTCGCGTATAAATAAAATACTTACGGCCGTAGAAAAAAGTATGTCCCGAAACTTTTTCTTATTTATTTTTATTGCTAAACCAGCGTCACTGGTGAATGAGTTTTATGAGGGCACGGCCCTTTCTAAGACCGACTCGTGTAACCTTTGAGTTTATTACTCGTTGTTTTATTCTCACGTTTTCCGCTTTTCTGCCATGTTCTTCTTGAAAGAGTTCCTTCTTTGGTGACGGATTTCAAGGATTTCGCTTATCAAAGCGAGTATAGAAAATGTCAGAATTAAGTTTAATAGACAGGCTTTGTCAGAATTTCATTCGTTATCTGAGTCTTGGGGTTCCCTTATTGACACGGGATTTATCCGACAGTCCCTTTCAGATTGCAAGGGACGCACTTTGGGAAGTAGTAGAAAATCAAATAGCTAACTAAAAAAGGCATGTCAGCTAAAGACGCCCATAGTTTTGTCACTATTATTTAATTCAAGAAAGCGCACTCGATGTCACCAATTTATCATACCTTTGTGGTACTATTGCGGTCATCGAAATGTGAACGGTTTTTGGTTATCATGCAAATTTATTCGCGCTTGAATATTTTTCCAAATAACTCCGAAACACGTTTTAGTTAACTTTTTGTCCTTGTTTATTACCACAACAGTGGACTGTCAGGTATCGACCCATTATCGTTATTGTGGGTTATCCCTAAGAGATAGACATATACCATCGCGGACTTTTTTTGTAGACCTTTTTAAGGTGTACAATACTGTAGTACATTATTTTGATCTATCTCGTAGGGTTCAGCCAGCGTTTGCAATGTAAGCGCAAAAAAAGTGTTTATTTACGACATCACATTAGAAACCTATAAAATTATCAGTGTTTCTCTACTATATTATGCATGTATTATACATATAAACCTTTCTCTTGAATCACTCAATCTATTAAAAAAAACGCATCAAAATCCGTTGCGTAGTTTTAAAGATCTAAGCATACATAGGTAGTAGAAAGAAGATTCGTAAAAATTTTAGTAATAAGAATAAGAATAGTAATAAGCATAAAAGTTAAACCCTCGATTTATAATGACCAGTTCATGCAGCAAATCCCTTATTTTTAAAATTATTACTAAAAATTATGTTTACTGCATGAACTGGGTCATTATAAAACGAAGGTTTTTTTTATGCTTATTACTATTCTTATTCTTATTACTAAAAACTTCTGCGTGAACCCACCATAAGTTATATATTTTAAAAATGTGGTTCCACATAGCATAAGATCGTTTATAAAAGTAGCAATGATTTTAATGTAGATTTTTAATGGCTTGTGTAGATTTTGTGCAAAAAAGTTAGATGTATCAAACATTTTCATTTTTAACTAATGTTTTACAGTATCTACTGTACGTAGAAAATTATTGGAGAAATTTATACAGGGTGTCAAATAATACCGTCTAAATGCAGGTTAAGGGTGGCAAATAAATACAATCTTCAGGTAAAACGTTTTGAGTTTTACATGTTATTATGTTTTCTTTGGGAAAATTTCGTAGTCACGTTGCCCTTTTTAGCACGTACGTATAACTTTTACGTGGGTTGAATTTTTTAATGATTTTGATCGATGATGATAATGATGAAAGTGATATCTTCAGAAAGATCACACAGAATTGAACTAAGCATCAACTGTCTATCCATTTGTCAAATTTAAAATTGTAATAACTTGTAAACTAAAGAATAACAAAAATAAATAAAACATCTGTATTTGTATTCATTTATTGGTTACTTATATGTCACATTTTTTAAATTTATTTCGCAATATCGGGATATGTAGAAGAAGCTAGAAAAACTTTATTATTGGAAAAAATAATTCCCAACTATTGTGTAAATGTTTTCTGCCACAATTAATTTCTATTTATAATTAATAATAGTTCTTTCCAATATAGTCTGAGTCTCATGTGTCAAGATAATGATATAGAGTTTTTCATAATTTACATGTTTTGGTAGCAATTACCATGTAGCTTTTAAGTATGTACAGGTAATAGATAAAGAAAGAGTGTATAATAAAATATTAAATAAGAGTAAAAAAAAAAAAAAAAAACTAACATATTATAGAGCAGAGGCATCTAATAGAAAATATACATATAAGCTCATGTCAAACACCTGATTATTAGCTGAAATGTTATACTGCTTCTAATAAGGCTTCGGTTTACTCAAGGAGACAATATTTTCCAGCGTAGTAACGTCTTTCGAAGTGATAATACACTCAACATCCACATTTCCGAACTTTTACGTTCCGCAGACTTCCACATTTCCGAACTCGCGTCACCACGGGATTACCGAACTGCTGGCGCATGCGCAAAGGGTTTTTCTTGGCTCATTCTAGTACTTTTCTTTGTTTTTCGAGGTTTTTATGAAAATGTAATACATACATACATGTGTACATGTTAATAAAAGAACGTTTTTCTAAACAAAAAAAAATGTCAGGTGCAAAGGAGAGAGTGATGCAGGTAATTATTTTGTAATTCAATGTAAAGGTTTGTTTTATTGAACATTTTGTTTACGTAACCTATAATAATTGAAAACTGAAATGAAAAATGATGAGAAAATATGTATTTTTAAGAAAACCGTGATACAAAACAAACATTATCGTACTGTTTATTTGTAGAGAGAAAAGAGCCTGTGAAGAGGCTAACCTTGGAGCAAAAAGCTGGATTTGATAAATCACGCAAAAAATGGTGTTAAAAATGTTGATCTATGTAAGATGTACAATATTTGTAAATCGTCAGTGGCAGAAATTCTTGGAAAAAAAGAAATTTACTTGGAAAAAACTGAAAAAAAAGACGAAAATTGAGTGGAGGGATTGACACAATAAGTGCGGTACTTATGATACGCCATTGTTGAAAGAAGTGTTTTTCACTGGTTTGTAAAAGAAGAACTCTTGTCTCAGGTGTTTTGTTTGCTGAATTCTGTGACAATCGAAAATGTTTGATAACAATCGCATTCTTGTGTTTACATTTTTTTCTCATTTCAAATTTCGCGGTTTTTTGTCGTCAACCAATCAGCGACAAGTTCGGTTATGTGGAAGTACAAGTTCGGAAATATCGTTAGAAAAAGTTCGGAAATATCGTGAGTTCGGAAATTTGGAGTTCGGATATGTGGATGTTGAGTGTAATATGACACGTGTTCTGTAGTGTCACTAAAATGGTAGACGAAAAATCTAATCTGCCATATACGTATCTAGACACATGTTCATACATACATAGACAAGGTGTCCCAGATTTAAAGGGACATAGTGTAGTGGGGAGGTAGAGCGCACTTAGCTGAGTTCGAAACACCCCCAAACTTACCCTTTATTGTTGGCCGTTTGTGAGAACTTTAGTCTGCCATATTTTTGGAACCGCTGTACATATTTGGATAAAATTTGGTACAAATATTATATTCTTTTAGTCCAATAAAAAGCATAATTTACTTTGAAAAAATCCAGGAACGGACTCAGATTTTTTAATGTTGCCCTCAGTGCCGATAACATCGCCCTGTATATCATTTTTTTGTAAATGTCCGTAAACTTTTAAAAAGTCAATGGGTCAGTGTATAAAATAATGTCATAATATTTTATGGCACGTTTATGGTTATTCTCCAATACATTTTCACAGTATTGCTTGACCAAATTTTAAAATCTACAAATAACGTAGTCAACTAGCTAACGTCAACATTTTATCAATTTTATTAAAATTATCCTTCAGAAGACCTTGCTATTTGTGTCTTTTTTGACATGCAGCGTTTCTAAGCCTTTTTGAATTTAAATTTCCATTCAAAATTCCTTAAATTCCATTTCTTTCACGAGAAAAAATGTTAATAATGGGGTTTTTATTAACAAATACAATTAAAATCAGTTGTTAAACACCTTTAGAAAATTATATTAAAATATTATTATTATTATTATTTGTTTGTAGCAATAATGTACACCGTAATGACCGCAAAAAATTGCATTAAACAATTTTTAATTGAAAATAGCCTTGCGCGGATATGGCGCGGCAAACCTAGCACATTGTATTGATTTATACATTTTATTGTATAAAATAAATATTTAATTAGGAAAAAGGATGAGGGGAGGTCGACTTAGGTCGGGATCTTAGACTAAGAATTTTGCCACTTAGCGTGAGCACTATTTATGTAGGTACCTTTAATTAACATCTAGTTATAACTGCTACTCTATATGTATTTTTACTGCATTTTCTTTTAATCTATAAAGTAAAATTACATTAAATCCGTTATAATCAATTTTCTCCAAAATGCTTCGACAAGCGACAACGTTGAAAAATATTCTGTCGTTTCTGGTACCATAATTCACCGCCTTCTTTGTGACAGTTGCATGTGTCATAAACGGATAATAATAACTCTGAATGACTAGTCTTTTCCCTAATATTGAGCATTGTTGAGCATTGTTTCTTGAGCTTCGCCCAATGATAAACATAAAAAACTGCCTTTTCAAGTTGTCGTGAAACCCTTGGTTGCAAAGCAAAAGGTTGTAAAAATAATACCAAACGAGTGTACTCTACAACACCATTGCTTAATGCTTTATAAAATCAGAATCTAATTTTTTCCAGATGTAATCACGTTAAATACTCCCAAATCCCCTGCACATGCACATCAGATTTAGTTGGACAATCCCCGACATAATGGGACGATAAACAAAAACTAAGCTGGACAAAGATAAGCTCCCACGTTCATTATTTTATTTACCTTACTGTCCACATAGTGCTTTTTCTTCATTAATTCGTCGATATAGCTTGAAATGCACTTTTAAAATTACAGCCATTAACAAAACTTATATTGTCTTTTAAAATTAATGTTTTAATTTACCCATTTCATTTTATAATGTTAATGTTACAGAAAAATAAAATATGTCAAAAACCAATGTGAAGCAAATAACAAAAATTATAGTTCATTAAATTAATTAAAATTTCTGAAATATACATACCGGGGTGTCCTAACTTCTAATTAGACAAATATTATCTCGGAAACGGTTTGACGTAGAAAGAAAATGTTAACTATAGAAAATATTCTGTTTAAAAAGGCACGTTTTACCTCTTCATTTTTTTATGTACAGGGTTAATAGAAAAGGCAACACATTATGCAACTTTAATTTTTCAAATGGAATACCTTGAAAATTTTCGCGATAATGCTTGTCTAAATAAAATTGAGACACCCGATATATGTATACATAATCTATTGTTCATACTCATAAGTTCAAAACTTCACTTTTATAAGAAATGTTTGAATTTGTTCGTCTTTGGTAACTAAATACCGCATTTTTAAAAGTTATTGTATTATGTATAGACGGTCTAAAAAATAAAATGTTATAAAAACAACTAAGACAAAATAAATACAGAGATTTTTGAATATATTACTTGCGCTACTTTATAGGTTTGTTCACCCAGTAATGAAAAGGGTTTGTTTAATGGGTTGTTCGAGTCGTTAAATCCAAATTTATTGTCAAAAAGTTACCAGAGGCGGCTCCAGGATATCTATCAGTAACGTTATGAAATATTAAACAGGTCATACCTTATACATGTGGGGTGATTGTTGTAGCCCAACTAATCGGCAAAGGAACCATAGTCACAAGACACAGAGCCCAAGATGTGTTGTGTAAGGGCACATTTATATCTTGTTCACAGAAATCCACTTATTTGCCTGTAAATAAATTCACAATATTATAGAACGTGGGAATATTACACGCCACCGTCATTTTGACTAAATCCAAGTTAAATTGTCCTCTGTAGTTCACTGCTATTGAAGGTCAGTTTCGCAAAATTGTTGATCCAATGCTCCACCGTAATATGCGACGGACGCTGTCCCGACATTTTTACAAGCTTATCCGGCGTTTCGTATACACGACGATGTATACTTGTTATTACTGTGGCAAATATGATATTCCAGTCGCGTGAAGCCCGGTCCTGGAATCTATTATTAACCTACGAGCTCTAATAATAACAATAAAAAAGTTACCACCATTACCATTCAAAACGTGTGTGTTTAAACATTTAGAAAAGTATGAACCCTGTAAACGTTCCTCTTTGTAGATGTGGGTAAATTCCGAAGGAACCACTGACCTAATACATTCTATTCGCTGCAAATACAAGTGAACATCACATAATGTGTTAAATTTTGCGAGTAATGACAGTGATAAACCAACATTAATCTGAAACCGTCGGCTAATGCGCCTGTACACAGAAACTATTGCCGTTGTTTACATCATTACATGCAATTATGTATTGTCACAGCCTCAAATTCCGGACGCTATTGCGTTTTAAACTCTTTTTGTTTCCCATTAAATATGAATACAGAGGAACATTTATATTGCGTGTTTGTTCGCTGAAAATACTACAAGTAGAAATTCATGAGATGTCCAGTTTACTGCGCTGTTCGTAAATCAGCGCAAATATGCGGGGTTCCCTTTGACCTACAGCAAACTTTGCTGGATATTACACAAAATAAATTCAATCAATGGTTGGGAAGACTTGGAAGGAAATATTTTAGGTCACTCATTCTGTAATGAGTGACCTAAAATCTTTATTCACAACAACGCCAGTGTAGGGAATGAGTGTTATAAAGAAGTTACACATTACAAAATTAGTGTACAGACTGAGAATAATGAAAACAGCGGATGTATTTCGCTACTTCTGCAGTCTGGTGATGGAGCAGAACATAAAGTTTTGATTCATTTTAACGTTCCAATTCTTAGACAACTCCTGTTGTCTAAGGTTATTGTTAGAGGTGAAAATAATTTTTGAATATTTTACAGAATATTCCTTTGAAATAAGAGTTTTGCATATTGATACCAGTCAGTTTTATTTGGTTCTAATACTTTTAATGTAAATCTATTATTTTAATATGCAATTAAGGGAATATGTACAGAAATGTAGGTTTATACAGGGTGTAATCATTTTCGATGGGATTGCTTTGGTAACTCATAGATAATAAAGCATCAGAATCGTATTTCACCCAGTGGCGTCCACCAGTTCGCCTGTCACCATTTATCTTACGATACATTTTATAAGATGAAAGATTTTAATATTAAGAAAACTAAATATGGTGTTAAGGCAGAACAAAAAAGCTTTTATGATCGAAACATACTTTAGAAATTGTTGAAGCGTAGATAGCCAATGAGATTATTCACACGAGACGCCTTTCAGGATTTTCAGATATAATTTGTACACTTAGTCACGAATTTAGACCGGTTTGGCCAAGTTTTGACTAGATATGTGGGCTTTATTTAGAGAAACAGAAAGTGTGAATCGAAAGGAAGGTAGTGGGAGACATAAAGAAGGTTGGCACATCATTCATTTTATTTATATTAATTCTTAGATTCTTTGTTGTATACGTTTCTTTTTAAGTGATGTATTATGCAATGGCAATGACAATAATGTAATTTTGTTAATAATAAAAACCTCAAAATTTCAACAAATTACCTTCAGAGTTAATATCGGAAATTTCAGAAAATTACTAATATGAAATCCGAACAATTTAATAAAATATTAAACTACGACTGTCCGAAACTAAACTGTACGAAAATAATAATTATTACGAAGTTACGAAAATAAATTATAGATTACTCGTATTGTATGTAAACAATGAGCGTTAAGTCTAATTATGAAAGAACCTAATCTAATTTTGAGGAAGCAAATATTTGAACAGCGGTAAAATCGTGTTTGAACAGCGGATGTTCCGTCGACCATTTTATATGAACCCTAATATTTCCACATGACAGGAATGCGACGGGACACGAAGATAATCCATTTAAATTACCACTCTTGAATGCGTGACTCTGAAAACTATTTCATTAAGTCAGGACGTTAAACGTAAAACTTATATAATCGCCTGGAAATAGTTTCGTACATGCTCGTATGTGCACAATCTATTGAATATTTCATAATTCAGGGATTGTGAAGCATACACACATTATTATTAATTCAAAATGTACGACTTATACATCTCATACCATAACTGCCGGATATTATATTATGGCCTAACGTATGTATAATATACAGTGTGGAACAGCCAAATGGAATATGGAATAGATTCAGTAGCTCCATTATTATGCATTTTTTTAGAAAATCCTGAGACACGTCAATTTATAATTCTAAAATGACATTTTGCGACGTAAAAATGTCATTCCTAAATTCAACCCCTTCAGGTGACAACCCCTAAATTTTCAAATTGGGGGTAAGGCCTTGTGATACTTCATTTGAAAGGTCTTTTCCTTCTCTATTCGAAACTGCTGTGGTTTTAAATTTTATTGCAGAAATTAACAAGAAAAAAACGTTTCTCCAGCGTAGGAAATTCGTTACATTAAAATAAAAAACAAATCATTATTAATGCAGCATATGTTCAAAATGCATGCCTCCAGCAACTTGGCAGCATCCTAGACGTAAATAGAAATGTCTTCTAACGTTAGTTAACATCTGCGGGGTAATCGACCTAATTGTGAGTCTTATTCTTCTTCTTAAGTCAGCTAAATCGTCGAGTTTGGTTTTGTAGACCATACTTTTTACATATCCCAATAGGAAGAAGTCTTACGGCGTGAAATCAAGTGATCGTGCAGGTCAGTCTACAGAACCACGTCTCCATATATAGCGATTTGGAAAGATTGTGTGGAGATATTGCAGGACATTAACTTCATAATGTGCTGGTGCACCATCCTTCTGGAACTATATTGTATTACCTGGAAGTTGAGGGTTTCCTTCAGCTGGATACAAGTTTGCCATCGTCGGTAGAACATTATTTTGGAGCAGCGCTAAATAAGTTTCTCCATTCAAATTGCCGTCAATGAAGAAGGGACTAATGCTATTTTCTTCAATTATTCCTGCCCAAACATTAACTTTCTCAGGGTTTTGCGTGTGTAGTTCCCCTCATCCGGTGATGATTTTCTCTTGACCAGTAACGACAGTTTTGGTGATTAACATGGCCGTGAAGTGTAAATGTAGATTCATCCGAAAATAAATAAAATTTCACTAAAGCTAATAATGGCCAACTTCTTAAATTTCAGGTTTGTTTTTTTTGCTGCTTGCTCGTTTTTGTCGTTCGATTGTCAAGCAAAAAATTGTGCATAGTAAGTTTTTATCCTATAGTAGGGAATGTCGGCAATTAGATACATTTATTATTTGTTATTATTAACATTTCAAAACCTAAAATTGAGAAATAGTGTTACTTATAAAAGTTTAAAAAAAATATTTTAATATAACGCATTTCCTACGCTGGAGAAACTGTTATTTTCTGCAATAAAATTTAAAACCACATCAGTTTTGAATAGAGAATGAAAAGACCTTTCAAATGAAGTATCACAAGTCCCTACTTCCAATTCGAAAATTTAGGGGTTGTAGCTGTCACCTGAAGGGGTTGAATTTAGAAATGACATTTTTACGTCACAAGATGCCATTTTAGAATTACAAATTCGCATGTTTCAGGATTTTCTAAAAAAATGCATAATGATGGAGCTACTGAATTTATTCCATTTGGCTGTTCCACACTGTATAAATTGCAAATGGAGTGTCTACAGAACGTTAAAAAGACAATTCAACCATTTTATATACTATTTGTTTTGAGGTAACTCCAAGAACTGCATGATTTTCTGCAGTGGAAGGGCATTTATATTAACCTACAGTTACTAACAGCACACCAAGAATAACTTTGCCTGCAAATTGCGCACAGTGAGCGTAGTACAAGGTAGAACGAGATATACAGTCAGCAACGAAAGTATTCGTACACCCACTGTATGAAGATTGCTTAAATTCTGATAATTTCTCTGATAATTTCTATTTTTCGATTTTTTTTGCTTCTGATAGGATTACAGCTTGTTAAATTATGCGTCCAATAAGCCCAAGTTGAAGGTTATACATATATCATTTGTGAGAAAATAAACTGCTCGTCAAAATTAGCGTAACACTTTTTAAATTAACGTCATTTGCGTTCTATTCGAGTTGAAGACTTGCGGTTTTTAATTTTCGGTAGCCTTATAGGGTTGGTTTTAATACCCCAAAGTCTCTACATTGTGACTTAAACGTTTCGTCGTCCACATCTAAAAACCAACCCCCTGTCGAAATTTGAATTCGCAAGATTTTGACGACAATTTAAGTGACACAGGATCGACTAAGAATTACGCTATCGGATAAAAACTCCATCCCGGCACACATTAAGACCTCCTCAATAAGTTTTGTGTGTTTGGTCGCTGGCCTGTCTCTTGAACTCATTTCCAGACCCCCTAACCCACCCTTTTGCATTTACGCAGGGTTTTGCGTGGTTTTACCTCTGATGGGCGAATCTATTGATCCTAATGATGCCTAATAAATTGGTGTGGGGTGTCACAATTCACTTTCACCCTTTGACAATTCAAGCACCCCCCTAGGCCACACCACACTGACCCCCCTCTCACCCCTACTGGTTCCGCCCCTGTAAAAGGCTGCGTGGGATGTCGTCTCGAATTCATGTCATGGCATTACTTGAAGGCTCTCGAAGTTTGCGGAACACACTCCGACTGCCGAGTGACCGTCAAATGTGATATTCCAACTCCAACCCGCCCCCTGAAGCTTTCAACAATTTTTGGTAGGAGTCAAAAAAAGAGGATGAATGGACTCAAAAGAATATTTGAAGGAGACAAACGATTCGAGGTGGGCCGAAAAAGGCTCAAGCATCCTCAGGAAGGTTTTCAGAGCCACCTCACGTATCAAGACCTGCCTACAACCTTTCAATGTGGAAAATTTTCATCGGGTGAGTTGGAGACGGAATATCACATTTGGCGCTCAACTGATCGTTTATAGTGGGTCCCGTCAATTTCAAGAACCTTCAAGTAATGCCATGACATGAATTCGGGGCAAATAAATATCCTATGCAGCCTTCTACAGGGGTGGAACCAAAGGGGGTGAGTGCGGGGGGGGGAGGTCGGAGAGGTCGGAGTATGTGTGACTTGGAGCGGTTCTTGGGCTGTCAAAGAGTGAAAAGAGTGAAAGCGAGTTGTGACACCCTACAGTAATTTATTAGGCAGCATTGAGATCACTGGATTCGCCCAACAGAAGTCAAACCACGCAATTCTCTGCGTAAATGCAAAGGGGGTGGCTTTGGGGGGGTCTGGAAATGGGTTGAAGTAATGGGACACCGACCAAAGTCACAGAAATTTTTGACGAGGTCTTAATGTGTGCCTGGATATAGTTTTTACCCGACAGCGTTCTTCTTGGTCTGTCCTGCATGTCTTTGAAATTGCCATCAAAATCTTGCGAATTCAAATTTTGACACGGGTTGCTTAGGGGTGTGGACGGTGAACCGTTTAAGTCACAACTTAAGCGCCTTCGGAGAATTAAAACTAATCCTATAGGCTACCGAAAATTCAAAACCGCAAGTCTCTAACTCGAATAGAATGCAAATGCCGCTAATCTAGATAGAAAGTGTTACGCTAATTTTGTCGAGCAATTTATATGGTTAAAAAAGTAAAAACGTGAATAACTCCTTGAAACGTGATTGAAACTATTCGATCCCCTTCAAAAATCCTTGAACACATATTAAAGGAAAATCTTCAGAGTATATATCTGATTAACTGAGCCGTTTTGGAAAAAAAATTCATAGACATTATTAGAGATCGCTATAATGAGGCTCATTACAGGGTCGCACTAGCCCTTACATGTACCTACATATATGAGGGTGGTTTGATAAGTCCGAGACTTTTTGAATTTCCTACGCAATAGCATTATTGGCAACACTGCTCCCGTCCACTGCCATCTATCGGTAAACTAACGTAACATTTTGAGCAAGCTACTTCATTTAGTTTATGTTCGACAGCCATTGAAAGCAGATAACCTCTTTAATTTCCACAAAAATGGAAAAAAGTGAATTTCGTGTGTTGATTAAGCATTACTTTTTGCACAAAAAAACCATTACGGAAACCAAGGAGATGCTTGATAAAGACTATGTACTATGGGGACTCTGCACCGCCAATTTCAATGGTTAAAAAAGTGGTTTACTGAGTTCCGTTGTGGCCGCACCAGTACAAGTGACGCAGAACTCAGGTAGCCCGAAAGAAGTCGTTACGCCAGAATTCGTCGATAAAATCCATAGAATGATATTGGACGATCGAAGATTGAAAGTGCGTGAGTTGGCTGAGGCTGTAGGCATCTCAAATGAATGGGTGCATCACATTTTGCATGAATATTTTGATATGAAAAAGCTGTCCGCGCGATGGGTGCCGCGATTGCTCACAATCAACCATAAACACAACCGTGTGACCACTTCAATGGAGTATTTAGGGATGTTCAGCCGCAATCAAAACGAGTTTTTACGCCGTTTCGTTACCGTAGATGAGACATAGATCCATCACACCACACCAGAGACTAAGCACAAATCGAAACAGTGGGTTTCTACAGGTGAACGTGCACCGAACAAGGCTAAGATGGGTCTGTTGGCCAACAAAGTCATGGCCACAGTTGTCTGGGATTCGCGCGGTGTCATTCATATCGATTACCTTGAAAAGGTAAAATGATCTCCGGCGAATATTATTCACAGCTGTTGGGCAGATTTGACACTGTTTTGAAGCAGAAACGACCGCATTTAGCGAAGAAGAAAGTGTCGTTTCATCAGGACAATGCACGGGTGCATACGTGTGTAATCACCATGGCAAAAATTCATCAATTGGGCTACGAACTGCTACCTCATCCACCATATTCTCCAGATTTAGCCCCTCCGAATATTTCCTGTTTCCAAACCTGAAGAAATGGCTGGGTGGTAGGAGATTCGGGTCGAATGAAGAGGTCATCGCTGAAACAAACGCTTATTTTGAGGGCCTTGGAGGAATCATATTATTTAGAAGCAGTAAAAAAAATTAGAAACACGTTGGACTAAATGTATCGAGCTAAAAAGGAGATTATGTAGAAAAATAAAAAATGATTTTTTGCCGAAAAATGTTTTTCCTTTAAAAGTCACGGACTTATCAAACGACCCCGTAATAAATATACATCGCGGACCGTAGCAGATCGAACCTACCGAATTGAGAAAGACTGGGACATGCAGCTGAAATGGGGTGGGGGTCATAAAACACAATTGCCGTGTTACGTTTTAGTATACGTCACGCTGACGTAGTTGGCCCTACCCATTATCCGTGTGGGTGGGAAACAACATGTGTCATGAGTTTGATTGCTTAAACCAATTAACAAAGTAAAAAACAAGTGCAAAACTGCCATTCTTGATACAGTCACCGGATTTGTCATAACTAGTTTTTCTAGTTTTATATTTTTTGTACGAGAAATTATTACAGTTTATCTCTCCTTATGATTATTTATTTAATATATCGAGCGACATATCCGACATTTATTTGACATATCTATAGCAACTAGATACACAAGGGAGTTAGTAGAACAAGACATGAGTACGGATTCTTCGTGTAAGGTTTCAGTAAGCTGTCATTCGGAGGCGTTATCAGAGATGCTTTGTTCTTTCCGCTGTTGAATGGCCGGGGTATTATTGATCTGTCTCGAAACTCCCGTTTAAATGCGATTATTGTTCAAAGCCGTTTCATGGGATAAATGTATAATTTTCCGGAAATTTGACTTCCAAATAGCGTTTAATTAACTTTCGTCATTAACCTTTAGACTGCCGGCTGGCTCATATATGGGACAGTAATAAAATAATAGTTTTAGTGATGAATACAGATATTATAGTGATTTTTTCCCATTTAATAGGCTCTCTGATCTCTAAAGAATACAACTGAAATTCTTTCTAGTCGATCGAGGTACCCAAACTACCCCTAGCGAGGGGGTGAAATATTTAAAAACTCGTTATTGAACTTGTATTCGTTATTGAACTTTTTACTGATTTTTTTTACTAAATAGCCTGTAAAATCTGTAAAATGTATCCTAAAATTTTCCGCAATTGATTGAGATGCCGAAACTACCCCTAGCGAGGGGGTGAAATTTTAAAAAATTCGTTATTAGGTGGGTATTGACTTTTTACACGATTTTTTTCGAAAGCACGCTGTAAAATCTGTAAAATGTACGCTAAAATTTTCCGCAATTGATTGAGATGCCGAAAACGGCATAATAATAAAGTATGAAAATATATACGTATGAAAATATGTAAGTCTAGGGATGAAGAAAAAAATATTATTTCAGTGTAACTGATCGCTTTTTTCACGTTTTTAATTTGATATTCATCGTGTTACCTATATACTGAATAAAATTCTTGAATAATTTTTCACGTTTCCGGGGGTGCTGCTAAAACAATCTCACTCAAAACAAAACAAATTATGTTTTTTCGGATAGGTCGATTATTCATTCACACCGTCGATTTATCAAATATTTATGAAAACGTCATTCTCAAATTGTCAGTAAAAATTCTAATAAATATACGGAGCGTTAGGTGGCAACCACTAAAATAGTATTATCAGTATAGAGTTTAGAAGTTATACATATATGGGCTATTTGAAATGTACTAAAATAAGTAAATAAATCGAAATCATAATTTTGAATACTTTTCGATAAAATCTGATATTTTGTACCAATTTCTTAGATTGTTGAATACGTTTTTTATCAAATATTACAGCGTTTACAGATATTGCTGATATTACAGCGTGTTTACGGAAAAAACGAATAGCGAATTTTTGAAAATTTCATCCCCCTCGCTAGGGGCGGTTTGGATGCTTGTGGTTTTATTGGTGACTAAATATATTTTAGATTTAAATATGTTTTTGGTAGCTTATTACATTATAATATCAAGCACATTCGGTTAAAAATAAATATATAGTAATTTACACAATCTGAAAATGTTTAACATTGGCCCGACCGTTGCCAGCCGGCCTGGCTCATATATGAGCCACCCGTGACCTCGGCAACTACTCTAGATGTATTAGATGTTTATATATATAAACTTTGCCCTCAAAAATATCCATTTATAAGGAAAAATGCCGGCAGTCTAAAGGTTAATAGGGTTGGCCGATCGTCCCGCATTTCAGCAGCGCGCGGCGGACAGGTCATTATTATTAGTGTGTTCGAGATGTTTATGTCGTCGGCGTCGGTATTACATTACATTAATAATAAAATTTCACGCCTAAAAAACTACCATTTGCTGACAAAGTGAGTAAATTTATCTGTGATTTTGAAGATTTATTTTATGATGGTGCGACTGTTATGCATAGAGTCTGTAAGGAAAAACTGATGTGTCAGGGACAAACTCACAAATAGCCGTCACATAAATAGTGTGAAACATAAAGAAAACAAAAATAAAAAAGATGGTATTGTAGAATCCTAGATGCCCTAGAGTTTATGTTCGACTTACTTTTTTATGCTAAGTGTCTGTGATGTACTCCTGAATGTACTCGATAAACAACCATTTCGTGAGTTCTGGAACAAATACATTCTAGATACCATTATAGTCGCACAACGTTAGATAGGAAGTTAGATAGGAGACACCGTTACCAAGTCGCACAATGTTACGTAACTATCTACCAACTGTACGCAGCGACTTACTAAAGTGGATTGCATTTAAAAATACACGGCCGTGGTTACGTATCGACGAGACATTTCTAGCAAACAAAAGCTGTTGTTTTACAATACAATCTTGCCGAAGCTGCAGCTATTAAGGAGAGCCACACCAAATTTCAAGATGTGTCCGTTGAAAGAGCTTTAAAAACCATTCATAGTAACTATAAAGGTTTGTATGACGCCATACAAAAAATACAGAAAAGTGTGTTATCGTTAGCGAAGTCACTACAACTAGTAGACGAAGTAAATTCGATGCTACAAGCTATAGGTGACGCAATAAATGAGCCAGTTAAGAATAAGTTCGAAAGTGTATTAAAGAAAGACACCGGTTTTACCAAATCAAGACAAATTTCTACAGATCCGTTCAGTGAGTGCAAAGTGTATTTTAATTATGCCTGCACTACATCAGTAGATGTCGAACGGTCGTTCTTTAAATATAATCATATATTTTCACATTCAAAGATTCTTATTCGATGTCGGGGACAACTATAGCAACTTATATGATGCTTCAAAGTTTTAAAGAATCTTCTCCAGTTCTCATGAACTTGTAGTACTGTTAGTAGACAAGGTATGTACCGGCACATGTATATGTATTTGATAAATACGAGGTTTGGCTATTCAATAACCGAACTGTTGTCACAACACTTTTTATTCGTTACCAATTACAGTAGCAACTTTTTCGCCATCAGTCGGTGTAGCGATCCCCTTGGCGATCGCTACACCGCTCCATACGACTTTTCCATTGTTGAAAGCAGTGCTGGAAGTCCGCTTCTGTCAGCTGGTCGCTTTTGCTTTAACCACTTCCACACTTTCGAATCTTGTCCCCTTCAGCGTCACCGTGTGTCTAACAAGCCTGGATCAGTGTAATGTTGTTTAAAATGTCAGCGCAAATGTTCATTCTTGATTCCTTTTGTTCAGGGATAAGAAATTTGGGCCATGATGAATTTGACCATTTTTGCGCAAACTTTGCCTATGTTGAATGATTAATGCAAAATCTGGCGAACACATTCTTTGTCGATTCCTGTGATTTCAGCAAGCTCTCGGATGCCGACTATAATATGGAACCATAGTTTCGTCAACAGAAATATGAGAGGAGGAAATTAGTTCAAAATTCTTTATAAACTTATTATTCAACAAGTCAAAATACCTACGAACTTTTCCAAAATCATTTTCTGGTAATTGTAAGTTATTAGATAAATTGAGGTACTGCTGAATTTCAAGAAATCTATTTGTTCTCATGCTATTACTTACTGATTCGTTGTGAGTATCTGACTTTATTTCCCAAAACATTCTTATGTATTTTGGTGTCATGTATCCGGTGAGCAGCAAAATTCCAACATAAACTTTTACTTCCTCCGATGTAAGATTTAGAGTATGATTCCTTTGTAACGCATACGTGTTCGTCATTTCAACAATAAGCTCAATTATTTTATCAGAATAAAATAATTCAAAACATTCAACAGGAGTAGCAGAAAAATTACTAGCAATGTTCGTAAATTCATCGTAATCTCCTCTACCGCTATTAGAATTGAATAATTCATGTGTACTGGACCATTTGTAAAAGGGCTTTGAAATGTTTTGTTTGTTGTTTTTTCACATTTTCGCTTATATCTCCGTTCTGTGGCATACTTATTTTATATAGCATATGCATTTAAGAAGTTTTAGCCTATTGAATTTCCAAAATTTTAAGCCGAACCCGAAATCTCTAAGTACTATTGTTCTTACTTCGAAAGGGGCGACTATGATCATGAAATTTCTTGGAGGGACTGCTGTTAGTAGTATGAAGTTATAAAAAAAAATCAGTTTGATCCGTTAATAACTTTTCGAGTAATTAACGATCGAATTTTTTTGCAAACCTTAATTAACAATGACGTCTTCTTCTTCGCGATTTCTTTGTTTATTATACGATATTGACCGGATTTTGTATTGCAAAAAAAATTCGATCGTTAATAACTCGAAAGGTTATTAACGGATCGAGTTGAATTTTTGTTTAACTTTATTCTACAAACAGCAGTCCCTCCAAGAAATTTCAAGATCATAGTCGCCCTACTTTGGAAGTAAAAAAATAGTGAAAAAAAAGCACTTTTTCAACTTCAGCAGTCATTTGCAAGTTAACAATAGCACTTGGAGACTTCGGGTTGAGCTTATAATTTTGGAATTTCAATAGGCTACAACTTCTTAAATGCATATGCTACATAAAATATGCCAAGGAACAGAGATATAAGCGAAAATGTGAAAAAAAAACTTTTTTTTCACAAATTGTTAATGTAAAAAATTAGCGAACGGTTTCACCTCTACAGACCCCACGCATTGTGTTCTACGCAAAAAAAACATGGAACACCGTAAAAAGTAGCCCTATATGTTTCAAGAACAGTTTTTGATGATTTTAGCTCCCTGCCTACTGGACTCTGTAGAGTCTATGAGATTCCAGAACCTAAGACTAGTTTTTGGAATAGGTTCTAATAAAATCTAATAAAACAATAACATATAATAAATTAATAATATCTAATAAAACACTAGTCTTTGTTGCTTTATTCAATGTCAAAGAACTGCAATGAAAATTACAAATACGAGCATTGCTATGGAAACGGGTAAACTTAAATATCAGGTGACACGCAATGCGTATATGGATTTTAATTTCACCCTTGCGGTTAATTCCGCAGGTATAAGGGTTTGTCCGGAAAGTAATGTCAGTGAACTTTGAAAAATGTTTTTTATTGGTTCTATGTGTACAAATCTTTAGAAACTTTAAAAAATACATTCCTCCTGCGTCCACACATCGGTTCCAGCGGGTCTTCCACGCATCAAAGCTGCACGGTAGTCGTTTTCCGGAATCGCCTTTAAAGCGTCGGTGCAAGCCTTCTGAATGTTTTTCACCGACCCAAAATGCTGTCTTTTCATTGGGGTTTCAAGTCTGGGAGGGGGGGGGGGGGGGCACATCGGGGATGTAGGGAGGCTGGGGAACAACGGTGATGCCTGCCTTGACGAGGTAATCGGCCACGAGAAAGCAGGTGTGCGAAGGCGCATTGTCGTGGTGAAGCTTCCAGGGTTTTGAGATGTCTGGGCGGACGCGATTCACCCTGCGTTTCAGCCGCTTCAGCACCTCGACGTAAAACTTTCCGGTTACGGTTGTCCCCTGCGGAATGAACTCATGATGGACCAATCCCCGGCAATCAAAAAGACAATCAGCATTGTCTTGATCTTTGACCTGGACATTCTGGCCTTCTTGGGGCGAGGGGAGTTCGACGTGTGCCATTCCGCACTTTGCCTCTTCGTCTCCGGATCGTATTCAAAGATCCAACTTTCGTCCCCGGTAAAGACGTCATCAAGGAAAGCGGGGTTGTCTTCGCAGGTGTCCAAAAGTTCTTGGCAGGTTTCGACGCGCCTCGCTTTTTGATCGTCCGTTAGCACTTTTGGCACGAGCTTGCGCACACCTTCCTCATTCCTAAAGACTCCGACACAATTTCGTGAACAATGGTTTTCGTAATGTCTAATGTTTCGGAAATTAAACGGACACTTAGACGACGGTCAGTGTTCAACAAGTCACGCACACGTTTCACAGTGTCGTCGGAACTGGAAGTTGATGGCCGTCCAGCGCGGTTCTCATCGTTGACATCTTCCCGACCTTCTGCGAAGGCCTTGTGCCACCGGAAAATTTGCCTGTCCGAAAGACAATCGACGCCGAAAGCCTTCTTCAACATTGGAATGGTTTCCGCAGTAATCTTCTCCAGTTTCACACAAAACTTGATCGCCATCCGTTGCTCAAGCGAACGTTGCATTTTTTCTTGCACCGGGTCACTGTAACGACTCTCAAAGAACGAGTGATGCGACCTCTACAACGATCGGTAGCCAACTGACGCTTGTTGGATCTTCTTGCCAGATTCCCCCACCACAATCCCAGCACGTAAAGCGCGGGCTGGTGCGTACAGTCTCGGGAAAAAAAATTCACTGACATTACTTTCCGGACAAACTGATGTTTCCTGTTGAGTAAAATGTGTTTCGTTTTAAAAACGAATATTCATACATGAGTGGAATTGATTTTTTAAAGATACTGTATTGAAATGACAGACTGAAATTAAAATTTATAACTTGGGTCGGCGAACAGATGTAGTAATCGAAGACTATAAAAAAGAATGCATGATCGATCAGTGTATGCTGTTTTGATTGGTTTTGATTGGTTGTTACGAAAACTTCATAACAACAGCTAGACTGTTTTACACTATGATTAAATGTATGACAGTTGATATAGTCAGAATACAAGTATTGCACTGTACGAGAAAATCACAAGTACGCCATGATGTTCTCACGATTACTACATATATTCGTCGGTCCGATTTATAGACATTAGTTGTATTAGCAAATTATTTATTCTCTGTAATAAACATATTTAAGTATTAACCTCCTCAGCTCAGACCTATCATATTGTTAAATTTATTTTATTGAAACGATTTCTTTGCTGAAATACGGCTCAGTTCCACTCATATCATATACGATAGGTTTAATACATGCGCACAAAAATGTGTACGCCTCTAACAGCTGGTTCAGCGGACTTTCTACTTTAATTAGGTTATGCGTTCAATCTGTGCAATTACTGTGATATGGATTTTGCCTCTAGAAAACGTAAGTAACAAGATAAAACAAATTCATATGTTTTAAATGATCCTTTAGGTGTTTTATACCTACTACTTTTATACAAATACAAAATGCACTTATGATGTTGTTATAAGTTAACGCCTATACTGATAATTAGTCAACATATCACATTTGATATCTTGAGTCTTAACTTTTAAAAGTTAGATAATATGAATCAAATTTCAAACTCTAATTTAATAAGTCTATACTTTCTTTGCAGGGCGTCTTACTGAAAGAGAGCTGCAAGAAGCAGCTGAAAATATTAATTTAGATCAATCTGACCTTGAAGATCTTTTAATATCAGATGATGAGGATGATGACATACTACCTCGTTGTCAATCTTCCCAACTAATTGAAAATGATCCCGAATTAGTCATACCATCGCAGTGCAGAAGAAACTGAATCATCTGATGAGGAAATTGGGGAGCCAAAAAAGAAGCAGCGTCGCGTTCGCCCAATGCCCCATATGAACTTCAGAAAGCAGAATGCTTTGCACATGCCAGAATTCATGAAATACTCTCAAAAATGTCGTTCTTTGTGTAGATATCCATTGTGCAAGCAGCTAACTTTTGTTAGGTGTACAGCTTGTAAAGTTTTCTTGTGTTGCTCGGTTGCAAGGAATTGTTTTTTTAAAATTCCATAAATAAAATCACTGTAGTGCTAGAAATCCAAGTTATCATATATGATATGTCCTTTTTCTAAAAAAATAAAATATTTTTTCACGTTATCTTATTATCATTTTTTTGAACAGAAACGTGTATTATCAGTGCTGTTTTGAAAAAATTAAGCATGCCATTCAGCGGTGGGTCTGAGGAGGTTAAGTACTTTCTGAATAATAGTGTGTTATAAAAAATATATAAATTTATTTAAAATGGACATAATTTATGGAAGTGGTTATTTAAGAAGAAATAAATTTTACTTTTGTCTTATCTGCCAACTGTGATAATAGAGAATAAAAAAAGTCATCAAATCTGGCTATGAACGAGAGATAGGGTAATGTGGGGTGTGATGGCCAAGCGGGAGAGATGGCCAATTGTGAATATTTCTTTGGAGTGTGGATGGCAGTTGGTGTCCACTGATGCTATCTTCATCAATCTGTTGAACGCGACCAGTGACGTTTGAGTTGCATTGGAGTGATGTTTAAGCGCTCAGAGTACAACAAAATTTCTGTACCTCTATTATTTTTATAACCACTGCACAATATACGGTATTTGGGAGTGATGGCCGATGGCCTGTGGTCGCTAGGGATAGATGGCCAGCTATTTTTTTTTTGCCAGTTTATTTACTAATTAGTTCTGTTTTCGATTTACTGTAGAAAAAATGCCAACGCAGTATAAAAGGAAGAACTCAGATCGTGGAAATTATATCCAAGAAAATTTGAGACAAGCCATTGAAACCTGTTACAAACTACACTTGAAGAAAATAAGCTTTTGGACAAACCTGGCTCAACACCTGAAGGTGTTTTTTTTTACTACCTGTCTGTATTTTGGACACTTTGAAAACTTTGAAATCAGAGTGGACTGATTCGATGCCGCCCGGTTCAGATATTATGATGTCTCAGAAATCAGCCTATGAAACCGCGGCCGAAAACTAGGACGATTGCAGTTTGGTGAACTATTAGCAAAAAGTTGAGGAAGAGCAGCAACTGTTGGAAATGCAAAGTCTAGCTTCAGGGCTACAGGAATAGTACCTTGTAACCCTGTTTGTATTCCCTGAACAAGCTTACACAGTTTCTGATCAGATAATAAACAAGACACAGAAGCACGTACACAAGTAACAAACTTCCAATAGGGATAGATGGCCAAATGCAACTGTTTTTTGTATCTACCTAAAAATCCATTCCTTTTTTATATCGAAGCAGTTTTATTCACCTACATGTCTGCTAAAAGGATAACTACGCCATAATATATATATGCAATGTCATTAACCTTCACCAATAATAAACAAGCATGCACTTTCCAAAACAGTGGCCATCTCAACCACTTTACCTTATAGAAATAGCGGGCATGCCGAAGCTTTTCGGTTATGTCAAACTTTTGACAAGTGACTGCCACAATTGTAAAATAAATAATGTCATATATGTGACAGCTTTGACAATTAAATAAGGTTATTTTAAAATAGAATAGAGAGAATTCTTGTGTCTTTTTTTACTTGGCCAACTTTGATGACTTTTTTTAGATGGCTCGATACAATAAGTTAGCCTTCCAAGGCCTATGCAAGAAATAAACCTTGTCAATTTTTTAATATTGGATTATGTGATACCTTCAAATATTTAGGTATTCTATGCAGTGCTTTTGTAAAGTAGTAATTAAATTCACTTAAGAAAAATCACTTAAACACGTTAAAAGATAATATGAAATGCCATTGTTTGGGGTTTTCAATTTTTTCATCTATTTAGAAAAATGCTATGACATTATCGATATGTTTTTTATGGCAACCCATATTTTTATGACGTAACTAGAAACAGCACTTTCATCACGTACAGTAAGGTAAATATTTACTTTGGTCGCATAAGGGAATTTTTTAAGAAAATCGACCAAAATTAAAAAATTGAATTTACTGGATATTAAAGAAAATTAATAAAACTAACGAATTTCAACCTTTATAGTATACATTTCAATCTTTATAGTATGCAGACTATTTAAAGTTTAACAGCCTAACACAACGCAAGACACGCAAGAAAATTTTGTTGATCATTAAAATTAAGAACATTTTTAATATTCTCAAATATGGCGAATGCGTCAGTGATTATAATATTCATATTTTGGAAATGCGGATTTCATATCATATCGTGTTTGTAAATAAGTAATAAATAAGGTTTTATTGAACACATCATGTGCCGTCAGGCAGTCAATGGTCATGTCATGTGCAGTCAATGGTGCAAAGTTTAAATTTTCTTTTATTTACCTTCAAATTATTTTTTTTTACAAATTCTATTTAGCGTTGTTTAAATGAGGATCACTCAATGTGGGAATCAAAAGATGAGTGTCTACAATTTGGGTTTCTTCTTGTCTTTCCCTTTTTGACGTTTCTACGGAAAAGGGGGTTGAATCTTAATATGAAATAAGAAATATATTCACGTCACACGAATATCTTGTCACGAATGTCGCTTTATAAGTTTTTGAGGCAGCATAATGCAAATATAACATTAATAAGTAGCTTTTCTCATTTTCACTACTACGTCAATTTACAATACAATTATGACTTATTTTACGTAGGTTATAAATTTCATATGAGTCATAAAGGTCATATTAGTCATAAAAATAATAAGGGTCATTTCATAAGGTCTTATAGGTCATATAGCTCATACTGGTCATAGAGGTCCAATAGGCCATAGAGGTCAATCAGGTCATAAAAGTCATATAGGTAATAAAGACCATAAAGGTCATAAATGTCATAAAGGCCATGAAGGTAATATCCAAATCTCACACTTGTTTTAGGAGATTTAGTCTGTTTAATTATAGAAAAAATATACGTGGAAGTAGTCATTCCTTATGTAGTGATTTTTGTTTTTATTATTTTTAAATGGATTATTAAACACTTCTTAGTTCCCTCTAATCCCCTCCCTTAGATCCCTCTAAATCTAGTAATCACGACAAATATAAAATTTAACCTCATTTCGCCGACACTAAAAAGCGAATCCTAAGACTCGGCAGAGTACATAATCAAATTGGGACTAACTACATTACAAGGAATGGGTCTTGTAATCTTCTAATTTACTGTCTCCGTGATGCACCCTTCGAATTTAATTTGATTAGAATTCAATATTGTTTTAATGATTCAAATTGTCGTAGAATTTTAGAACGTACCCTGGCGCCTAATGAATGATGCCATCCGCATTTAATTTTCTCGCCGGATGAAAGGTCGAGGTCGCTGGAGGGGGCCCAGTAACCTGCGATGTCGCCACATCAACGACGCTTTCATAAATAATCACCAATTCGGGGTTATTTTCGTTTCTATTTGAATTACAAATGAGGGTTGAAGGATTCTGATTAGCGGGGTCCCAACTGCGGGAAATGTAGAGGGAATTTTGTTTGGTAGTATTTTTCCAATTTATTTCAACTGGAACAAAGCAGCATGAATGATAATGAATTATATAAATTGTCAATTTTTTGTAAATTATTTTCAGTTTGTTTCATTGTTGCTTTAAACCCTGGAATGGAAGTGTGAGTCATACTGACGCTTTTGCGAAATGAAAGCTGTGCCATGTGGGTTGAGGTGGTGTCCCCCTCCCCCGCTCCCAGCTATGACTTTTCACTTTTCACATTCCAAAAAAAGCTAACATTAACAATTTATTGTGGAAAAATCAATTACAAATTTTTTTAAAAAAGAGTTTTTGGTAAGGAAGTTGTTTTTTTTTGTTGTGTTTTTAAAATCTTTTTGTGGCTTCTAAATACATAGTTGTTATACTACAACTAGTATAATACAAGTTTTTATACTACTCAAATTTAAGAGATAAGATTATAATGCAGGTTATTTATGCTTATTTCAGTGGTGAATTGCGCCAGGTTCTACCCGGCACAATGGTCGCCAACGAGCTACCATTCTTGAGTTATTTGAAAAATTAATCACAGAGATTAATCCAATCAGGAGTAAGGGCATTAATTTTCAATTAAAATAATCAAAGGTGAAGACATTTTTCAAATAACTCGAGAACGGCGGCTTATTGCCGACCATTGCGCCGTGCTCTAGTGATGAGTCAAATTGACTCATGACACTTCCATTAAGGGGGTTGGACGGCCACTTCCATTCCAGGATTTTAATAAGATTATATGAGATCTCAGAAGATTTTTTGTAGTTAGCACCTCAGAATAACATTTTCTAACAGTTTTTTCCACAAAATGTATTGATATAAGGTTACTTTAGAAATGATAGAGAGGTTGATGGCCAGTGGGTTTATTTGTCAAAAAGTATTTCCACATACAGTCATGGATTTCGACTAGTTTCGCCAATTTTTGACTAGATCTATGGCTTTATTTGGAGGAAAAGAAAGTGTAAATAAAACTATAAACTAATATTCGGCATTTAAGCCAGCAAATATTTCCTACGGAACCTGCAATGCAATCCTCAAATGTGACGTGCACTTGCACGCTTATCGTCTAAGCTCAGTCCAAGAATGAAATTTTAATGGTGGTTTTTGGGTAATTTTATGATAATAAAAGCGACCTTGAAAAAAACTTGAGGCTTAATTTGGTAATCCACATTTCTTTATAGAGAAACCTCTGGATTATCAGACAGTTGGCGTGTGGGCAGCACAATGGCAACATAATTGGGCCGATATTTTTTAAAGGGACTCTCAATTCGGCGAGATACCATAATTAATTTCAGAAAATTTTGTAAACATATTAAATGATGTAGGGATTACTTCCAGCAGGACGCCGCACCAATTCATGATAATATTTTGGAAGAATTTTTCTAACCGAGTCATTAGCGGTAATACGCCAGTTAGATGACCATCAAGATCCTGCGACCTCAAGTTGTGCGACTTATTTTTATGACCACACATTAAAAACTCGGTTTCCAAAACCGCTTGCGGAAATGTAGAAGACCTACAATCAAGAATTACAAAAATAAACATGAGATTAACAACTTCCCCCAGTTGCTCACCAATGTTTTCGATTCTGTGAAAAGAACATGTTTGGAAATAGAAAGTGAACATGTCACGCGTTTAGTTTGCAATATTTATAGGTTCATTGTTGTATGTTTGCATCCAAAAAATCGTCATCAAATCTGGCTATGAACGAGAGAGATGGAAATAGCGGTTATGGCGAAGCTCGAAGCAAAACATTGTGTTTGTCAAACTTTTGACAAGTAGCTGTTACAATTTTAAAATAAATAATAGCTCTCACACAATGTAACAGCCTTGACAATTAAATAAGGTTATACATTTCAGATTACGATTAGAAATATGTCTTTCTTTGCTCGGCCAACTTTGATGTCTTTTTTTGGATGACTTGTTATAATGGCAATGACACAAATGTAATTTATTTGAGGACTTTTTTTAGCAATAAGAAATACTTTGGACAAATATCAAATTGTCCAAATGTCAAACGTCAAAGTTTCTGCTTTGGATATCTGCAAATAAATGTTTAATTTTTAATAATATTTAACTGATACTGCTCACAAGCAACTACATTTTATATAAAAAAATCATCTACGTAGATCCATAAAAAATAAACATTTTTCAAGGGAAGTTCGGAAAACTTAATTTGACGATGCCTCTCAGCCGTGCCCATTCTTCAAGGATGCCTGAAAAGTCGTCGATTGTGTAACAATTACAATCGAGTTGTGTAACAATAACAGAGTTTCTCATTATATACTGGTAATACAGGCAATTTGCAACAGTTCGATGCTCATACAGTAGGGTAGAAGGCCCAAGTTTCGTCTCCAAAGTTATTTTTCACCCTAGCTACCTTTTGTGTTTTTTTTTAAGCAACTCAAAATTAAAATGGATACAATAGACATTTGCCATTAAATAAATACAAGAGATTTATGGTCCAAAATCCAAAAAAGGTATTTTTCAGATTTTCGAAAAAGTGTGCCTAATTTCGTCCACTTGTATTTCTCGCAACAAATAAAGGAAAATATGTTTTTTTTTCTACTGTGTAATACTAAATTTGAACAAAACATTGTGAAAAATTTTAAAATATAGACATATTAAACGAATTTCAGTTTTTACTTTTTATTTTCTTTAAATAAAAAATCAACATAGCAAATGTAATATTTTTTAGAAAAATTGCGGCATTTGTAGTCTTTTTTTAAGTATTCTGTTGGTTAGCGCCAATTCACTCGGATATTCTTAAAATAGACACTATAAGTTATATTTCTATTGTGAATGTTTATTAAAATTACTTACCTTTACATCGATATGAACATAATAAAAAAAACTAGTATTACAAACTATTTTTCGAATACGCAAAAACTGAAAATTACTCTGTGCGCAAGAAAAAGTAATAGTGGCTTATAGCTCGCAATAGCAGGTATGGGTGATGCTCTATGCACTTACACAGCTTTCACCAAAGTGTTTCATCCTCCTTAAACAACTACACCCAACCAATTTGTGGCATAAATAAAAAGGAAATTGGAATTGTCCAAATGAACAATTCATTGAAATCGGTCCAAAGAATGAAATTATTAGGCGAATGAATTTCATATTATTGAAATAAGATCAATTTCTTGGGTTACCACACGTTTCATTGAATCTATGAATATTGTTTTCTTGTATTAATGAAATCATTTTATAGTGGCAACGTACATCGTTCATGAGTTAATGTAACTATCACTGACTAAATGATCTTTAATGCATTACCTACATGAATACTAGCCAGCCTCAATGATTAGTGTACATTGATTTAATGACCAAAATGTAATTTTCATTGGCTCAATGATCATTAATACATTGCCGAAATGAATACCGGGGCAGCCTCAATGATTTCTGTACATTTATTTAATGACTCAAATGTTCAAACAATGATCACTAATTCATTATTTTAATGAATTTACAATTTACTGTATATTCGTTGGTTTGGTAATAATAATTATTATTGTAATTGTTATTAGTAAACATTTCATCAGGGACAGCTAAATAAAAGGCTTTGTGTATACTAACTACAAATTTTTATTTTTCCGTAATGGCATTACATAAAATGTGGATTTTAGAGGAAGAATTGCTTGAAGAAATTTAATAAAAACAATTTTCAATAAAATTCCAAAACGTTATGGATACTTCAGGAAAGTCCAAATTGAAAACGTAAAAAGTTTTGAAACAAATATCGACTGCGCGGAGAAGATTTGTAAACTCGTATCTCACGTTATCAAAATATACATACATTTCTTTTACTGATGTAATGTCATCACCCACAAGCACAATAAATGGCTGGATACTAGACTTTCTGGTACTTAAATATTCCAGATGATTTTCCAAAACCTGGTAAGAAGCGCCAAAAAACATGAATGACTCCTGCGAATCCTTAATAGTGAATTTTATTACGCTCTTCTTCCCAGTTTGGTCCCTCCGGACAGTTCTATTTGTAGGAACCAGATATCCATGAATGGCCCACAAAATAGTTGCGTTCCGATTATCTGGAAAAAAAGATAGGTATTGTATTGCTAAATAGACAGGAATACAGGTACAAAATAATGGAATTAGGTGTACAAAATGGCATGAATGATAAGTTACACTCGGTGTATGACTTTCACGATTTTCACAAATAATTTTTTGTGAAAATGACACACCGAGTGTTACTTATCATTCATGTAAGATGGATTTTCATCAAGTAAACGTCAAATCAATTAATTATTTAAAAAAATGGTAGTCAGTCTATCATTTTTTATCAGTCTATTCATTTTTTTGTATAAAATCCAAAAATCCTTTGATACTCTTATATTTAACATTATTTTCGGATATCAAGAATTTTAGTATATGCTCTTTCTTAGATTCCCAGTTGAACAGCAGGCCATCTCCGGTGGTATAGAGGGCATCAAAATCCATGCCAATCTAAGGATAAAACTAAGATTAATAATTATTATTGTCTAACACATAAATACATATATATATATATTTTTAATATCAAATGTAGTTTAGTTTTTATAAATCAATAACCTGAATATATTTATAAAATAGCACTTAATCATTTACCAGTCTGTATCCAGAACGAGTTGTATAGAATTCCACTTTTCGAAAATTTTCGTCGTACTGTCCATATTTTTTATTTCATCCATACGAAATTGCCGACATGCCTTCCAGTAATTATCGAATTATTCAGCTGACAGATTATCAAATTTAAGGGATCTAATGCAAAGTTCGGCATATCCTTCTGGAACTAAAAAACTAGGTCATTTATTATGAATGAAAACAAAACAAGCATTGTGAAACCGTACCAAATTATTTATTTATGCGGTTGGATGTCTTCGTTGGCTTTTTCCCCACTGTATTTGGCGAAATATGTTTTTGCACCGATTTTTTAAAAGAACCTTTCAAATTGCAGTATTTAGCATACATTTTCCTCTATTATGGGTTCTATAATATTCTTAAAAAAGAGAAAGAAGTTACACGTTACAACAAATAGCTATGGTTTAGTAGGAGGTTTACTTTTACCAGTTTTTCATTGGAAAACTTTTCCAAAATTTCTGCTTCCAATTTATAGCTTGTTGCAAGAGACATTGGAATGCCCTTTTCTTCATAAAAATGGCCAATCATTGAGATAAGCGAACTCCGCTGCTCTTCTTGAAATTTTCCAAATTTTTCATAAAATCCACAGAGAATTACACCTTTGGGGGAGTCATTTAAAATAGTTGCCAAAGACAAAGTTTTCAACGCGCAAAGATTGACGGACTACTCCAGTACCACTATACTACTTACACTAGCACTAGATATATATCCACTAAGTATTAACACTCCAAATAATAGTTTTTAAATATAATTTCTATGCACAAATTGCGAGCAATCGCGGCGACAGGTATTTGCATGTCCGATAAACGAATAAAGTAATAAGCCGAAGAACTAACGGTCTGCGTAGGTGCGCATGTGCTCTTCATTTTGTATACATTGCCCATATGAATTCTTTCATTAAGTCAATGCCGATTCATCATTTAATGGAACTATTTCATTGTTGCCAAGAAGATATGCCTATATTAAAGAACTATACATTTGTTCAATGAACGGCGCACAGTGGGCGAAAACGACAATTTTTTTCTCAAAATAAGATAACTCCCCACAGAAAACTCCGAGCATTGTGATTTTTTTTATTTTGCAGGTTTTGGACAGTAGATTAAAGGAAAATTGGTCAGACACGCGGTTGAGGGTTAAAGAGGGGGGGAGACACCCCATAAGGGACCCCATATCCCAGTAACTTCACAATTAAAGATTTTAATCTCCAATAACCGCATACCTCCAACTTTTAAACCCCCCTGGCCTTATAACTTAAGCTGTCAAAACCCCGTGACCCCATAACTTGAAATTTTATACCCCCATAACCCCATAACCTCAACTTTTAGACCCCCATCTCTATAGACCGAATATCTCTATAACCTAAGCTTTCAATTCAAATGACCCCATAACTCAAACTGTCGAACCCCCATAACCCCATACCCTCAACTTTTAGACCCCCATGTACACAAAATTCAATTTTTCGAGCCCGACAACCATAAAACTAAAGCTCTTATACCCCAATATCTAACGTAGCTAACCTAAGCCCCATATGACCCCATAATTTGAACTTTTACACCCCCCCATAACCCCATAACCTCAATTTTTAGATCCTCATGTACGCAAAACTCAATTTTTCGAGCCCGACAACCCTAAGTCTGAAGCTCTTATGCCCCAATATCTATATAACCTAAGTTTTTAGTCCCCATGACCCCACAACTTAAGCTGTTAAACCCTTATAACCCCATAACCTCAGTATTGAACCTTTAGATTTGATTTAGGAGGTTTTCTTTGTAGGAGTATAAAGCCATTGGTTATAGGGTTCTAAAGTTTGAAAACTGAGGTTATGGGGTTATAGGGGTTTAACAGCTTAGGTTGAAAGATTGAAAGCTTAGGTTATAGAGATATTAGGCATTAGAGCTTCAGTTTTAGAGTTTTAGAGAAATTGATTTTTGTAAAGATAAGGGTAGTAAAAAGTAGAGGTTATGGGGTTATGGGGGTATAAAATTTCAAGTTATGGGGTCACGGGGTTTTGAAAGCTTATGTTATAAGGTCAAGAGGGTTTAAAAGTTGGAGGTATGCGGTTATTTGTAAAGTTACTGGGATATAGGGTCCCTTATGGGGTGTCTCTCCCCCCTCTTTAAACCTCAAACGTGTGTTGAACCAATTTTCCTTTGATCTACTGTCCAAAACCTGTAAAATAAAAAAATCACAATGATCGGAGTTTTCTGTGGGGAGTTATCTTATTTTGAGAAAAATTTTGCCGTTTTCGCCCACTGTGCGGCGTTCATAAAATAATGATCTCTAAAGGTTGGGATTAATGAAGTAATTCATTAATCTGGAAGTTAATGGCTGGAAGTTAATGCACTGGGTTCGTTCCGTAAACCTAGTAAACCGACAAATAGCGTTCAACCCCGCCACCGAGCAGTGACTTGTTGATCTTCTTTTTCGACATGGCAGATGCTACTAACGTGGACATGGATTCCGGCGAGACGCATTAGAGTCGGACTCACTATTTCTGTAAACTATGACAAAGCGATAGTTTACAGAAAAAAACATACAATAACGAATACTCAAATAAACATACTAGGGGGCTAACTACAACTACGGGTTCTTCCCATAAATCACAAGTATGTGATGACGTCACGGAAAGACCACAAGATCTTCACAGTCTCAGGGCACAATACTACAAAAATTAACTAGTTATGTCGCTACAGTTGCACAAAGCCAATATGGGTTCCCTAGTACCCTAGTATATACAGACCTACTCATAACTTAATAAATTGTCGGTTTAAAGGTAAAACTCATTAACTAACATCAAGTAAATTCTAAAAAAAAAAAAAAAATTTTCTGAAAACAAGAGACGAAAAAGTTTTTTCAAGTGAATTCCAAAGATAAAAATAATATTACTTTAATACAAAAAGTAATAACTACCTTTTAACTAGCCTATAACCCATATTCTTGCAACTTTTTTTTTTTCTTGATGGACAATTTCAATTTCTTACAATTGATTTGGCGTTAATGAATTTTACATTTAAACCGACCTAATATTAGAGTATTATCTGGAAAAACCAGGTGTTTTGGGAACAGGTCCTTGGAACAGGTATATTCTTGGAACAGGGACACATCACACTTATTATCATCAAATTCTGGAAAGGAAATCTGGAATTATTTCGACATAACGAAAGATTCTGACCATATAGTCAGGCAAAGCTAGGTCATAACTTACGACCCTCCGAGTTAACTGGGTCATAACTTATGACTCCGTTTTGCCTGCCGATGTGGTTAGACTCTTTCGCTATGTCGAGGTATCCAGAATTTTACGATAACAAGTATGATTTTATTTTAACAAATTTTATGATAACAGGTTCCTATTTCAAGGCTACACCTGTTTCAAATACCTATTTTTGACAAGTGAGAATCGTATATTTACTAAGAAATGTGTATGTCTGTATGTAGGTACTGGGAACCCATATTTGCTTTGAGCAACTATAACGATATCACCAGTTAATTTTTCTAGTACACCTCAACAGAGTCGGACTCAGGTCACTATTATTACAAAGCAATAGTTCATAGAATCACAGATAGTTCACCGTTCTCATTTATCACATTGCAGAATATAGCGAACTATTAGGTCTTTATATGAACACATCCAAGATTAAACTGAGAGTATTCTCAAAAACACCAACATATGACACCCTGAGGCTGCACGAAGAGATCATCGGACAAGTACTATCTATAAAATACTTAGGTACACTTATTAACAAGTCTCTTGGAGAGAACGGAAGAGCAATGTAGAGATTCTCGAGCGCATGGGAAAAAATAAAGAGCTCCTCCTGACAATCAAGGAGATAAAAATAGAGTACCTAGGTTATATTATACGAGGCTATATTTAGATAGGTTATATATTTAGATTATACGAGTATGAAATCCTCCACCTGATAACGAAAAGAAAAATCTAGGGAAAAAGGTCAGTCGGTCGAAGATAAAAAAAACTCATGGCTGAAAGACTTACGAAGATGGTTTGGACGAACATCAACAGAAATTTTCAAAATTTTCAGAGCTGCGGTCTTCCGCACAGTGATAGCCAATTGGATCGCCAACCTCCGTAGGGAGACGGCGTCTTAAGAAGAAATCAATAATTATTAAGCATTTTTATAAATATGGGGTTTTTATGACGTATTATGCAGAGTTACAGTTAGATCTTGCAACATTGCTCTGTAGACTTGTACAGAGAGGGCCCGGGTTGTACGCAAATAAATTCGCCTAACTTTGACATAAAAATGTATAATTTCATCGTAGGGTTACTGCAAAAAAATCCGTTGTCCAAAAAAAGTAATTGTCGATATATAGGGTGGGCCATCTATTGGTTTCTTTTTAAACTGTGTATTATTTCTACATTGCTGACTCTGACGCGCTTGACATTTGACATATATGTGGTGTCTAACCTCCGCTGTAAGAAATGGATCGTTTTACGCTTGAACAACGTTGGGAAATATTGAAAATTTATTTTCAAAGTGAATGCTGTGTTGCAGAAACAGTGAAAGAATTGAAAACAACATTTTTGGTCAAAATGAAGCTCTGTCAGCGCCTGGTTTAAGAAAGTTCTTAATAACAGAAGTAATCCACGTGCTCGTCCGGCGCGCACAGCTGAAATAATTTCCGCTGTTGCCCAAAGTGTGCGTGAAAACCTAAGATCCTCAACTCGTCACAGAGCACAACTTAATGCCAGTCGCACTTCTCTGAGTAGAATATTGCATAAAGACCTTGGGTTATTTACTTACAAGTTGCAACTTCAAGAAAGCAACTTTTTCCTTTACTCAAGAGGTAAAGGAAAATGACCATCCACTTTGTTATCGCTTCTCCGTGTGGGCTTTAAGGGGTAACACCTCTCTAGGATTTTGAAAAAAATCGATTTTGTTTTTTTTTTTGGCGTAAATTGTACTTTAGGGTCATAAAAATGATATACAATTGGTCCCATAGTGAAAATTTTTTACAGATTTTACTTTCAATTTTGCCACACTCACTTTGAGCGCGTCATTTTCGAAATTTCGCGCTCTCGAATTTTTTTTCTGAGCGCTCTCATGCAACAAAAAAAGGCCCGATTGTCTTTAAAATCATCCAGAAAGGAAGAGGAGGAGGCTAACATCAATATAGATGGTCAAATGTATGGAGCAGGCATCGCAGATTAAAGGTAAGAGATTTTGAGAATTTAAGTGCTCATAAAACTTTAAACGCGTTTTTCTCGAAACCACTTTTTTCGAACTGGCCGGAAAGATTATTCGGAGACCGTTCAATGGATCGATCTGAAATTTTAAGTGTAGCTTCCCAATTATATTTTCCGTAGAAGTACATAGCCGTTTTTTGATTCGATGAAAATTTATTTTTTTTATAAACAATTTACTGCCGATTTTTTTGGCCGAAAATCGAGTTTTTTTTTTCATGTGCGCCATTTGCACAAAAAATCGATTTAAAAACAAACCCCTATGTATTTTTCTAGCCAATAGTATGTGGATTAAGAAAATTTTTCGTTTTTTGTTCTAGGTCTTCAGTTTTCTGAGAAATTTGTCCGGCCGTGAAGGACCTTAAAAAAAAGGCGCTGTCGAATATTGGCTGTATCTCCGCCATTTTCTATTAAAATAACAATAAAACATTTTTGTTTATACTTCAATACATGTTTAATAAGCCCTCTAAAAAAGTAATATTCTTCCTTTTCCATTTCCCCAAAATAAATTCTTAAAGTTAGGCCTTTTTTTCGGTCGCTAGAGTGGTGTTACCCCTTAAGTGAGTTTGAAAATGACGCCGATTTCAATCGAAAATCATTTTTTCGGACGAAGCTCATCTTCGAGGACATGTTAATAAACAGAACTATGGGATTTGGGGTTCCGAAAATCCACACGTAATCATAGAAAAGCCAATACATCCTGCAAGAACAAATATCTAATATTTGTAATTTATTTTATCAATTACAACTCAAAATTAATAAAATTATGCATCGAAAATAGGGCAACGGATGACAAATTATCTTTAGTAATCAACTAACTGTTTCAGAATTATTATTGGATTAGGGGTATGCAAGCCCTAATACAGAGTATTTTGATGCATATAGGTACAGGGTGTTTCAGGTGAACTTTAGGAACAACTATTGTGAATTATTTAATGAAAGTTTATCTACAATATACTTCTGGAAGTGCGTATTTACTGAGATTGGGGTGTTAAAGTTTTGAAAAAAAAATATAAATTTCTCGATAACAGAATTTAAATAGGTCAATAAATAGAATTTGAATACTAAGCAGTATAATTTTTAAAATTAGTAATTTTCAGAATAAAGTTAAAAGTTTTTTTTTAACTCTTATACTGGGTAAAAACTGGACGAAATCATTTGTAAGGGAAGTGTCATCGGTTTTATTTACATTTACCTTTGCATGTATCTAGTACATACATACAGGGTGTCCCGGGATTGAGTTACCTATAGGTGAAATGGAGAAAAAAATTTTTTTTTCGACAAAAAGTCATTCTTCATCAAAAGTTTTGCTTGTCTTGAAACGCCCAGAAAGTTATTTGTTCAATTTAACATATAGGGTGTTCAAAAATAGCAAAAACTAAATAATAATGAAGAGTAAAATACCTACCCTAAATATTAACGCTATGTAAAAAAGTTAATAAGAAAAATTGTTTGAAATTAAATGTAATACTCAAATATGAAAGCATGGCCTACTAGTCAATATTAAGTCCATATTTTGAAGAGTTTCCTCAATTTGTATCATTGTTATACATTTGAAGTATAGCTATTTTCCTTTAAAAAATTATGTTTACTAAAGGCGCGGATAAAATAAGAAATCATAAACTCCAAAAGTATTATTTAAACATTTATTTTGAAGAAACAGCACATCCAGATAATCATTTATTCAATCAACACTGTAGTTAATAGGTTGTCTTTACACAATTTCTTCTCAAAGTCCCTAATTAGAATATTTGAAATTCCAGTAAACCATCAATAAGGCAATTATTATTGTTTGACATTGTGTTTGACAAAGCGCTTGAAATGTCAATTACCTATTGATTTTTAATTCCAAATAATGCTTACTTTACAACATAAAATTTATCTTATTAAATGTTATGATATCGGTAATATTTCTTATCGTCATTCAATTGAATTGTTCCATGAAAAAATATCCAGAAGTCGAAATTAGCCGTCGAAGTTTGAGAAAGTTAGTACGAAAATTAGATTTAACTGGTGATGGAAAAAATGGAAAAAATTAAAAAAGGTCTATGATGACGATGATGCAGCCACAATTCTAGTTTTAAATTCAGTCGAAGGAAATCCAATACTATCACTAAGAAAGAAATCTGCACAAATTGATATTAGCAAGACACACATTCAAAGGATTTTGGCCGAAAATAAGTTTAAAGCTTTCAAACCGAAAATAATACACACGTTGGAAGTTGGTGATAATGCACGTCGATTAGATTTCTGTTTAGAAATATGATCGACACTTACTGTAGATATGCATTTTCACAAGAGTATAATTTTTCCGATGAAAGCACTTTTTCTACCAAGGGAGTGGTATCGTCGCAAAATTGTCGTTTTTGTGCACAAATCCGTCTTTTTCAGTTACTTCTAGAGGTCAAAATTTCGAAAAACTGAATGTTTGGTGTGCAATTACTTTCAATCGAATAATTGGTCAGTATTTTTTTTAAAGAAAATTTAAATCAAAGTTCATACTTGGAGATGCTAAACACATTTTCTGGCCAGAATTAGACTAATAGAATGTGGAATATAGAAAAAAAGCGTATTTTCAACAGAACGGATGCCCCGCCCATTCAACAATTCATGTTCGCAGTTGGCTTAATAAACAATTTGGAGAGAAGTGGATCAGAAGATATGGACTTATTTGTTGGCCAGCAAGGTTCCCTGACTTGTCGCCACTTGCCCTTTTCCTTTGGTGATTTTTTAAGGAAATAGTTTATAGATAGCCGATAAAATCGGATCATTCAAGCAGTGGCCCAAGTAAATCAAGAAATGATCCACTCAACATACACATCTTTTAGAACGAGACTGGAGAGGCTGAGAGGTGAATAATAATTGTATTGTTTTTTTAAATAATTGTTGAATTTGTTTATTAAATCATAATTTCTTAAAAATAAATGTTTAAATAATGTTTTTGGGATTTATGATTTCTTATTATGTCTGCGCCTTTAGTAAACAATTTTTTTTAAAGGAAAATGGCTAAACTTCAAACGTATAACAATGATACAAATTTCGAAATCAATTGAAAATACTTAATATTGACTAGTAGGCCACTTTAGGTGCTTTAATATTTAAGTATTAATACTTGAATATTAAATTTAATTACAAACAACTTTTCTTGATAACCTTTTTACATAGCGTTAATATTTAAGGTACTTTAATCTTTTTGCTATTTTTGAACACCCTGTATGTTAAATTGAACAAGCAACAAACGTTCTGGACGTTTCAATACAAGCAAAACTTCTTTCTTATGAAGAATGTCATTCTTATGAAGAATGACATTTTGTCGAAATTTTAAAATATTTGTCCATTTCACCTATAGGTAACTCAATCCGGGACACCCTCAATCGGGGACTTTTTTGAATGTTGGTATATGAATGACTAATTATGAATTTTGAATGAAACAAATTTGATTATTAAAAATATGTATTCTTGTTTATCTATCTTTTAATATACACCCACAAATAATGTATATCAAAGTTTTAGCTTGAAATTTTGTACAGTTATGTACGTATGGAATGGTTACAATTTGTACTCGAATTTATGTGCAGATACGACAACTAATTTCGGTTATCTTCTCTAGCGTATTCGAATATTGCTGTTTGATATTATCAACTAAATGGCTGTCCATTCAAAATGCTGACATTCCGCTTACCTATTGCAAAAAAAACAATTCTTTATTTTCCAGTTGAACCTGCAACTCCGAAAATAATGACCGAGTTTAGTTAATATTTTTTAACTGCCTTTTGTAATGTTTTTGTGGAGCTTTTTATTACGTATGTTACATTGTAGGTACTTTTGTTTATACACTGCGAACATTTAATATACTTTCCCGAAAAAAACTACATACATCAAAATATTATTAAAACAATTGATACAGCATCTTAAAAGGTTCCATTTGGTACGACGAGTCACTTTTATTAAACCAAAGTCAAGCTAAGCAAAATACTGCATTATCACTATGTGTTTCAGGATGAATATCTCAATAATCATGCATATCGATATGAGCTATATGGATATAGCGGGTGATTCTTGAAAATGGCTAACACATATAACGTGTTTGTTATCATAAAATAATTAGATATAAATCCGCATTTATTGACATTGTTGTTTTTTTTCACTTCCGGTTCAACCGGAAATGGGCCCAACTTCCGGATCTTTAATAGTACGCCATGTTTATTTTCATTAATTTTGATTTAAACTGCCATTCTGATCACAATGCCGTTTACTTTTTGATTTACATCTTTTGGTCTAGAGTGTTTATAGTTTATTAAAATATTTCAGTCTGAATCAAGTAGACGTAGAAATATTAATTCATATTGTTTTTGCTGACAGTTTTAATTTTTTAAACGATTAAATAGGTATGGCGAATGAAGTTTTTGGACCATAGCGTTTATTATTAAAACAGAGATTTTTGAAACCAACACCTTGATGCCACGCACTTCTATTTTTTTTCCTCCTTCAGGAGCCGTCCTTGTACTATCCGGTTATACTGCAGCCTCTTGGGCTTTTTGTATTTTCTCCTGTACCGGTTTACTGCACCCAGTCTAAAATCTTTGTTCCCTGCACTAATTTGTACAGGGTCATATCTGGCTGTGCAGTGTAATCTTCTGGTTCCATAAAGGGTTTTCCATATATTGCTTGCCGTTTGCGATCCAAAGCCTCACACTGACAGAGAATGTGAAGGGCTGACTCCGTTTCCTTGTTGCACATTCTGCATCTTAGGTCTCCGTTGTACAGGCCCATTTTATTTAGGTGTTCTCGAACAGGAAGATGTCCTGTGCGTAACCCTACTATAGTGCATAGCTGTTTCCTGTTCATTGCTAACAGTTGCTCGGCTACGGGTTTTGATGGTTCTTTAATGAATTTCTTCCCATGTATTTGTCTGGGCATTTTTCTCCAGTATTCTTTGTGTTGTTGTTTGACCCACTCATTAATATGTCCCCTGATGACGGTTTTTGCCACTCCAAGGGCCGGTTCGGGGCCAATATAATCTTCCGACGATCCATTTCTGGCTAACTCGTCAGCTTTCTCATTGCCTTCGATACCCTGATGACCTGGCACCCACATCAAAGTGACCTTGTTGTGAGTTGCCAGCCTTATCAGTTCTTCTTTGCAATCCCATACCAGTCTTGATGTCACCTTAGCGTTGCTAAGGGCTTTTAGGGCAGCTTGACTGTCTGAACAAATTCTGATCCGCTTATTAATATATGCCCTCTTATTATTGATCCTCAAACATTCGAGAATTGCGCAGACCTCTGCCTGAAATACAGAGGTAAACTTTCCTAGTTGAAGACTCTCTTTGTGTTTATTTTGCACACAATAGATGCCAGCACCAGTTCCATTATCAGTCTTTGACCCGTCCGTGTACCAGGTCAATTCATTGATGTTTGGTCTATTGACCGTATTTCTGTCCAACTCGTTCCGATCTTGGATAATAATCTCGAAATTATTGTTGAATTGGTATTTTACCGTCATATGATCTGTTCTCATACCAAGTATGTTACTCGTCATATGATTCATTTTTGTGTGGCCCCGTCTTTCAGTATCCCTGAAGTTGGGTGAATTCTCCAGTCTGAACATTGCCATGCTGGCCTCCCCTTTATTACATATTGTAATGGAGGTAGGTCGAGCAAGGTTTCCATTGCAGCTGTTGGTGTTGTTTTGATTGCCCCTGTTATTCCTAGACATGCAAGTCTTTGTATCTTGCCTAGAGTCATAGCAGCAGTCCTCTGATTCATCTTTGGCCACCATACCAAAGATGCATATGTTATCATGGGGCGGACTACCATATTGTATAACCAGTATACCATTTTTGGTTTAAGTCCCCATGTTCTTCCGTAGGCCCGTCTGGCAATTACCAGAGTCATTACTGCCTTTTTCTTTATATTTTGAATATGTTGGTTCCAAGTAAGTTTTGAGTCCAGGATTACCCCAAGATACTTTACTTCCTCCCGTAATATTTATTTCTTCACCGCGCAGTCGGATCGGGCCTACTCCGTCCAGTTTCCTTCTGTTGGTGAATGCTATTATATTGGACTTTCGGGGGTTTATATTTAACCCCTCTCGATCTGTCCAATCTGTTACTACGTTTAGAGCCATCTGTAGTCGTTCTCTAACTGTGTGATTGAATTTTCCTTGTGAAGTCAACACAAGGTCATCTGCATACCCAATAGTAGTATGTCCATTTGCTTCAAGGGTTCTTATCAGTCCGTCCATCACCAGGTTCCATAACAGAGGGGACAGAACCCCTCCCTGTGGACATCCCCTAGTGACTTGTGCGGTGATTGATTCCCCCATTAAATATGTACTTACTAGTCTATTTTCTAGCATATGACTGATCCATCTACAGCATGTGTCGTCGATTCCTGCTCTTCTCGACGCTCTAGCTATGGATGTTAATGATGTGTTGTCAAAGGCTCCTTCTACATCTAAAAATGCTGCTAGAAGTACTTCTTTGTTTTTAATTGCATATTCAGCTCTTTTTACGATCTGATGTAATGCTATTTCTGTTGATGTTCCTGCTCTATAGGCATATTGGTTCTGATGCAATGATCTGATAGCTAGTGCGTTATCCCTTATATGCCTGTCTAGCAGTTTTTCTAGAGTCTTTAGCACGAATGACATTAGACTAATTGGTCTCAGAGATTTGGCCGTATCCTGTCCAATTTTTCCAGGTTTAGGTATGAACGCTACTCTGATATGTCTCCAAGTCTTAGCAATATATCCCAGAGCCAGGCTGGCTCTAAGCACACTGCATAGCTTGTTATGGAGCATGTCTCCCTCCTTTACTTAGGAGTGCTGGATATATGACGTCTGGTCCCGGCGATTTATATGGCTCAAATGAGTCTACTGCCCATTTGATTTTATTTACATCAATGACCTTCTTTGCTATCTGCCAGTTTTCCCTGGTTGCCCAGTTGGGTGGTTCCAGTTCTGAATCAAAACAGTCTCTTTGAGTGTCACTGATTATTCTGCATCCCGGAAAGTGTACCTTGAAGAGTTCGTTCATGGTTTCATAACCGGTCTTGGTATATTCGCCATCCTCTTTTTTGAGGGAGTTTATCGTTCGTTGAGGATCCTTAGAGAGAATTTTCTGGAGTCTGGCACCCTCATGAGTTCCTTCAATTTCCTCACAGTGCCTACTCCAGCTTTCTCTTTTGGATTTTCTCAATGATTTGTTATATTCGGTTAGGGCCCTTTTGTATTCGTCCCAATTTCCCGATTTTTTAGCTCTATTGAATTGTTTCCTAACATGTCCTCTTAGTTTTGCTAGGTCATTGTTCCACCAGGGCACGTTCCTGTTGGCTCTTTTGCCTATAAGAGGGCAGTTGTTTTCGAAGGCCGAGATAACCGCTTCCTGAATTTGGTCGGCAACTATCTCTAGGTCTATTGTGTTCCTTATCCTAATGTCGGCCCCCCGCAATTTGATGTCCAGTTCGGCTTTATAAGCTACCCAGTCAGTCTTGCGGGGGTTACGATAAGTTTCTTTTTGCGAGTTTGTCACCCTCTATGTTAAAGTAAATGTGTCGGTGGTCAGCATAACTATGTTCCTCAGACACATGCCAGTTTTTTACGAAGTTACTTATAAAATTAGTACCTAACGTGATATCTATGACCTCTTTTCTTGTCGCAGTGACAAAAGTAGGTTTATTGCCTATATTTAGTATGTCTAAGTTATTTTCCATAATAAATTCTAGTAAGTACTCACCTCTGTCATTGGTTTCTGTACTGCCCCATGATTGGTGGTGTGCATTCGAATCACAGCCTATGATGATCTGGTCTCCGCTCATCCTGCTGTAGCTTACCAGTTCTTCTAGTTTCCTGGCAGGTGGTGGGCTGGGGTCATCGTAGGGAAGATAGGCCGATCCGAATATTAATTCTTTAGTCCCATCTCCCTGCCCCAGCTTGATTTTGACTGCCGTTATATCCCTAGAACAGAAATTAATTAGCGGCAGTATGTTTAAACCATGGTTGGTTAAAATGCATGACCTCGGGTGGTCTGAGGTTCTATCATAAATTAGTTCCCCAAGTCCACCCAAGCCCATAACCTTACCCTTGTTTACCCAAGGTTCTTGAATGAGGGCTACATCAAAGTTCCCCCTCAACACTGCAAGTTCTGCCGTAGCTGCCTTACAGTGTTGGAGGTTCGCCTGAAGGACTCTTAGCGGCATCTTCTGTTTTTTGAGGTCCTGCTCCTAGGGCCTTGAAGGTGATTTTCCCCAGTCTGTAGTACGCCCGGAGTTGACCTGCCTGCAGTTTCCCCGTAGGACGCCTCATCAATGGAGTAGGCCAGGATTTGCCCCCCTCCTCTGTTTTTCCGGCTCAGGAGAATCCAGCCGCCCACTCTTAGGGTCTGGGTTTTGCTTTCCTAAGCGTGTGCGGACTTTCTCCTCCTGTTCTACTGGTCCAGGGAAAAAGCAAGGACCTTTGGCCTCTTTGGAAGTTCCTTGGCCTCGACCGCAATCAAGGCCGCGTCCTCCCATAGACCCGTCAGGTTCCCGATTTCCCCCTGAGCCATAGTGCCGTTGCTTCATTCGCGCAGGTCATCCATAGGACTCCTCCGCTGAAAGATGTTCTGTCGAACTGCAACTGTGTCTCACTACCAGAGGGAGCCTCATCAATTGCGTCGACAATTTTATTTTGAACCAGGTCCGCTTGCTCCTGGTTCAATATTATGTCAGGATGGCGTCTGTCTATCACCGCCATCTTGATTCCTTTTGCGGCTTCGCTATAGGACCCAGCCTGTGGCTTACCGTTTCTCGGCCTTTTAGCTTGCCGTGGTGATTGGGAGTCTGAGCGTATTCGCTTTCCTTCCCCAGGTTTCTCTTTTTGACCTTGGGTCGGTGGGTCATTTGGAGTCTTCCTTTTCGGCTTCTCCTTGGTCCACGTGCCCTCAGCCATCTTTCTGGCCTTAGTCAGTTTCCGCTTCTGGGCACCCGATAGCCTCGGTTCGTTGCCCAGAAGTTTCACTTTGGCTGTGATTGTGTCTGCAGTTCCACTGGTACCCGCAGATGCATCGCTGTCTGTCGTTAGTGACTCCATGGCATCTTTTTCTGAGTCCTCACCCTCAGATTTGTTTTTGTCTTTTTTTGTAACTGTGTCCATTTTGGTCCCACGAGTATGGGGGAAGGGGTGGTCCACATCTGCAGTGCCCCCTGTGTAGATGTAAGGCTGGTTACTCTGAAATTTCGCCCGGTGTTTCAGAGGCTCCGTTAGTGACGGACTTGTCCCTCCGCCATGCATCCCCTTGGCACGGGTCGCGTAACACGCTGGGATTGGGAGTGTGTCTAGGTGTGTGTATGTATAAGTGTCACCCTCCTCCTTTTCTGGGCTTGGGACCAGCTGGACTACGTGCAATGGCAGCCAACGACCTTTGTGGAAAGCCGTTGGCCGCCCCCAACACATACGCACTTCTATACTTAGTTCAGAATTCTCAAGAAATAACTCAATTAAACATGAAATACTTACATATGTATCAGGAAATATTAACATAGCACATTAACAAATAGGGTTTTATTTTAATGCACCGACATTAGGTGGCTTTGAAAACAGGAATATTCCTGATTCTCGAATATTGAAAATACATCGGTCGGTTTTCATACACAATCAAAATTGCAAAAATGTATAGAGACATCCAAAAAAAAAACGTCATCAACTCTGGCTATGAACGACAGAGATGGAAATAGCGGTCATGTCTAAGCTTTTCGGTTATGTCAAACTTTTGACAAGTGACTGTCACAATTTGTAAAATAGGCACAATGTCTGTCATATGATGTGACAGTCTTGACACGTAAACAAGGTTATAAATTCGATTAAGAATAGAAATACGTCTTTTTTTCTCGGCCAACTTTGATGACGTTTTTTTGGATGTCTCTATATTTCCATTGATTCTAGTTTGATAAAACAATATAAACTAGAACGTCACAGATTTTTTGGCATAAACTCGGGCCGCTTCGGATTAATTCATTCTTGATACTTTTCAAAATTAGAAAAATAACTACATTTCTTAATGCAATACATGGAGAAAAAGACTGAAATAGAGCAGTTTTGATTATACGAGGTGTAGCTATTAAATAACCGAACTGCTGTCATAACACTTTTTATTCTTTACCAATTACAGTAGCAACTTTTTCGCCTCCGATATACTCCACTTGGCGATCTCTATACCGCTCCATATGATTTTTTCCTTTGTTGAAAGCAGTGCTGGACGTCCGCTTCTATCAGATGGTTCAGAACCTCCGTCGGTTTTGCTTTAATCGCTTGAATATTGTGGAATCCAAGGGCGTAGCCAGGGGGGGGCGATGGGGGCGATCGCCCCCCCCCCCCAAGGGTCAAGTAAAAACCAAAATACTCGGGGGAATGCGGTTGCCGTTGCCTCCACTGACCTTTTTTTTGGCTTTTTTGTTTCATCTGCATTGGGCGCCCCCCCCCAAAGATAAATACTGGCTACGCCCTTGGTGGAATCCGTGTCTAACAAGCCTGGGTCAGTGTCAATATTGTTTGCGCATCATTGCGCATGTTGAACGATTCATGTAAAATCTGGCGAACACATTCTTTCCGCCGATTCCTGTTATTTCAGCAAGCCCTAGGATGCTTAGTCGACGATCCTCGCGGATTAATCTACCAATTTTTTCAATGTTTTCGTCCGTTTTTGACGTTAAGGGCCGTCCGGGGCGCGTTAAGGGCGGGTTGTGTTTTTTTTCGAAATTCCTTAAGTAATTTTGGCTTTCTGTCATATCCAACTGTTGGTAATAAAAAGGTCTGCTTTTCAAAACATTTCATGAACCGTAGTCTTCTCACTTAAAAAAATTTACATGAAAATTCTTTCTTCACAATATTTAAGAGTTTAAAAAATGGAAACTGTCAAAAACGCCAGATAGGCTAATTTTTCTACGTCTACTTGAGTCAAACTGAAACTAATACTCACATCATATGGGACACCCTGTATACAATAACATTCGCCGTATTGAGATATTTTGATATATCCATTTCAATTATTACCGACCTATCACAGTAATTCTGTTTGTTCTGACGGTGATGAAATGGCGTGCTAAGAAGTAATTCAAAACATGCTACTACTCTGGCATTTGAGATATTGCACCGTCAGGAAACCGCATACTCAGCTCATCGTTACGATTGATAACTTCCCACTAATTACAGCGCGGTTGTTAAAATGAGCAACATTAACCTTTCATTGAGCCTTTGCTCTATTTAACTTCCTGCCACACAATGGGGCGTTTATCGTTTTCCTCTATCTGCGTACGCTATCTACGTCTTTTGCAAGCATTCTCTTGCTTCTGTTGTTTAATAGGACACTTTAGGGTATTACAGTGTTGAATTTCCCTACATACGAACTACTCCATATCGTAGGGTGGCAAGTTTGCCAATTTGGACGGAAAAGAGGGCAAAAAGGGTGGGGGGGATTACTCATACTGAAAGCGTGAGACGCACAAAACAAAACTTTTGGTGTAAAATTAATTCGTACACTCACAGAAAAACAGGTGTTTGTAAACATATTAATAGTTCAGAATACTTTTATGGATAACTTCATCCACGTTTTTCCTTGGATCACAGTTGCTATTCACTGTTAGTTGCACATATAGGAAAAGAAACGCTACCTACTGCTTAATTGATGGCAAGGCTACCCCTATACTGTCGGAGGTAGCATGCAATGATACTAATCATTGCATGCTACCGCTGGTTTAGCTCACACAAGCCACCTCATCCACTTAAATTTAGGTTTCGTCAAGATGGTGTTACCCGAACCGAACTACTACACTTTTCTCGACGCGCGTTTCGCCAACCATTGGCATCTTCAGGAGAAGATTAAAACTAAATTTTAACCTACTACACTTGCACTATTTATACTTAATTTGTAGCCACGGTTCACTGAACCGTAACTTTACCTGAACTGACAGTACCTAAGGTGACATTTAGGCCTCGTTTGATGTATGCTCATTGTTTCCAATTGTTCCAATCCCGCAAAATTTGGACTACTTCAGGGAATTACTTGAATTAAATGGTTTAGACGATAAAATTATTAAGGAATACATTCGGCTTACTAGTATTTGTATGAATCAAAATTGTTTTCAGTATAATAGCGAACACTTTTAACAACATGAGGGAACGGCAATGGATAACCCCTTGTCACCTTTCATTGCAAATCTTTTTATGAGAAAATTTGAGACAGAAGCAAAAGATAAATTCGAATATTTCCCTAGAGTCTTGTTCAGGCCCGTGAACGATATCTGAGCTATATTGGATACAAAAGCAATTAGTTTAGATAATTTTGTTGCTAAATTAAATAACCGTTTCCCGACCATTTACTACCTACCCTAAAATTTACATATGAAATGGAACACAGTGAACAGCTACCATTTTTAGATGTACTTGTATTAGTTATTAGAAATAGTGAAAATAAGTTAGAGTTTGATGTATATAGGAAAGAAAACCGCGACTCTTAGATATACCGCCAACGATTCACACCACCCTTTTCAGCATAAAATGGCAGGTTTTAATTTTCTCATTCATCGTTTGTTAAGTTTTCCCCTCAGTAAAGAGAGAGGTTCGAACATGAGAAAAATTTAATTAAGGATATAGCTAAGAATAACGGTTACATCAATAACGAAGCATAAATTTAAGAGAACCCTGTACAATTCCACGACTTTTCATAGATATACTGACAATTCGAAATTTGTTTCGTTACCATATGAACCTAAATTCACCTACGGACTAGATAAAGATTTTAAAAATATTAATATCAATTTGGTTAATCAATTCATATCAAATCTAAAAATAAACTACAGACGCTTTTGGGCAACCCCGAAGACAAAATCGACAATAGCGAAAAGTCAGGAATATACGAAATAACTTGTAAAGACTGTGATCAAAAGTATATTGGGCAAACAAAAAGATCTATTTTGACTCAATTTAAAGAACCCATGGCTCATTTGAAATATGGCAGAACGGAAAAATCTTGGTTGCCCAACATGCTTTTGACTTGAACAACCATAGGATAGACATAAATAATTTAAAATTAATTAGACATGTAACAAACAGTAGACAGTTCGATGCTTTTGAAAGTTTCGAAATCGTTAAATGTAACAGTAGTATGAAAAAAAGACATTGGTCCGATATACACCATTTTGCTGTGATAAACAAAGACATATGTTACGGTTCAGTGAACCGTGGCGACAAATTAAGTATAAATAGTGCAAGTGTGTAGGTTAGAATTTAGTTTTGATCTTCTCCTGAAGATGCCAACTTAGTTGGCGAAACGCGCTTTGAGAAAAGTATAGTAGTTAGGTGTTTCGTGGAAAATGTCCAGTTTTTTTTTTGTTAATAAATATCTCGAAAATAATCAAAACCACATTAAAGTACATGACTGAATTCGGCAATTTATGAGTTAAAAAATTTTTCCATAAAAGTCACAAAAACGTTACTGTTAAAAAAGTGTCAATGCTATTAACAAAAACTTTACTTTCTGAAAAGGTCTACGTTCAACGTTAAATTAGTTATTCAGATCGTTTCTTACAAAAGGCGCGCACTGATACTGACATGTAACATCGGCATACGCTCGAAAAGCATATATTTGAATTTAAAACATACTTGAATAAATCCTATGCACACACAATTTCTGCAAGTTTGCACTCTAGTACGTAGGTGTGCTTAATTACGCCTTAACGTCAAGTGTGTTTTAATAAGTTAAGGATCATTAAAACCTCATGTTTTATGTACCACTCGAATCGACTCTCTGCGAGAAGAGTGTCCAATTTACAAATTCCATATTCCTCAAATGTTCGAGAAGAGAAATTAGAATTCTAAGCTGACTTAGATTTTATATTGATTTACATCGATATGTTTTAGAGTAATTTTTTACAGAGAACTGAGAAGGGGCATTTTTTTAGTCATGATAAAGTTGGCCGAAACGTGCCGCGGGACATAGGCGTACTCATCATCATAATATAATACTTGTAATAAAGTAACTAATATTAAATATAGTAACAAAAGCAATAAATTCACACCTTTAACGAAATTTTACAAACAATACGAGGTACGAAATAATCCGAGATAAGTGCCAATTGTTACCAACGAAGGTTACATTACACACTTTATAATCATATTACCCTCTTAATTACCTTGACAACGTAGCTTGGTAACAGTACTATGACGAACTGGAGAAGATTCGTAAATACTTTGTAGCATCTGATATGTTTCTACAGTTGTCTCCAAGAGTCTTTTGTTCGCTGTAGTGAAAATATACGCTTATATTTTGAGAATGACCATTCGACATCTACTGATGTAATACAGGCGTAATTAAAAGACTCTTTGCACTCACTTAACGAATCTATAAATGCACAAATCTTAATTTGGTAAAAGCGGTGTCTTTCTTTAATACAATTTCGAATTTATTTTAACTGGCCTCATTTATTGTGTCACCTACATATATAGTCCAATTAATAAGCCGGAAAATGTGGAAAAGTTGATAAGCAGCTCCGATTTCAAAAAATTTTGTTTGTACGGGTTCTTTAGACCCTCAGGAACATTCATCACCACTAACATCTGCCTTGCTACGAAAATGAAAAAAATATGATAGTTTTCCCGCAGCCCAAAGCTACCCCAATAGTAAAAGTGATAAAACATTTTCAAAACTAAAAATTTCCAACTCGGACATCGTCACTCTGGAGGTTTTCGGGGTCGCTGATTACGAATCCGAGATGAAAAAATCGAATGAGGGTATTTGTACACCATTAAAACCACCCCAAATTTTTTAATTCAAAATTTCGCCTCGGGAAATCGTCTCTCGGGGGTTTTCGGGGTCGCTGATTACGAATCCGAGATGAAAAATCGAGTGAGGGTGGTTGCATCCCATTAAAACCACCCCAAATGTTTAAATTCAAAATTTCACTTCGGAAATCGTCTCTCGGGGGTCTTCGGGGTCGCCGACTACGAATCCGAGGTTTAATTACAACAATTAAAACTCTCAATATGATATGCGCGCGAATTTCGGTTTTAATGTAGTTAAATTATTGAAAAAAATAAATTAGGAGTGTAATAAAATCGTTTTTCAAGTTTTTTTTTTAATTTCAAAAAAACTGGGTACACAAAATGAGCTTACAATCTACAAATATAATTGACATCAATCATAATCAGAGTCGTTTTCGAGCATTTTTGAGGGAATTTTGAAACACAAATATTGATTTTTTCACAGCGAAAACCTCATACCTACTTAAAAGTAAAATCCTACAGCTTACAAACGAATCAGCCATCGAAAACTTGAAAGTGGAATTATATTGCTCCATTGCATTAAACGTTTAATTTTTTGTAATTGAACTTAAGATTCTTGACCAGCGACCCCGAAAACCCCCGAGAGACGATTTCCGAGGTGAAATTTTGAATTTTTTTAACCCTGTCACTTCTAGGGGTGCTTTTAATGGGGTCAACCACCCTCACTCGATTTTTGACCTTGGATTCGTAATCAGCGACCCCGAAAACCCCCGAGAGACGATATCCGAGGTGAAATTTTGAAATTTTTAAATGTTTTATCACTTTTACTATTGGGGAAGCTTTTGGGGGTGGGAAAACTACTATATTTTTTTTCATTTTTCATAGCAAGGCAGATGTTAGTGGTGATGAATGTTTCCGAGGGTCTAAAGAACTCGTACAAACAAAAATTTTTTTAAATCGGAGCTGCTTATCAACTTTTTTTCAGATTTTACAGTATTTTCCGGCTTATTTACTGGACTAATAGCTTGCAGCAGCAAATTTACTTCGTCCACTATTTGTAGTGATTCCGACAGCGACAACGCACTGTTCTGTAATGTTTTTATGGCGTCATACACACCTTCATAGTTACTATAAATGGCTTTTAAAGCTTTTTCAATGGACATATTTTTAATTAGGTCTGGCTCTCTTAATAACTGCAGCTTCGGTAGGATTGGATTATAAAATAACAGCATTTATTTGCTGGTATATCTGCTCAATACATAACCGCAGCCGTCTATTTTTAATGCACTTTTAATCCGCTTTAGTAAGTTACTGCGTACAGTTGGTAGATACGTAATGTTGTGCGACCTGGTAACGGCATCTGTAGAACGTATTTGTTCCAGAACTCACGAAATGATTGTTTGTCGGGTAAATTTAGGGGTACATCGCAGGCATTAAAAGTAAGTCGAACATAAACTGTGTTATCAAAGGCATACCCTCTTTTTGTTTTTATGTTTCACGCTATTTATGTGACGGCTGTAGTCGTGTTTGTCCTTATACATCAGTTTGTCCTTACGGACTCTACACATTATTACAAAATAGATCCTCGAAATCATCGATGAATTTATACACTTTGGTAGCAAATGGCATTTTTTTGTAATAGCGACGCCGACCACATAAACACCTCGAACATACTAATAATAATGCTAGACTCTGCCAGACGGTCAGGCGAAACGACTGAAGTCAATTACCCGCCCGCCGCACGTCGTTGGATTGCGGCATGATAGGCCAATCTTAGTAACGATTTTTAATACGCAAAGTTTTAAACATTTCAACAAATTTCCAATGTCATACATTAATTCTGAAGCTGAATAAATTGCGACAGCTTTACTGGCTGTTTATTTTTCAAATAAATTGCCGTGTCAACAAATCTATTTATTTTAAAGCAATCAGTAATTTACAGTTTTACTACTAATTACTCACTAAATTTTCTGTATTCCCACTGTAACAGTGGTAATGTCGCCATTCCCAGCTGACGAGGAAATGATGATGGTCGGTCTCCGATATTCTTTTAATTATACTCATTAATCATTCGGTTATTAAGAAAATTGCGTTCTTGAAACATTTAAAATCATCTATTAAAACAAATATTTTATAATACTCGTATACAGCGTGTCCCAAAGCAACGTCGAAAGGACAGACCAAATCCTGACTGAACATATGGCGAAAAAAATTAGTTAGATGGAAGTGTCATTTGAATAAACCATAACATAAAATATTATGGTTTATAAACCTAAATAAAAAACAAACTTACATCATATTTTCACAGATAGGAATATTACCTCGAAATTGTTCATTGTCTGTGGTTGAATCTTTTTTTATCAACTAAAGATTGCTTTGTTACCATTTTGGAACGTGCATTAAATACGTAAATTTTGAGGAAATAGTTAAAATTGATTTTTTTAAGGCGATATTTAAAGTCGAAGTAATTACCAACAAAATATTTATTTAGGTTGGTTTCCACTCATTTCGAATGTTACATGTACTTGATGTAAATCATGATCGTGTAAGGCGACTATAAGCTCACCGTCATTAGCTACAAGGAAAATTCATCTTTAGAACACAGCCTGTATAATAATTAATAATACGAGTATATGTTACAAGTCCTCTTTTCCTGAATATTGTACAGTGTGGTACACTTAACATCGCAACACCCTTGCCTATCCGATAATTATTATCGTTTGATTAATATCAAATTTTGGTGGAAAAGAGTAGATCATTAAGGTGACTATTTGGACACAATGTCATTTTTTATACCGATAGCATTCTTTTTTGACAAATGCTAAATGTGAGTGAACCAATTCTCACGGCGTTCTTAAAGCTAGGTATGGCCTAATATTAAGTCGCAGAAGCCACTTTACAAAAAGATTAACGTACTCGTAATCACATAATATGTTGGATATATTATATCCACTATATTACTATCTGTTAACTTCAACAGGCACATATTGTATGTTAGGGCATTCAGTTTAATTTGAAAAGTTGATTATTAAAAATATATACAGCGTGTTTACGTACAAGTAAAATTATGTGGAGATAGAACGCGATAAATTACACTGTACAGACTAATACTTACGTCTTAATAAGTTGCGCTGATTTTGAGAAAATATGCTTTAAAATTTTCAAATAAACTGTTTGACAGTTACTGATTTAATCTAGCCATACATCCTAACCTAGACCACTACGGATTTCCGTACCAAAAGAAGTTGATAATAACCGAACGGGATCAAAGATGCACGACTATCTACGAACGTCAACAATGCAGTTGTGCCACCTGTTACTTCCGTATGCGTAATTGATGCTTTTTCGTACTTTAATGCTCAGCATTTCTGCGTTTTAGTAATTATTAAATTTGTGTGTTATAAAAACCTATCATGGAAATATTGTAGCTAAATATGAAATACAGGGATACAGTAAATAAAAGTAAAGTTAAGGGGTTGCACCAGTGTGACTCGTGATTCGATTTTTTTGCTTTAATCGATAGTTCTCTTCACCCCAAAAATACAGAGCGCGCCATAATGGATGCGCACAATTTACCGCCTTTTCGTCGACGCGGGCGACGAAATTCATACCCACGTGACTTGGGCCAGCTAAGGGACCAGTACAAATGTATATTTGTGTATGTGCGTTTATTATGGCGGCACTTCATCACTTGGCGTAGAGTATTTGTGTTTGAGTATCGCTGTATTTGTCCAAATATTTGATGTATTCTCAAATATTCCATACATGCCATCCACACATATGGCAAAATACCCAAACATGCCAAATATGTTTCAATATTTAGAACCAGTGAACACAGTGATGGACGTGTTGACAGCGACAGCTTCTTATTACCAATACAATATATGTTATATCTACATAAGTACAAAGATACTAAAAGACCATGGCGAACACGGCGTTGGTGGAACCAAATGTGGACGGTTACCGGAAATATTCGACTTATTTGATTCTTTTGATGTCTGATTGAAAACCGACAAGTGGGCGGAAACGCGTGTTTGCTGTTGCAGTAGCAAATATAGCGAATAGTTTCTCTCACACATCGCCGGTTTTGGGCAAATACAACAAATATACGGATAAGCTACGCGAAGTGAAGTGCCGCCTTTAGAGTCGTCACTCAGCCATAACCTTTCGAGAAGTAAAAAACGGTGAGTTTCAACGTGTGTTATAAAACTTAAATCGCGTTTTTTCAAAACCATGTTTTTCGACCGCGTTGACAACATAACTCGAACAGTTTTTTGTCCGATCGACCTGGTTCAAAAGGGATTCTATTCAGGAAACGTGTCGCTATTACGGCATGGAACATTTTTTTAAATCGCGTATTTTTTATTAACAATTTACTGCAAAATTTTACTAAACAATTCGATTTTTTTTTCAAACGGTAGCCATTTTTTTTCTAATCAAAATTTTCAAATTCTATACGAAGATGTAATAGCCAATGACCTATGTTTTAATTTTTTTTTAAATCTTGATTTCAGACATCTGACTGAAATTTTGATTTCAGGCATAACTCCAGCTGGGAACCCAGCTGGAGTTATGCTATCAACAGTGGCGGCCAGTGGAATCTGACATGCTCGTATTTCCATATGGAGGCATTGGACCCACACCATATTTTAGGGGTGGTTACTAGACCTAAATGGAAGGCTGTAATGGCAAAAAATCGTCATGGAAAACGCGATTTTTTTTTTCCAAAAAATAGCTGCCTCCGGGCAGATCTTGGAAACGGTTTTCAAAATATTGGCAAAAATATTTTTTCACAATTAATGAGTAGGTAAATACAATTTTTTATAGTTTTTGCAAAATTCTAATTTTCCTTATAGATACAACTATTGCAAAATCTTATAGACGAAATGTTATGATGAAATAAAAATTCAAATTTCCATAACTTTTACAGATCTCAAAATTTAGAGAAAATCACAAGTTTAAAAAAATGTATTCACTCGGTGATTATGAAAAAAAATTGTTTTCGCAAATATTTTGCAAGCCGTTTCCAAGATCTACACAGAGGTAGCCATTTTTCGAAAATAATTTCGCAAGTTTTCCCTGAAGATTTTTTGCCATTATAGCCTTCTACTTAAGTCTAGTAACCACCCCCTAAATTATGGTGTGGGTCCTATGCCCTCCTAAAGAAAATAAGAGCATGTCAAATTTCACCGACTGCCACTGGCTGTCCACGCCACTTTTTTCGTACGCCACGTTTCGTATCATCGAGCGCCCTCTATAGCGTATATAAAAAGCTGCAAATCTCAACGAAAAAATTATTTTATATACTTGACGATATGTACAATAAACGTATACAATTTCAAATCGATTTGTGTACCCGTTTTTTAAAAAAATTCCGAAAAAAATGCATTCTTTTTTAGCACGTCACACTGATTTACCTTAACCTTTAGACTGCCGGCTGGCTCATATATGGGAGAGTTTAAATGGAATAATAGTTAGCTAGACGGGGTGGTGAAGTGCTTTTTCAAAAATTTAATAGGCTCTTCGACTTTTAGATGGATACAACTGAAATTCTTTCTAATCGATCGAGGAACTCAAACTACTCCTGGCGAGGGGGAGAAATATTTCAAACCTCGTTATTGAACTTGTATTCGTTATTGAACTTTTTACTGAATTTTTTTTAGTCAATAGCCTGTAAAATATGTAGAATACATCCTGATAAATTTTAATTGATTGAGATGCCGAAACTACCCCTAGCGAGGGAGTGAAATTTAAAAAAATTCGTTATTAGGAGGGTTATTGATTTTTACACGAACTTTTTCGGAAGCACGCTGTAAAATGTGTAAATGTACCCTTCAATTTTCATGCAATTGATTACATTCCAAAACCACCCCAGCGAAAGGGGTGATATTTCCAAAATTTTTTATTGAACGGTTGACTTTTTATCGGTTATTTCAAATTAATTTTTTACATAGAATACTATAGTTTTTTAGTTTGAATTACTGTATTTAGGATAAAAAATAATTTTTTTTAGCGATACTTGAATATAATGTGTTCGATTGAGTTCGAATGTAAAACATGGAATTTCTGATTGATAACTACGTAAATATATAAGTATAAAAATATATACGTATGAAAATATATACGTATGAAAATATGTAAGTTTAGGGATGAAGCCAAATAAATATTATTTCAGTGAACACTCGATCGTTATATTTTTCACGTTTTTGACTGGTTTTATTGTGTGACCTAAACAAAATTTTAGAATGTTTTTAGTAGCGTTATTACATTATAATATCAAGCACATTCGGTTAAAAATAAATGTGTAGCAATTTATACAATCTGAAAATTTTTAATATCTGTCGAGGCTGTTGCCAGCCGGGCCTGGCTCATATTATGATGTCACCCGTGACATCGACAAACTACTTTTAGAAGTTGACGTGTCTCGGGAATATATGATAAACTTTCACCCTGGAGAATGATCCATTTATAAGAGGAAAATGCCGGCAGTCTAAAGGTTAAATCAAATACAATAATAGTTTTACTGATGAATACAGTTATTACGCCATTTTTCCTTTTATAGTATAATGTCCAAAGGACTACAACTGAATTTTTTTTTGAGTCAATCTACTTAACAACACTCCACAGAGAGGTATAAAAATATTTCAAAAAGTCGTCATGGCACTTCTTTGGTCCCTGATATGAGGGCACCCGTACTAGAAAATTATATGAAACCCTATTTTTATTTATTACCTCTATAATATGCTTAGAATACCTATGCCACATACTTACCGAACACCCTGTATTGTAACTTTTGGCTTGGAAAATGTAGGTAATAATACAAATATAAATTGAATACCGTCCAATGTATTGAGTTTTTATTATCTGCTCTATTATTATTTTATTATCTATTCTTGCTGCCGAAGATGAGCCATGCTTCTTACGACAACCGGTATTTTATAGAATTTGAACTCTCACCAGAGATATGCATAATTTATTTATAGGCAAAAGGACGCGCGTAGGAGTGATTGTGCGAAGAAAGAGGCCCCCTCGTACGGGCGAGAGAATCGATTTCACTCTTTAATGTAGACCCTTCGCTCTTTTTTCACGCCTCTGAGTCGGGCTCAACTGTATGGAAAACTGCTTTAATGTTAAAGTAGGATTACGCGTATTGTACTACTTGTCTCCGATCTGCCGTCACCTCTGAAAAGGTCTTTACGCGACCTTTGATTCAGTCATCAGAGGAGAGCAGGATTCAATACATTTGAATCCTGCTCTCATCTCTGTTCTCAGTAGGTTCAGACCCTAATAAACGCTTAGCGAGTAAATGTGTTTTCGGTCAAAGCGTCACACACTTTTTCCATTTTGAAACTCCTCTTATTAACAACTAACGCTAAACGTTAACGTTTGATAACGCCAACGCTAGACTTGTATTCTATTTCCATTCTAAATTGAAAACAGGTAGAAAAAATGTTATTGTCAGAGTTTGAAAAGTTTTCAAATTGCCACGCGCTCACTATACAAGTATACTTCATACTTCAGTAAACTGTTCGTGACGTTCTTAGAAAGCTAGATTGGAAATATTTTAAAAAATACATAGATATAAATGTATTAGTTAGCATTAAAATAAAGTCGTTTAAAATTGCTTGAAAAAATAATTATAAATTAAAACAACTTTATGTATATTACTATACTTAAGAAAATTTTGAAGAGCCGGCAACGCGCTGGCCGGTGCTCTCTATTAGACTTTACACCAGTGGCGGTGCGTGATCCTAAGATTGGGGTGCACCATACATAAAAATAACGTTAATCATAAGAATAATAAGAATATCCCTAATATGAGATAAATATTTATCTCATATTAAGGTTATTCTTATTAACCCTATTAATTTGAAAACTTACCTAATTTTCTTTGTAAATGAGCTCAATTCTGTGATTTTTACATTGTGCAAATTTTTCAATTACTTTGTTGTTAAAATTTTCGAATTTGTAATAAAGTCTTTTTCAATGGAGAGCAATAGCCAAAGCCGACAGTCTTCCTCCCACATGGTGTTGCGCAAAAATGTCTTTATTCGTTTTAAATAGAAATCTTCCACAAAAACGAATACAGTTAATAATAATGTTTAAAACATACCTGTTTTTTGAAACCGCTTCATTGTGTGCTGCCACTGCTCGTCGATGAGCAGAATCGAGCATTGTCGCAATATTTGCAGTGCCTAGCATGGCTAAATCTCAAAACATTATTCATGTGTCCAGCAGAATTTGCATGTTTTTTTTTTATTTTCTCGTTTATGTGATTTAAATCCGTTACTCCAGTTTTTGGTCCAAGGTGTTTCTCCGCCAAACAAAACACTGCGTTCAATACATCGCATCCACTTAACCACAAATGTTTTTTAAATAAGTCATTATTAAATGTTCTTACAAATCGTTTACCCTTTTTCCTTTCACGGCTAATTTTTTAAATTAATTTGTGGAGTGGGCCTACCTAGAGTTTTAATTTGCACTTTTTCCTCCAAACTCAAGCTAGAGAATGGAGTTTTTAATAAGTTTTGAATATAATTCATTATTCCAAACTAGATTGTAACCGAGTTTATATTTATAAAACGTGAGCGATAAAACAGCAATCGCAATGTACGAAAAACAATTCACAAAACCAACCGATAGATAACTCTCGTGCGCTCTTAAACTCCGTACCTCATATCTATAGGATTCGCCAACTACGCGTAATAATTGTGGAGGGGCAAGCAGTAACAATACGCGTTCGCTTTTTCGTATTGCACGGAAGCATGATCGTCGTGCCGCTATTTCGTATTGCGCGTGTCGACCCCCGCGCCGCGATCGGAAACCAGTGGCGTTGGAGATAGACCTAGCGTCTAGTGGATTCGTAACGCTGCGGCCAAATAATATTCAGATGGTATTAACCATTAGGGATGGCGGAAAACGATAAATTAAGAATGCATCCATTAATTACTAAATAAAATTATTAATGCTAAATTGTTGGTAGTGCGCGCGCACCAGCGCACCTTATAGCCCACCGCCATTGGACTACACACTGGGCAACGATCCAATAGACTATTGTACGATGTGAGAGTATGCATCGAATACATACATTGCTTAAATACTTATTCGGTCCAGTGTCATAAAATTTTTACGACGTCGTTAAAATGATTTACGACTTTAGAAATTCTATGTGTTTAAGGCACCAGTGACGTGTATTTCAGCTAGGTTTATTAACACAGACAATTTTTTTAAGATTGTTCTAGCTAAATGGAGCATTATTTACAGCAAATTATATTACAAATATTAAGAGTTTTGTATGAAGGCTAATTTTAATCTTCTATATTGATTTGAATGAAAAAAATTATTTCCACAATTTTCGAATTTATAAAAGATATATGCACGCCCATGGAATCATAAAGTTGCACCGCTTTTTTTGTTGCCCAGGCGTATTTATCATTTTCAATTAAAATTAGAAGGACTATATGTATGGATTTTATCAGTTTTTTTTAAATGCACTACACAGAAAGAAATATCTATATAAAAAATATATAACCTAATGTCAGGTTATGTAAAATGATATAGAATGTGCAGTGATTTAAGTCTCGAGAGTAACAGGACCACATCAAGGGGAACACGGCATTGTAATACAACCCATGTAATTAATAATTTAAAATAATCAATTTCAATAACGGCTCTGTGTTGTGTACACAGTGCATTGTATAGACTGTCCGCACCTGATCGAGAGACCCGAAATGGGTAGGGTTGCGCTCTTGCAATAACATATCATTCATAATATCACGTCGCAATAAAGCCAGTTTAGAATCACGGTCCGTCGAGAACACCCGTGCTGTGGTATTTCGTCTTCTGTAGGTATATACCGAGTGTTTCGTTACGATCAGTGTCATTGTGATTTAAAGTGCTTGGACAACATAAGGGCGGATTCGACATGCCAAAGAACGCAAAAATAGACAAGATCTATTTCAAACATGGATTACTGTCAATCCATGTTACGTTCCACTACTTAGAGTATTTAGTAATGAGCAGGGTCCGATCGTGTGCTGTAACGCAGGGCCGGACTCATAATCCATCATGTTATTGACGGAAGATGATATATCAAAAAGGCATAAATGGCAGGCATCAAAATACATGATACATCAAAAAGACAGGAGTAAAAATATGCTAATAATGTATGTACGAAGTACATACCTATTGCTTGTGTCATTCAGAAATACCGACTGTCTTCATTGCTTGAGCGTACGTTGCCACGACCAGTAGTCTTTTTGCATTTATTCTCTTTAAACGTGAACGATTTGGCCCGTATACATGATTGTAGAGAAAATGATCGTTCCACATCTACTGAAGTTAAAGGTGCAAATTCAAAATTGACATGGACAGAGGACGACACAACACGTATATTATTTTCTTACGAATTTTGCCCAATTGTTTTTATTACTAACAGTTTTTTGTTGTCACTAACATCAGTACGTTGATTTGTCTTCTGTAAATATGTTTCACGCAATGTATGGCTACTAGGCAATAGAAAATCGGATACATATTTAGCAAAAAAAACGTCTAAAGTAAATATTGTCGACTATGTTCCACGCAAGGCTACATGCACAAAACGTTAAGCACAAATCAAACCAACCGTACCAGATATAATCTTTTGATAGATATTCGAATCTAAATGTCTTTTACACTCTCGGCGATCACGAAATATACATATATCGACGATTGCAAGGAATATATAAATTATGTGATTCGTCTATTGTAAAACCCTTGTAATTTTCAATCATCTTTTTAAGCTTATTCACAAATTCACGAGTGACTAACTCGCGACAAAAACTTGTTTTCAATGCGGCGGTCGAGCAGTTTACACCGCCGGCAGGTAGAACGCTATCGGAATAGCTCGCCGTCTTACGGAGAAAGTGTATTACGACGTCCCGGTTTCCCGCGAAGACTTCGTTCATAACATTCTACGCACGGACAATGGCGTGGATATGCAGGGGCAAGAAATATGCGCTTAAATAATACGGTTTATACTTTAATTATCATGCGTGCCATCCCTGCGTGACAACGTACATTCCCGGACCTTAGTAATGCTATATAGAAGATGCATATTGTAAATATACAATTCATGTTATGTAATTAAATATGTAGTATGTTAAATGTTTATTATCACATAACTTATTTTGAAATTCTAGTTTAATTTAACCTTAATGGCAAAAACACTTGAAATATATAAACTTTAAAAGTGAAAATATATATTTCGAGTGGTATTACAACCATAATTCGATAGAGTCTTATGAAATTATATTAAATTTGTTGTTGTAAACATTACAAAATCTGTTATATAATTATGCATAACTTTTACTCGGTAATTTCCTAATACGTTGTATAGATACCTACTCTTTGATAAGAACGAATTAAATGTAAATAAAACATAATATGCAACATGACATGAATTTTAATTACAAAACATACATATAAACTGCTAGTCAAAATTAGAGTAATAATTTTTAGATTAGCACCATTTGCGTTCTACTCAGGCTAGAGTCTTGCAATTTTTAAATTTCGGTAGCCTATAGGGTTGGATTTAAAAGTTCCGTTGTCGCTACGCTAGGACTTAAAGGATTTACTCAGTTTATTACTTATTTACTCACTCAAATAGGGTTTCATTCGCAAAATTAGAGAAAAGCGAAAACAGGTACTGTTTCTTCCAAATCTATAAGAATACTAAAAAAAACAAATTTAAATCTTCATACTATGCATCGTTGACCTCCTGACAACGTGCAAGATGCTCAAGAAAATCTTATTGACCAATATCAATTAAAGTTAACATTTTTGACATTGTCAAATATGGCGAATGCGCTAGTGATTATAAATATATTACATCGCAAAAACAGATTTCATACTAATTGAAGTATAACACTGCTACTTTCGAAACACAGGTGCATATAATATTTACAAACAAGTAGTATACAAAATGTTTCCGAGTGTCTTGCGCGTTGTCAGAAATACAACGGTACACAACACGAATTTTCCTTCATTCCTACTAAATTCAGTTTCAACCAGCATTACAATCAGCGTAAAAAAATAAATTTTCGTTTTATAGTTACAACAATTTGTTATGACTTTTTATTAAATAAGAAATATTTCATTTCTAATTTCATCTACAGACAAAGAAAAAACATAATATCCCCATATAATCCCCAACAACTAAGCAGACTAACAAGGAAAGTACTCCCGGACCCGAACTCTCCGATTTCAATGATTTTTATATAATATATGTTGTAGAACATGAAAAAGTAAGAGAACGTATTTTTTATGTGCCGAAAAAACATTCTAAGGGGGTGAAAATAACCCGTAAAGTTTACCTCCAAAAACACATATTTTAAATATCTCGAATTCAATTCAATATTTTCAATGAAACAAAATGGACATTGTACAAAGTACTATTAATCCGTTATGATTTGATTATTAAATGTTTCAACCCCTATTTTTAGGGGGTGAAATGTATTTTTTTTGTAATTTTCGATAACAAAAATTCGCAAATTGTTTGAAAAATAATATTTTTGTATACTTGACGTCAAAATAAAGTTTACGTGTTTCGACATTTTCCTTAAAAAAATACCCCCGAAAGGGGTGAACCACCCCTAAAGATTTTAGTTGCATAAATAAATAATAATTTAGTGGAATTAAGAAAATTTCAGGTTTTGGAAAAAACTGGACGGCAATTTTGAATTCCCAGAATCCGACCACAGATTTGTGATCAGCATCCTCGAAACCCCCGTATCCCAATTTTCACGAAAATTTAATGCCTGGAGTAATTAAATTGTGTTGGGGTGGTTCACCCCTTTCGGGGGTATTTTTAAGGAAAATGCCGAAACACGTAAACGTTAATTTTGACGTCAAGTATACAAAAAATATTATTTTTCAAGCAATTTGCGAATTTTTATCGAAAATTACAAAAAAAATACATTTCACCCCCCTAAAAAATAGGGTTGCAACATTTAATAATCAAATCATAACGGATTAATAGTACTTTTTATAAGGAACAATGTCCATTTTGTTTCATCGAAAAAAATTGATTTTAATTCGAGATATTTAAAAAATGTGTTTTTGGTGTTTTGGTAAACTTGAGGTTTTCTAGTTTCTTGAGGAAACTAAAGGTTTTCGGCAAATAAAAAAATACGTGTCTCTAATTTTTTCATGTTCTACAACATATATAAAAATCATTGAAATCGGAGAGTTCGGGTCCGAGTACCTTCCTTGTATGATAATAATTTAATCAGTTCTTTGGGTATACATAATTGTTCCAAATATCATGGTGATACGTTAATAGACAGACCGATGTCATTTTTTTCACTCGTACCTAACATCTGTACGTTCAGAACATTTTAGGCCATTTAATCAATATTGTTTTCCTACTTGTTATATGCTATAGGTATTTATGCTCTGAAAACAAAACAGTTTTTTCTGACAATGGAATTTTTAGGACATATTTGCCTAGTAAATTTTCACAAACGATTAGCCATTGTGTTCGGGTCACGTTACTCAAATAGCTGTGCTTTGAGCTCGAATGTCAATAGAACCGACAAACCCAGTAGCACAGATTATTTTATAGACTTGTAATTACGCCACTGGTTTGACGAAATTCCGTCTGATTAAACATTAACCGGCTGCTCCGTGTAGCTTTTGCCCAATTAGATCGCATCCTTGCGTTTACAACGGCCTCTGTTTAATCTCGACATAATGACTGCTCACAGACGACAGGAAGTGCCGAGATGTATCTCATCTTTTGTCCTAACCCGCTAAGGACTAGTCACGTTTTTATCTTGGGTCTGTTTTCATATGCACCATGTTTTATATTTTAATAAGTAGGTTCGACGAGTGCTGTCTTTACTGGGTTACTTGAACAAAAGAATATGAGGGTGGATGGGAAATCAAAACTTTTTAACTATAACAAGATTTATTGAATTATGAAAATAAAGTGTTGTTTACTTTTTAGTATACACTAAAAACATGTTAGTTTTTTTTGTTTGGTTGGATTAGGTCCAGGAATAAATAACAACTATTCGATTTTTGCCAACGTTTCAGAGCTTTATTTCTCCTTCATCAGGGCTAATGATTTTTTTTGTTTGGTTGGATTATTCATCAGCCCTGATGAAGCTGCGAAATGAAAAATAAAGCTCCGAAACGTTGGCAAAAAATCGAATAGTTAGTAGAAAACCAAACAAAAAAAAACTAACAGAGAAGAAGGTCGCTAAATTCCCCCACAGAAACTAAAAAATATGTCTGAGAGGAACAATTTTCTCTTCCATTTCTTGTGGGTTTACTTCTCCTCCAAAGTTTCGCACAGAGTTGCATTTTGTTATATGTATTTATCCAAAATACATTGTAAAAAATTGGATAGGAGGCTTCCACTAGGCGCTGGGTTATAGGGTAATATGTTGAAATAATAGTCACTTTATTTTATTAATATTTTTATTTTTAGAAATTAATTTTTTAAAATATATGATTTAAAAAGAAAGGTAATTAAAGTATTTTAGGTAGGAGTATAAAAAAATTATTTTAATTTCAAGGGAGGACTGCTGCTCCTTCTGACGAGCCGCCACTGCCGTTACGGGTTATCAAATTTTAGGATGTAGAAAAAGTAAGTAGTTTACTATAGATGTATAAAAAGTTGACAGTTTTACATAGCTACCTACGTATTGATATAACTTTAAAAATTATATCGTATTAGGATAATATTATAAATAAAAAGTACAAAAATAAAATTCCATAGAAAAAGCCCTAATTCAGGCTAATGAAATTTGCAAATAATAATGAGTTTTGAAAAAGGTTTTCTTTATGTTCCATAGTTTACTGCATGGGTTAACATGAAACCAAATAAATTTTAGGAGGTTAAGACTCAAATCAACCCACCAAAGAAGTTAAATAGAAAAACTCAGATGAAACCTTTTTCAAACAAATTCCAACTACTACCATGCAGTGCAACGCAGCGTCGCACTATACAACTCTATGATAATTAAAGTGTAAACCGTATTTTTTAGTGTATTGTAAATTATGTACGCGGATATTTCTTGCCCGTGCATAGGTACGCCATTGACCGTGCCTCTTAATGCTGCTGAGACTCCCCGTGGCGGGTTCGAGGAAAAGCTATATATAATTTATTTATATAGCGTAGCGGCCCCGATATTGATAGCTAATAAACGGATTTTGCAAACAGCGGCTAAAAACTATAGAAATAGTAGTAACACATGTATAGTAAAAATGTAGATGTAAAAAATAATAATGTACTGATGACAGGACAACAACATTAGTGACAACAAAAAACTGTTACTGATACAAACAACTGTGCGAAATTCGTGAAAATAATGTGCATGGTGTGTCGTCCTCTGTCCACATCAACTATTTTGAATTTGCACCTTTAAATTCAGTAGATGTGGAACGATCATTTTCCTTCTACAACCACCATCAGTATAGGTGACATCGCTCATGTTTATGACGGATTACGAGTCCGACCCTGCGTTGTAGCACACTTTCCGGACCCTAGTGATTACTAGATCTATGTAAAAGGCTGTAGCAGTAAAAAAGTTTCAAACTAACCTTGCAAAAAAAAGTCAAAAAAACAAGTGCCCTACCAGAAAATCTTGGTAACGGCTTACAAATTATTGGCTAAATATTTTGTTTTCATAATCACCAAATAAATACAAAATAATTTTATACATAATACGAAATAATAGATTTTTTTCGAAATTTCAAGATCTGTAAAAGTTATGGTAATTTGAATTGTTATTTCACTTCAGCGTTTCTTCATGTTTTGAGATTTTACAATAGTGTCTTTTTTGTTAATAGTTTCTTTCCTTTCTAACCAATTTCGTATTTTTTAATTAGGTTTCAGTAAATTTTGTTTTCCGTAGATTTTTTTGGCATATACTCTTCTACATAGGTCTAGTAATCACTCCTTAAAATATGATGTGAGTTCCATACTTTCTTACGAAAATGCGAGAATTTCAAATTCTACCAACCGTCACTGAGGAGTATGTATGTCTACAAATCGATTGAACTATAGAAATGTGGAACATATTGTAACGTTTTGTTCACTACGGGTTCGTAAGGTGTGAAAAATTAAACTCGCACTTTCAACTAACACAAGTATTTATTTAACAAATACAAATACGGATTAAACACTATGTTATTAACACTAATATATTTTATACAATTTATATTCGGTAGTTGTACGAAGACCGCGACTACGCGTTTATGTCAAAGGTAAACTAAAAACTCCCACGTCGATATGCCTCTCATATACCGCTGTAGAAGGATTGTGCCAGCAGCCGCTAGCCTTGTGTAGATGCACTCAGAGCGTCCAGATCGAGCCAGACGTACCAGCTCGCGGTACGTATCGAAAGGGGCGAAGTTTGTGGAGGCTTACGCAATGCGGTGACGTGTCGGTGAGTTCTGATGTACGCTTGGCTGGCCGGCAATGCATCCTACTGGTGTTGCCACAATATTATTTTGTACACTGGTGGTTACCCAAGGTGAGATACAAGATGTCTATTATTTCCATTGGATCGCATTGGTAGCTTCTAAACCATAAAAGTTTATCAAATAGTAAAAAGTAGCCCATGAAAATTTACAATTTATTCAGATCTGTAAAATTTTCTGTGGCTTAGAATGCTGAAAAACATAATTTGATGATTTTTTTTGTTGAGATTCTACAGTTTGAGAGTTATTGGCAAAACTAAATCGTTTGTCAGCTTTTTCAGGGTTATTCAAAATGAACTGTAAACTTTGGAAATCTAACTCCTACGGTTAAGAAGTCCCCAATAAAATCTTATCGAAAAAAGGGACTAAGAGTAATCCAATATTATTCTTTAAAATTTAATAAAAGCAGTTTGAATCCACTTTTCATGTGTGACAGTTTTGGCACGGATTACAATTGAAAACTTCGCACAACTTTTTCGTTTTTGGCGTCTAGTAGCGTACTCTGTAAAAATAGACAAAAATAAGAATTGTCGAGCTTTCGTCCATTCAGCTTTTTCATTGACTTGGCACATAACCAAACTGAGTTCAACAAACTAAAATATGTATTTTTGGATGCCAAAGCACCTGTCGACAAATCACCGCCTGTCACTAGTGCTTGCCAAGAAGAGCAGACATCGTTGTTTGTGCTGCAAATGTATATGTGAGTAACGTTAGTGTCGGCGACACTGATAAAAATATTTCCTACAAAGGTTAGATAAACACAGTTATAGATAATACAATATCAACATTATTCTCTCCAGTACAAAAGCAAGTAATATATCATATAACCACACTTACAAGTCGCATTTATGATTTATGCATGTATTACTTGTGATCTTGTGACTTTATACTTTGTCTTCTAATGTAATGTCTTTTGATCTGCAATTTAAATGAATAGAGAGAAGTTGTATGAGAAATTAGTTTAGCTACTATTTATATTCAACTCGGCTTTGTCTAAATTGCTTAAATTGGCATTTCGCTAGACCTCCATTTACATTAGTGTACCAATGAGTAGTCTTGAATGTTAACTGTTTCAAAAGATTCGCGCACAATAGATGATAGGAACGATAGATGGTTCACTTAATAACAGTTCTTCATTTATCGGAAACAGATTAACACAATGTATGAATGTGTGAATAAAATCAGTGTGAATTATTGTAAGTAACATTAAAATTAACAATAAGTCGAGAAAACGTGTACGAATAGGTAAGAATGGTCAAACTAAATCATGAATTAGATAATTTATCAATTTTTATTTTTCTGATGGTGTTATTTGTTTTCCTTTTTGGAAGAGGTAGAATTTAAATATTTCTTTATTAATTTACTACGATGACCATTTCCAATACAATAATTATGACCTATGTATATGACATAGATTATTAAGGTCATATAGGTCATGAGTAAAGTTGACAGAAACAGAAAGCGCCATAGACTCGTACGCATCATAAATATAATACACGAAAGTAACTTTCGCATGTTTGCTATGTTTTATTGTGAAAATATATCACACTACTCAACGTATTTCGTATAGTGGAGGTTGTTCAACAGCTCCAGTTGTCACAGGACTTCTGCAATCAAATCAAATAGAGGCAACCCAATCACATGCTACGCGAGTTGCCTATGTGTTGGGTCGCTATAGGCTAAATTTACTGATAAGGGTCATACAGGTGATAAAGGTCACATTGGTCATAAAGGTCTTAAAGGCCATAAATCCACAAAGGTCACAAACAACAACTGCCAATCTCAAAGTTTTGAAAATATAAACTACCGTTTTTAGAGATTGGGTCTAATTAGTTATATTAGGTTGTCAAGAAAGGTCTTGCGGTTTTCAACCTTTAAATTCAAGTACACATATCTCAGCTCAAACAGAACTTTATTAATCGAAATAAGAACCATTCGAATCAATAAACTTTTGCCAACGAGAAACAAGTTTATTTATTCCGGTAACATAATATTCTGGAGTTCTAGAGGAGACGAAAGCATTGTATTCGTTTCTTTTATCGTCTTTATGTCTTCTGGAAGAAGTTGTCCAGATGTTTGAAAAAAGTGGTAGTCGATGGGCGAAAGGTCCGGTGAGTATGGCGGATGAGGCAGAGTTTCGTAGCCTTCTGTAGGGTCGGCTGTGCGACGTGGTCTCTAGCGTTGGTAGAATTGGTTCTTTTCTATTGACCAAAGCCGGCTGTTGTTGTCGAAGTTTGGTGCCTTTCGTCGATTTGCTGACAGTACATCTCTCCCTAGTCGTCTTGCCTAGGTTCAGGAAGCCGCGATGGATTAAACCAGCCGCGGATCACCAAACACCAATCACAAAAGTCACCATGACCTTCTTCTGGTGTAAATTCGGCTTTAGGAAGTGTTGTGGCACTTCGTCTTGATCAATTACTGAGCCGAACGACGCCGGTTGTCGTAGAGAATCCACTTTTCATCACACGTCACAATCCAATCGAGAAACGGATCGTTCTGATTGCGTAGAAGAATACGATACTTAAAATGACGATTTTTTTGGTCTTCGTTCAATTCGTCCGGGACTATCGTTCTTTTTTGTTTTTCCAATCTTCAGAAGCAAGGTTCCAAACGGTTGTACCAGGATTGGCCTCGACTAAGACTTTCAATTGATCCGATGGCCGACCACTGCGCTCCTCAACTTCAAGAGTCTTTCTTGACTCTAATCTTTTCAACGAGAAAATAATGTTATTGTGAGTTTAAATTATGAAATAACATAGGAAAAGTATAATTTCAAACTCCTATTTACTTTTTATAATGAAAAACGCGCCATTTATTGAGAAATCCGGCCGCAATTTTGAATCCGAAATCATTGAAAATTGAAAATTTTGTCAAATATATTCTGTAGTATTGTTTTGATTGAGGAAAATGACTGTGGATCAAGAAAAACTCACAATAACATTATTTTCTCGTTAATACTAGAGAAAAATTCATATTTCATGAGATTTTATGCAATATCCGCCATTTTGAAAAGATTAGAGTCAGTTGAGGTCGTTAAAAAAAAATACTATCATCAACTCCAACTATTGCCTCCACCTCCCTCCACAATTTGGAGTAGGTTAGAGTACTTTTTGGACTAATAAAAAAATATATAAAAAAAATAATCCCCAAATTTTCAGTACTATTCTCCATAAAGTCAGCTATATTTTTTTCTAGAGCATTTAATCACAATTCTGACCCCGGAAATCGAAAGATCACATCCGAAAACATTACGATAAGTGGTTTTTATTGAGTGAATTCATTAATTTCGAGATTGACGCTCCAAAAATGACGAAGAATTGTGTAAGTTTGGGCGTTAATGGGTTAATTGGCCATCGCGCAGCTGCGATTTAACACCGTTGGACTGTTTTTTTATGGGGATTTATTTTCATGTCAAGGACCATTGTTACTCCAACGATCCACAAACAATTGACGCACTGAAGGAAAACCCAATCGAGTTATTCCTGCAATAGAGCCACAAATAATCCTAAATGTACTGCAAAATTGTGTGAAAAGAAAGAACTACTGCCAAGCAAGCTGCGGCGGCCATTTAACAGAAATTGAACTGAATGAAACATTTAACTGAATTTTTCATAAATAATGGGAAGGCATACTTTCTTGAATAAAGCAACGATCATTTAAAAATATTCAACGATGTAGTTTTAATAGCAATTTTAAAAAGAAACCATCTGATGGCCCATCCTATATCTCTACATTTGACAGTCTAAGATATCTAGACGATCAATAAGCCTTCCTCGTAATACCTACTCATCCTTTGCATATTGAAAACGCTCTCTTTGGAGACGAGAGAAAATCGACGAACTCCTTTGATGCCGGCCGCATCGTTTTCGATAAGTTCCGTCGAAGCCCTATATTATGCAGATGAGGGTGTAAAGTAAACCAAGCATTGTTAAAGTCATCTCTTCCTTTTTCTCATTGTACTCGTACCTTTCAGTTGCAGCCATAACGCGGCATTTTAATATTTCATTTAAAGCACCGCCGGTAGGTAGGATATTGGGTTTCATTAAAAACGTTATTTTTTTAACCCCTTTTCAAAATGTTACCTCGAAGAAAGAGAATAAAAATTGAGAGTGTTTTATTTAATGAAGCGAGATGGTAACCAGTTCATTGTCATGCACCATTATATATCCCAGATCCGGATTTCGATCTCATTAGATCTTTTCAGTGTGATACATCTGACGGTGAATGACCAAGAACGCACACTAGGATGACACCTTCTAAATTTTAACATGTACATTCCGTTGAATGATAAGTAGGGTCCGAAATGTGCGGCACAACGCAGGGTCGGCACTATACATCTCTTATGATAATTAAAGTAAAAACCGTATTTTTAATCGCCTAATTATATACGCGTGTATTTCTTGCCCGTGCATTCGTGCGCCACTGACCGTGCCTGCTATCACGCACTGTACCGTTGCGGGAGCTATGGATAGTTAAACGCGGTTTACCGTGCGTTATGGCAAACTTTTCGGACCCTAATTATAACATGTCACTTTTTTTATAGTGCTATTATAATAACAATAATTTATGTTTGTTAACGTATCAAAATAAAGATTTTATTGGACAACGTGACCTGGAGGATAGGGAACATTTAAAACACTCCTTGTAGAATATTAACAACGAATGAACGAAATTGTGGTGCGTCACCAAAGTTATATTTAATCAAAGGAACGGAACTCCCTTATTATTCCAACTTGTGTCGATTTCTCGAAAGTTTGTTCGAGCATTAAACGAACTCCCAATAAAATTATCGTGTTGCGTATAAATGACGTGAATTTTTTTCCCAAAGGCGTTTTTAGAAATAAGACTACGCGTTGATATAATATATCTGAACATACGTATATAGTCTGATTCAAATTAAGTGCGCTGCATTGGTAAATTCGTTATTATTAAAGATACAAGATCGGTTAAATTAACAGACTAGTAGATTTTTTAATGCTGATTAAGGTCAGATAATTGAAAATACAATTGACCGTCGCGTTTTGGGTGTTAGGCTAGGATGAAAAATAATGAGGCTATACATATCTAAACATAATTACATTACAACACTCGAAAACTAATGGAAAATTAGTCTAGTGTGGCTGTGGAAATAAATGTTAGATACTAATTTAATAATAGAGTTTTTGGGGCATGAAAAATTAAATACTAATAAATACATGACATTATCCTATAATCAATGCAACAAAATAATACTATACGAGGTGTGGCTATTAAATAACCGGACTGGTGACATAACACGTTTTATTCGTTACCAATTACAGTAGCAATTTTTTCACGTTCAATGTACTCCTCTTGGCGATCTCTACATCGCTCCATTTGACTTTTCCATTGTTGAAAGCAGTGCTGGAAGTCCGCTTCTGTCAGCTGGTTCAGAACCTTCGTCGCTTTTGCTTTAACCGCTTCCACACTTGTCCCCGAATCTTGTCGTCTTCAGTGTCATCGTGTCTAATAAGCCTGGATCAGTGTCAATGTCGTATGGAATGTCAATCAAATTCTTGAGTCCTTTTGCTCGGGAGTGAGGAGTTTTGGTAACATTTTTACGCAAAGCCCTCGGATGCTTAGACGACGATTTTCGTGGATTAATTTACCTTTTTTTTTCAACGTTTTCGTCCGTTTTTGTTGAGGGGCGTCCGGGGCGCGGATCGTCTTCGGTCGTTTCACGTCCCTCTTTAAACCGTTTAAACCATTCAAAACCTTGTGTGCGGGATAAACATTCATTCCTGTACATTTCTTTTAACATTGCATAAGCTTCTGTAAAAGTTTTGCAAAGTTTAACAAGAAACTTGAGATTAACCCGTAGCTCCATCTGAACACTTAATATTTTTTCGACGCGTCACTGGTGCGTAGACTAATTCAATCGACTGCTACAGTCAAACTGAGCGACCCACTGGCTTTTCCAGTGAACTCAGGGTGGGGAAAGTATCGCCAGACACAGTTCTGTTCAAACTTGTCGCCACACGCTCGCAGTGAGCTGGTAGCAGCATCAGTTCGGTTATTTAATAACCACACCTCGTATTTGTTTTAAAACAGGTGATCGGCTTTAGACGTTCGAAAACTCCTAGTTTTCAATACATTTATCGACTTCTTTCTGAACAGCACGAATACTTTTCAGGAGATCCCTGCCATCTATCTGACAGTTCTTCCCGAACTGCATTGAACTGTATTATTGAGTGCGTCATTATCGTACTGTATTGAATAAATACTAGTTTTAAGATAACCTCACAAGGAATCGAGTGGAGTTAAATCATGTGACCTTGGAGGACCATGGAATTGGCCCATTAGTTCCAATCTATCTACCATTTTAAAAACTTTTCATAAAGTTACTAGTTTCTCTATAGTTGTGAGTAGAGAGTCATGACATTTGTTTTCATAGCATACAAGCCCAATTAAGCCCAATTTTTTACCTGATATATGAATTTAAAAATGAAAGGTAATTTAAGTATTATAGGTAGTATATTAAATATTAATTTTATTAAATAAAATTAAAGTATAGTAGGTTTATAAAAAAAATATTTGTAATTTTCACAGGGGAGGCACTGCTGCTTCTGCCTCCCCTGACGAGCCGCCACTGGTAAATAGTAAACCTTATAGAAGGGACGGAAAAGTCTGAAGTCAAATACGTCAATTTATTTTCCTTTAACAAATATCTCTATAATGTGATTATTTTGAATAGATGGATTAGTATTTAATATTGATGATATGAGTATAATATTTTAAGTGTTATGAATCTAAATATGAATAAAATGAAAATAATATTTTTCCTAAAGTGTTATCTAGAGATAATGTTGCATAAGACAAATGTATTTCATTTTCTATAGTTATACCTACATAATTGCAACAAGTCTGTATTCTCTTTTCTATTTTGCACTTCTTATTTATTTTCAACTTTGTCAACTTCTCGGAGCTGTAATTTGTCTTGAATTTAAGATAATATTCGATTGGCACAATATCTGATAGTAGCGTTTTTTTGCCCGCAGCTGACGTACTCGTGACGGTTGCGCGTTGGCCAGGCGGTAGCCGCCGTGGAGGAAGGTATGCGCGCCGGCTCCGAAGAGTACTCCGAACTGGCGGAGCTGGGGGGCGGCGGCGCCGGCGGCACGTACGGCCGCTCCTGGAGCCGGACGCCGGGCAGGGGCGGGCGCCCCCGATGCCGGCCGAGGCGGAGGACGTGCTGGGCCCCAACGGCAGCCCCAGGAGCCACCCGAGGAGCCGCTCGGGGCTGTACTACTCCCCGCCGGGCACCTCCTATACTATCATCGAGAGACCGTCTTCTGTCATGCACCACCACTCCTCCAGAGACTACAGCACTTCGCACTATAACTCGCTGAGCAGTCCCAGAGGTAAGTGTGACGTAAGCATCGGGTTGTTAAAAAAAGTCTTAAACACAAAAACTCAAAATGTCCACAATTTTCTGAAACAAATCGAAAGTATTGGCAAGGGGGCGTCCATAAATTACGTGAGGCATTTTTGAGAATTTTTTTGACCCTCCGCCCCTCCTGGTGAGATTTTGTAAGGTTTTCCTTAACTCCCTCCCCCCTAATCTCACGTAAGATTTTTTAAAATTTGTGTTTTGGCTGTAAACGCGTTGGATTATAAAAAAAATACAAAAAACTAAATTTGTTTTCTGGAGTGGGTACTGGAACCTTCGGCGTAGAAACGAAAAACTGGACGTTTTCCACGAAACACCGAACTACTACACTTTTCTCGACGCGCGTTTCGCCAACCAAGATGGCATCTTCAGGAGAAGATTAAAACTAAATTCTAGCCTACACACTTGCACTATTTATACCAAATTTGTTGCCACGGTTCACTGAACTCATACACTGAATTCATACTATAGTATGAATAAGGACAATGGTCCGATACCCACCAGTCCACTGTTTGCTCTGATAAACAAAGACAGTTACGGTTCAGTGAACCGTGGCAACAAATTTGGTATAAATAGTGCAAGTGTGTAGGATATAATTTAGTTTTAATCTTCTCCTGAAGATGCCAAAAATTGGTTGGCGAAACGCGCGTCGAGAAAAGTGTAGTAGTTCGGCGTTTCGTGGAAATCGTCCAGTTTTTTTTTAATTTGTTTTATTACTTTTATTTAAGACAGACGTAAACAAAGCAGGTTGGGACCTGTACGTGCGCTACTGTTACTCGGCTCTTTACGCTGCGACGTTCGTCGAGTCACGCATGTCGATACGGCTGGTCGATAGCGCTTAAACAATCGAAGGGCTACTGTGCTGCTCTACGGGGTTCGGACAAATACGACAAACACTATTATGTGAAATTTCGCCATATTTCATTCTAGAAAAATTTTTAACTTTGATTTAACTTTATTTTCACGCAATTTTACACCGTTTTCTACTAGAAAAAAAATTACGTGATATTTGTTAAAAAAACCCCTCCCCCCCAAGTGAGATTTGGAAAGCTTTAGCTTGACCCCCTCCCCCCCTTGAACACCTCACGTAATTTGTGGACGCCCCCCAAGCAAGAAGACTAGAACACGCGAGCTCGGGCGTGTTTCGGGCGGCACAAAATACGTCGAAAGATAAACTTAATATGGCGGCAGACTATTACCTGCGCAAAGCGGTAGCGCGCACAACTGCACCTTAACCTGAGAAAACACTGATTAACGGCGACGTAATTTCAATGAAAAATGCAGCTTGATTCTGCATTAAGTCAGTGAAGTAAACAAAATTGTACCTCGAAAATGCAAGGCACACTTTTTGGCTTCAATTTTACAAATTGCCTGGGACCGACATTGCAAACCAATCCATTTGTAAGGATCACTGTGAAGTCCCGTTCTATATGTTCCTCTTTAAGATTTTGCGACAATTTTTTCCTTTTCTAAGGTGCGGAACTATTTTTGCCATCCATTCGTCGTTTCTATTTGCATCCTGTCAAAATAAAAAGTTAAATATACAATACTGTTCTTTAATGCACAACGCATTTAATGTGCAGTGAATACTCAAACAATAAATTGCAGAGAAGTAAGATGCATAAAGAAATGTAAACATTCCACAAATTAACAACGCATACACTTGATAATATATACATACCGTTGGAACTGTAAACAAGGTTCGCTTATTCCCACCAGGATCGGGCCTCTTGCTCCCACAATTTTTCACACAGCATAATTTTACCATTTTGCTGGTTTTTACATTGTGCACATTGCAATTTAAAAAACACAAAAACGCATTAGGATTCGGGTACATTCAGTGTTAGACGCTCTGTTTACGAAACTCCCGAAGCTAAGAAATGCGGCGCTCTCAGCGCCGCTAATACTCTAGCGGATTTCGACGTCATTTGTGCCGTTCTCTCGGTATCTATTTTACGCGAGCTCGGTCTCCTTGTTCTAGTCTTCTTGTTGGCAAGTATGTTAGCCGTCTCAGCACAAACAACAGGCGGTAGAATTTTCAGGCTGGCAGAATGATGGCAGCTTTTGAATCCTTTACATATTAGTACTAGTCAGTTATTGAAAAAATTAATTTTAGAAATTAAAATTGTTAAATCTTTCTTACTTTTTTCCACATGTTATTTAGGTGTCTAATACTTTTAATTTTTCTCTTTATCACAACTATTGTCAAATCCTTCTAGCAATTTCACGTTATATGTATTCAAATGCACTATATTGCTTATTTAGATTTTTGTAATTTTCATCTCGAATATCCCACAATACTTCACACTCTTTACATAAACTTAGGTACAAAAAACACCGTTTAAGTCACGGTTCATTTAAGTCACTAAAAAGTGTTACGCTAATTTTGACGAGCAGTTTATTTTTGCATTTTAATGGAAACCTTTGTCTCGTAAGAAATATCTCGTATACGGTGCGAAGTAAACATATATTTATATCAATAGGCCAAATTTGAATCAAACATGTCTTTATTTAACAAAGTCATGAGTAGTTAAATTTTAATATACTGGTAAATACAGGGGAAAAAATGTACATTTTCGAACATAATAATTCATAACTCGACAAAAGAATAAAACATAAAGTTGAAATTTCTACAATTTATTAATAAGGGCCTAAGTAAAAGCCTCTAGTTTTTATTTTTTAACTCCTCAGTTATTCGCAATTTGCATTGAACGTGCTCAATACATTTGAAACGTATAGTAAGTGTTTGCACGTACGTCTGTCTGTTCCAGGAACCTATCTGGGCTCGAACCCGAACTTCAGCACCACTAGAACGCCCTCGTCGACGAACAACAAGAAACGGCCGATCTCCCCCGAGCAGGTGCTTCGTCTCTTTGGCACCAACAACCCTTCCGCCGCCAAAACCAGCATAGAGAGGCCGCGTCGGTCGCCGGCCAGCAGTCCCCCGTCCACCACGCACCAGCTCAACTATCGCCCCGTGTATGCGCCGAGCATCCACGAACTGTCGACGAGAACCGTCACGATGGTACGCGAACCGCAGGACGGCACCCACGGCTTCGGAATATGCGTGAAGGGCGGCAAGGAAGCAGGTAGGTTGGATTTGGTTTAGTTGTTGCCACGAAAAAAACAAGAAGTAGGGATGGGTAACAGTGGCGGCTCGTGACTATTTTTTTGGGGGGGGGGAAACAAATTTTATAAACATTTTTGTTTCCTAAATTTTTGTAAACATTGTTAGTTATATACCGTACAGCTAGGAGAAGGATCTCTTCTTGGTTAATAAAATATATTAAGTACATTTGTCTGACATAATGTACCTAAAATATGGTTTCAGCAAAAGCATCGGGAAGTTTTGGAGTTTCCGTCAAATTATTTTACAATTAAAAGACGCAGTGAAATAAAATACGATCACATTCATTCTTTGTTTGCCTAAAAGATGCAATTTACAAACGCAACTAATATGTTCGTGATTTTTTGAATGTGTCAATTGAACGAGATAAATTTTATTAGGTTATCAGATCTAAACTTCGTTCAAGCATCTTCTCCATGATTTGAAAATAATACACAGGGCCAACACAATAATTTATTTAAAGTTAAAGAACCACTAAGACATTTAGTGGTTGGTGTAGTGGACAAGACTTACCCTGATTAATTAAAGTGTTACTTAGATCTGGCCGCGGTACTAAATCTTTACCAAACAATCTATCCCCATAAGACAGGCGACTAACTTTGTACTTTATAAAATACTCGACAATATCATTGAACGTGTGAATATTTATTTGAGTGTCATTACAACTCGTATTATTATTATTATGAAACAAACTGCTACAATCGCCAGTTACCTCCATTATAATTTTATAAACATTCAAATAATTCCTTACGTAAGTAATATGGTCCCCTTTCAATAATTATTATTACCCTCCTATACCACTCAAAACACTTATAAAACCCAGCAAGAATAACGCCACTTTCCAAAGTTCATTTTCAAAACAGAGAAGAATAACAGACACATATTAAATGTTGTAGGTTAGGTTGTTATGTTCATGAAATCAAATAACATGTTTTCTGCGCTGTCACGTGTGAGAGGTGGAAGATGGTCGTGTTTGCCTCCGCTATGCAGTTTTTTAAATGACCTTTAATGCCACTGACATTAAGTGTTAAATTTATTAACAGACACATATGGGTGCGAAGCGCGAAACTCGTTATCCCATGTAAATATATATGTGAAAACATTGGCATCGGAGGCTTGCCACCACGGTGATAGACTAGGCGCTTGGTCGTTTATGAGGACTAATATGTTGCAATTAATAGTGCAGGAACTTCTTTCACATACAGTGGACGCCGCTTATAAGACTCACGGATATAAGATTCAGTCGCCTATAAGACTCAAAATCGCCAGAAACAGTCCGGAAGTATCCGAATACATTGAAAAAAACTCGGTTATAAGACTCACCACTTCGGATATAAGACTCAGTTTATGTAAAATATATAACTGAAATGATGATGAAAGTAACAAAAAACAAACAAAAATAAATATATTCTTTAAACCATCTTAAACTTTGAACTGATTATGTACATATGTTTGTACGTATGTATTTGAAGAGTTACCTTTTTTTTATAAGTAGATAACACGCTATTGTGTTGTATTATGTCTATTCACAGGTAAAATGAAGTTTGTGTATTACATACATTTTAAAATCTTGTTTTTCCCCCTTCGCTTATAAGGTTCATCCGCTTATAAGACTCACTTTTTGCTGGTCCCAAAGTGAGTCTTATAAGCGGCGTCCACTGTATATATGTTTATTAATATTTTTATTTTTAGAAATTAATTTTTTACCTGATATATGATTTTAAAAATTGAAGGTAAGTATTATAGGTAGGTAGGTTTATGTATATGAAAAAAAAAACTTCTTTAGAATTTTCACAGGGGAGGCACTCCCTCCCCTGACAAGCCTCCACTGTTGGGTAACTATCGGTAGCACTATCGATGCTATCGGTAGTCGAGACAATCGATATCCTATCAATAGTTTGAGGTCACGATCGTCAGTTTTATAATTTTCTGCTAAAGCTACACACATTTTTCAGAAAATAAATCTCAAAAACCACTACAACAATACTAATTTGTCCTGTTTTGTACCTAGCATTCGCCCATACCTAAAATCACACCACAGAAATTACACATGAAAGACGTAGGATACACAACTAAACCCTTGTGACAGAACCAATTGCCACAGGCGGGATTCGAACCCGCGCGGGTAATATCTTCTCACGTGGCGGACTATACTCACTAAGCTATCGCCGCGGCCAATATGACCCTTTTGACCATGTAAAACAACCTTTGTTTCAATAGTTTTGAGAGGTTTGTTTCAAATTTCATAATCAAGAAACCTATAAATCATAAAAACATAGACAGGTAAGTTCGTTTCCCACCCCATTTTTCTCTGTTATTTCTAGAACTATAAAAAAAATCTTTTTAGATGGGTAACTTATTTTTTCTTAAATTTAAAGAAATTAAAAGAAAAAGTAGCAGCTATTTAACTGAGATTTTCTTTTTAATAGAACCTACATTTTTGTATTTGATGAACTCCGCTTGTTATTATGATTTCAACAATAGGAAATATGTTGTACTTTCTTCCACAGATTTCTGAAATATAGACATCCAAAAAAAAAAAAAGTCATCAAATTTTGCCGAGAAGAAAAAAACGTATTTCTATTCTTAATCGAATTTATAACCTTATTTACTTGTCAAGACTGTCACATCATATGACAGACATTGTTTATTCTACAAATTGTGACAGTCAATTGTCAAAAGTTTGACATAACCGAAAAGATTAGACATGACCGCTATTTGCATCTCTCTCGTTCACAGCCAGAGTTGATGACGTTTTTTTTTAAATGTGTCTATATTATGCGTCGAATACATATGTAAAATAATATATCAGACAATATGGTAAGAATAGTATAGTAAGCCGCGGATAGTTTCTATTTGTGATTAGTAATAAACACAAACTGATTTATTTATTATGTCTGTGAAATACATTTTAAGGGCGATTAATTATTTGTTTAACGTATTTTAGTAAATAATGATTATTAGTACTTACCTAATGGATAATACATGGCAATTTTTATAAATGTTTATTTTATCGGAATAGATAACAATGCAAAATGACAGGTTCAAATATGCATCAAAAGTGACAATTTATTTAAATGTTTTCTTTGGTAACTACCTTAAATAATCATTAGATGTATTTTGCCTCAAATAATACTTATTTAGAAAATATGTTAAATACGTTAATATGATATGATTGTGTAAATTTGATCTTTTCTGCTCCTAGATTGAATAGTCTTCTGCAGTGTGACCCTCTTAATTTTATTAATGAAAATTGATAAGATGACTGCACGTACATAACATTTGATATGTGTCAGTAGTGTGGTATATATTAAACAGTATAATAATTTTTTTAGCAATTACACCGTCGTAAAAACTCACAGCTGCAGAAATACCAGCGCCTTCGCCATTTCCGAAAATTAATTATATTCCCTGAAAGTAGGCTTTCCTATTAGGCCAATTCAAAAGCATGTCCTTGGTAGGTTTAGGCCAAAAATTGTTATTTTGCAATCTGGCACTTGACAGCTTTTAAACTGTCAAGGTGCTGAAATTCTAAATTAAAGCAGTGTGTGTAGATTCTACGAGAAACTCCTTATAATAGTGTTTACACAATAGCAAAAAATATTTATGGTAGAGTTATATTTCAGAAACGGGCTGACAATTGAGGAAGCGTACAGATGTTTTTGATTTTTTATGATATTCTTGGTTGAACTTCGGAAATATTTCATGTCTAGGAAAAACTGTTCCAAAATGCCTCAGTTAGTCAGATATATACTCTGAAGATTTTCCTTTAATATTAGTTCAAGAACTTTGAAAAGGATTTAATATTTTCGTATTTATTGATGATTTTTTGAAAACATTCAAAATGTAGGTATTTCTTTACCGACATATTTTCACACAATCGACATATCACCTTCAACGTATGCTTATTAGACGCATAATTTCAAAAGATGTAATCCTATCAGAAGCAAAAATAAATGAACACTGTAGTATAAAAAATATCACAATTTAAGCAACCCTCAAAAAATGGGTGTATCATGACTTTCATTGTGCAAATCGGCTACAGCACGTTGCAAACTTAAGCATTACACAAAATTGTCCATAGATCAAGCTGTCAGAAATATATTTACATGTCATCCATACTGGAAAACAGTTCGAAAGACATACGATTTATTTTCCATAGGCAACTTGAGGTCATTATTTGAAGACTCGGTATAAGTAAAAATTTAGTCGGCAAATTGCGACTACGCTAACCAATTGATCGTGATTTACATTGAATACTTTAAATTCACTCCACCAAATTGCAATTAGTATTCCATCGAAAATTAACCACAACGTAATAGTCGATTATTTATCAAACTCTTTCTGTATAACTTAACAGAAACGTAATTCCAGGAAACGCAGCTGAGAAAAATAGAGTAGTTTATGTGATGACTAAATGGACTTCCTTTTCGAGCTATTTGTGTTCGAATATTTTAAGGGTACTCTTAGCTTTCGTCTGCCAAAGAAATTCGCAAGTAAGGACGACTAAAACTATTCGTTTTATTGATTCGTCTGCTATTTTTAGAAACGAAAAAGGGAAATGTATATATGGAAAAAAGAATAAATAACGATCTATCTCTTGTTCGCCAGACGCAATCGCCTGGCAGCGATTCAAAATGGCACGCTTTCAATGTAAATTGTTCGAATTAATCCTGATACAGACTGTTATGATCCAGTGGAGCTTTTACAATTACTACCATATTAATTGACAAATGGACCCATTTCAGTTCTAATCGTTTTTAATCGTTCTAATTTAATAACTACTGCACTGATGGCCTACAAGAGTAGAGCGAATTATTTAAAAAAAGAGTTTACTGTGATAGAAAGGGCCCGTGATAAGCTCTTTCAAAAATGGGACATAAACATAATGATACTCATGATGATGGCCAATTAAAGGTATATTTAAATGTTGGAAACCAATATTATTATTACAAATGACTGTCCAAGACTAATCAAAACTTATGGGTAATAATTTTCTAATGAACTTCTATAGTGAAGGGATAATGTGAATTGATTGCTGGTTACAAGCTCTAAAAATAGAACTAATTATTAGAAAGGTGTACTTGAAAAGGTTAAGGGTCATATAGGAAACAATAAGCATATTTTCACTTTATAGTGAAAGTTTAAACTATCAAGTTTAAAATATAATGTCTTTGATAACACCGGCACACAAAAAAAAAACTGTTTTCTGAACCCGAAGTCTGACATGTGACTTATTATGTATTTTGATGCGCTGAATACGAATCCGATGATCCAAAATCCCAATTTTGGGTCAAAATTGCCCAAGAAAATACCAAAGTCTATTTTTTGTACCCCTTACTCCTTATATATCGTTTTCGGAGTATTTTTAACCACAGAAAAGAATTATGTAGTCCAAATTTACTTGTGACACTGTAGTAACCCAAAAAAAGCGCATCTTTGGGTCAAAATGGCCAAAAAAATTTTATAGTACCTTACCTTTATATTTTGGTTACTAATGAGTTTTGAATAAACCATTGTTAGAAAGTCAGACAAAGAAACTCATACTAAAATTCAGAGGCAAAACTCGAACTGAAACTTACACAAGCAAACTCCTACTGAAACCCAGACGCACAACTTATATTGACACTCAGACAATCAAACTGTTACACAAACTGAAACGCAAAACTCACACTTGAACTATGACAAAGCAATTTAGAGAGTATAAGTTACAAAAAATAAGACAAATAAGACAAATTCGCTGCTTGTATGACTGAAACAAAGTTAAATATCGGTTCAAATAGCCAGCACAAAATTGTACTTTGAAAAAACACCTCTTAGTCATGACTTTATAAAAACAAATAAAACACAAGAAAAAATTAAAAAACAGAATCTTCATTACATGCAAAGTAATTGCGAAAAAAAAAGATATTTTGAAAGATGAAAAACTTAATCATCTGTTGCATGAATTTCCAAAGATTATCAAGTTTGGCCCAAAATTGGGTTAATGAAGGGTCAGAAGTAAATTTGGATTACGGAATCCTTTTCAGCGGTTAAAAATACTCCGGAAACGATATATTTGGAGTAAACGGTACCAAAAATAGACTTTGGCATTTTCTTGGTAAATTTTGACCCAAAATTGAGGTTTTGTGGAAGACTGGTGGGTAATGGAACAAAATGGATATAGGATTCGTATTCAGCGCATCAAAATGCATAAGAATTGACATGTCAGACCTCGGGTTCAGAAAATTTTGTTTTTTTTTGTGTGCCAGTGTAATTATAATAATAAAATTTCTTTACTTAAACCAGTTGTCTCTATATTCTTGTAACAGCATTTTGTAAAGGTCAATTGTTGTGTTTATATGGAGACATCCAAAAAAAACATCATCAACTCTGGCTATGAACGAGAGAGATAGAAATATCAGTCATGTCTAAGCTTTTCGGTTATGTCAAACTTTTGACAAGTGACTGTCACAATTTGTAAAATAAACAATAACTGTCATATGATGGGACAGTTTTGACAAGTAAATAAGGTTATAAATTCGAATAAGAATAGAAATACGTCTTTTTTTCTTGGCCAACTTTGATGACGTTTTTTTTGGATGTCTCTATATATAGAAACTCACAAACAATCATGTTTTTTGTTACATACGACTTGCTCTGGAAACTAACAAATCTTAATACATCAAGGTAGAGACTTTTACTTCAATTATTTAAATAAAAGAATTAAATAAAAACAAATGAAGATAAATGAAAAACACTTACCACTCCACCAATCACTCCACGACTGCGTTAAAAAAATCAACCCATGTAAAAGTTCTGCACTGTAAAAGCAACCTGACAATTAAAAGTTATCACATATTGCATTAATTTGGAAACATTTTCATACGTGATACGAAGTCTCTTTGTTGGAGATGTTCGCCATCCACACCCCAAAGACCAACCCCGTGTCGAAATTTGAATTCACAAGATTCTGGGGGCAATTCAGACATACAGGAAGAGCTTAGAAGGACGTTGGTGGGTAAAAACACTATCCTGACACACATTAAGACCTCTCTACAACAAATCTTGAGCATTTGGTCGTTGTCCATCATTTCAACCCTTTTCCAGACTCCATGATCCACCTCTCTGCAGTTACGCTACATTCAATTGATCTTCATGCTGCCAATTCAAATGGTCTCAGGTGCTACAACTCGCTTTCACCCTTTCACACCTCAAGCAACCCTCCAGGACTCGCCTAGAACAACCTCCACCCATCCGTTCTGGTTCTACCCCTGCTGGAGGCTGCATGGGGGTCGCTTGCTCTCGATTTCATATGTTGGTATCACTTGAAGGCTTTTGAATGGGCCCACCATTGCGGACCGCCGGTTAAACGCTAAAAATGTAATTCCACCACTACCGACCCCCTGAAAATTTACCGCTCTAAGGGGTTATAAGCAGGTTTATATGCGTGGATGCATGGGATGACTCATACAACCTTCCTGAGGATGCTCGGACCCATTCCGAGCGAACGATCGAATCGACAATTGCAAAATTAATTAGATATGCTCTGTGCGCGCGACAAATGTTCTTTGCAACTTGAGCGCATATAGAGCTGTTTCCTCCAGTTTGGCGAGTGAAAACGTGTTTGTGATTTCAAATTTCGACATGGGGTTGGTTTTTAGGGTGTAGATGTCGAACTCCTTAAGCCACAGCGTAGCGACTTCAGGTCATTAAAACCAACCATACAAGCTATCGAAAATATCAAACCGCAAGTCTCTAGCCAGAATGGAACGCAAATGGCGTTCATCATCTTAATCTGCAGTTAGATGTTGGCGGTGTAATTTGAGGGCACTCTGTATATCCACATTAAATAATTAATCACAAAATTGGATGTCGGTCCAACTCATCAAAAGGAGGGATGTAAAATACCTAACTTTATTTAGTAATTTATACATAAGAAAAATATTGTGTGCCTTTCTCGTCAGTTTCCTGAGTCAAATAATCCCTAAGTATGGTAATTTCGTCATTCGGTGTTAATCTCGTTTTTCTTTTCATCTCTTCCGTCGCACCTGTTCCTTAGCAAAGACCCAGGCACTAACTTCTCTGGTTTGAATAAACTTTGTGTGTGTTTTTTGCAGGGGTAGGGGTGTACATCTCCCGAGTGGAGGAAGGAAGCGTAGCGGAGAGGGCAGGTCTGAGGCCGGGCGACTCTATTCTCGAGGTAAACGGGACTCCCTTCACCGGAATATCTCACGAGGAGGCTCTGAAGGTAAGTTCACGGGATTCGACAGCAGTGGCGTCTCCTATTAAAAAAGTGCAGGGTTGCAAATTGATGTTTGTGACTCATGCGAAAAGTTTCGTAACTGAAAGTGTGTGTTTTTTTCTTAATTTTGCAAGTTATAAATTTCATTTTTCATTTGTTGTGTCGACACTACATGCTTTTTAATTTGGTCACCTAAGTGATTGACGTCAGTCAATATCAAATAATAAGCAGGAGGGAAAAGCGCATTTTTTATATTATTATTACAACCGCAAAATTATGCATTTTTTTTCATAAATGTCTTGATTGAATTTTCTATTAAAACTAAAGATTTATATAAGGTCTTCATATGTTTATTCAAGCCTTTTCCTAACACCTTTGCTTGACAAAAGCTGGTTATAGAATGGCTTAAAAACCTGGTTTAACGTCAAGGTAATTGGAATCAGCAAGTAACCTTATTCGACCCTGACAACTTTAATCAGGAAAATTTTACTGTTTCCAATCTCTATCCCGAGCTAGCCCTCGTTATTTAACAATTTTCGAAAATTTGACCTTCATTCGACCTTGCCATGACCTTGTTGATAAGTACCATTTGGGACGTAAAATTTCCCGCTCATTTTCAAATCCGGGGTCAAAAGTAGGTGTTCCCATTAAAAAAAAACACTTTGACCTTGAAATAACCTTGAAAATCAGGTTCAAGGTCAAAGTCATTGGCACAAATGCGTGGCCCCCTCTGCCCCCTTCCAACTTTTGTTTAAACGTTTTTTTCGTATCTAGCTTAGGTTATGAGAAATTCCGGTGGGGAGATTAAAATGGCCTACCGTGTATAGTATAGTAATATTATACTGATAGTAATATTACAAATAAAATGCCTTGATTAAAAAAATAAAAATAAAAATAAAAGTCACATGGTCCATATATTCGTGATCACGATACAAACTATTTTACTATAGAATTAGTTATAAATATACAAGTTGTTTAATTAGAACAAAATTGTCAATAGTGTCAATAACTTGACATTTGACAGCTTGTAAAATTATAAGTTCATAAATGTAAAAAATTGTAAAAGTTGATTTTTTTTATGAATTTTCTAGCAAAAAAATAACATTTCTATAGCTATTTAATGGTGGGTCAAAATAAAATGAATATAGTGAACAGGGTTTTTCTTTAATTTGCCACCTCTTTAAAAAGTTTATTTCTTGAAATAGAAAAAAGTGATTAATACAAAAGTCGCAGGATTTTGAAAATTCTTAATATTTTAATCAAAAAAACAAAAGACGATCGCACAATTAAAAAAGTTAACATATTTTATTTTTTAAATGGGATTCCCTATTGTGCGAGAGGGATCTAGTGGACTGTATTCGAATAAGGCACTTACGTTTTCTTCCGTAGGCCGCGATCTCCCAAGGTCTATATGCACGCGGGTGCTTTCCTTCCTCCGATGCACTTATGCCGGCCGGCGTCACTGATGTGCACTGCAGTTGGGATAACCCAAAATAGTCACTGATGCACTGTGCAAGTAGATGCACTAAAATATCTGATGCGTTGTTAACGTAGGAGAGAGCAAAAAGTCGCGTGTCTTGTCTTCGAGAGAGTTGAGTTAAAAATCATACTTGACACTGCTGTCCTGTGCCTTTTTGGAGCGGGAGTGAGGGAAAAAAATGACAGTGTATGAGTAATGTTGGTTGCATACACTTGAGGAGTAAAATTAATTAAAATATTGAATAAAGACGGAACATACCGCTCACCTAAAATGTTACTAACATTTTACCGGAGAAAGGAGAGAGGGAGAGAGGAGTTAAGGAGAAAAAGGTAGGAGAGATGAGAAGTGTAATTGGAGGGTAAAGGACAGACCTTGGAGACAGGTCCTTTGAGATTGCCCCGCGCTGTGCGCACCGTGACCACGCGTGTAACATTATCGCGACCAGGGTGAACACATTCAACTCGACCAATGTGCCAAGTTTGAGGTGGTGACAATTCATCCTTTAAGAGAACGAGGGTGCCTATTTCAATTGGCACTGAGGAATCTAGCCACTTGCTTCGTTGCAAGAGCGTGTGTAAATATTCCCGATGCCAGCGACGCCAAAAGTCCTAGTGCATACGGAGGAGGAGCTGCCAACGATTAAGACGTCCAAGGGTTATTTCTGTGACGTCATCATCGGGGAGAGAATTGAGAGGATTAAGAGTCAGAAAATGACCTGGAGTGAGTACTGAGAGATCTCTTGGGTCCGAACTCATTGCGCAGAGAGGGCGAGAGTTGAGAACTGCCTCGATTTGAGTAAGAACTGTGTTGAGCTCTTCATATGTGAGAATTTGTGTGCCAACGACTCGAGTCAAATGATGTTTGACGGACTTGACACCTGCTTCGAACAAACCACCAAAGTTTGGAGAGGCAGGGGGGATTGAAATGCCAAGATATGTGTTCATGCTCTGATGTGGAGTTTTTCATGAGAGAAGCCAGCTGTTTGGCAGCACCAACGAAGTAAGTTCCACAGTCTGAGAAAATGTCCGTACACGTACCACGGCGAGAAGTAAAACGACGAAAGGCAGCTAGAAAGGCTTCCGTAGACAAGGATGAGACTAATTCGAGGTGTATACATTTAGTGGCCATACAAACAAATACACATATCCAAGCCTTTTGGGACTTAACACCACGATGCTTTCCTAGAGTAATAAAGAAAGGGCCTGCAAAGTCAACACCTACTTTGGAGAATGGTTTTATTTGAGAGATTCTAGCAGCAGGGAGGTCACCCATGAGTGGTTGATGAGAAATTGGCCTTGCACGAAAGCACGTGTGACAACGAGAGATTACTCTACGGATAGCTCGTTTTGCGCCTAAAATCCAATATCGCTGAGATAGCAAATACTGAAGAGTTTGAGCTCCGGGGTGAAGAAAGACCTTATGAGTGTGATCTATTATGATATCCACGAGTCTGTGTTTGCTTGGCAAAAGACAAGGATGTCTTTGGGAGAAAGAGAGATAAGAGTTACTTAAGCGACCGCCCACCCTGAGAACTCCTGATTTATCCAAAAATGGAGTTAACTTCTTAAAAGTCCTTTGGAGTGGTCGCTGAGATTTGAGGCGATAAATTTCTGTCGAGAATTCCTCTTCTTGTACATTTTTGATAAGAAGGGTTAACGAATTTTCTAATTCTGAACGAGATAAATAACCAGACTGCTTGGCCTGAGCGTGTTTGAGATTGTGAAGAAATCTTAGAATGTAAGCCAAGATTCGTTGAATTTTAGAGAGTGAAGAGTATTTTTCAATTAGTTCAGAAAGAGTGTTTTTTGAAGGGGTTTGATTCTCTACACTGAGGAGAGTGACATGATGTTTTTCTTCATCAGTCTCTGGAATATCAGAGAGAGTTGGCCAATATTCTGACGACATAGAGAGCCATCGAGGTCCGGAAAACCAGAGAGAGTTTGAGATTAGAGCAGATGGCAATAGTCCACGGGAGGCGGGATCGGCAGGATTATCCTGCGAGCTAATATGTCGCCAAATTGAGGAAGGGACGTTCTCATGAATCTTAGTGACCCGATTACATACGAACGTACCCCATCGGTGAGGTGAGGAATTAATCCAAGCGAGAGTTATAGTCGAGTCTGACCATGCATAAACTTTATAGATGGTTATATGATCTTCGAAAAGTGACAGTACAAAGTTCATCAGTTCGGAGAGAAGTAGAGCTGAACAGAGTTCAAGTCTGGGAATTGATATGGATTTCAGTGGAGCAACCTTAGATTTTGCACAAATAAAGTTGACCTGAATTTTACCAGAGAGTAGAGTAGAGCGCAGATAAATAACCGCTGAGTATCCCCTAGAGCTGGCATCACAAAACCCGTGTAATTCTAGAGCAATGTAACTTTCGGGAATAATGTGACGAGGAATATGAATGTCCTGGATAGCAGAAAGTTCCTGTTTGAATTGAGTCCAAATGTCTAAAATGTCATCAGACGGGGGAGAGTCCCAATCAGTGTTTCTGGCCCAGAGCTGTTGAATTATGAACTTCAAATATAGAGTGAGAGGGGTCAAGAAACCTAATGGATCGAATATTCGAGCGAGGTCCGATAACATTGATCTTTTTGTACAGATTTTCTGGAGAGGCGTGATTTTAAAAATGAAACTGTCTGAGGAGGGAGACCATTGAAGACCTAATATTTTAACTGTCGAATCAGTTTCTGAGTCTAATGCAAATGGTAAACTGCTAGATGGCAAGTGAGTGAGTAAACCTGGGTGATTACTAGCCCATTTACGTAATTCAAAACATCCTTTATTGAGAAGTGATATGAGCTCTTGTTGAACTTCAAGAGCAGAGTTCAAAGAGTTGCTGCCAGATAATACATCATCGACGTATACATCGGTTTCAAGAATTTTTGAAACGATAGGAAACTCATTTTTAAATTCCTTCGCGAGTTGTAACAAAGTTCTAATGGCAAGAAAAGGAGAGCAATTCATACCGTACGTGACCGTATTGAGAACAAAGGTTTGAACTGGATCATCTTTTGAGAAACGCCATAATATCTTTTGATAAGAGCGATCTTTCTCGCGAACTAAAATCTGCCTAAACATCTGTTTAATATCTGCGGTGAATACCACAGCATGGAGACGAAATCTGAGTAGGATTGAGTTCAGATCTTGTTGAAGTTTGGGCCCAGGAAGGAGAGTATCATTGAGTGAATAATTATTCATGTCCTTTGCACTAGCGTCGAAAACTACTCTCAGCTTAGTGGTTGAGCTGTCCGGTTTAAAGACGCAGTGATGGGGAATATAATAAGAGTGCAAGTCTGAAGAAATTTCCTTACATGGAGACATATGACCTGACAACAGATAGTCCATCATAAATTCAGAATACTGAGAGAGAAGGTTTGGTTGGTTATAGAGACGACGTTCGAGTGAGTTAAGTCTTCGTAAAGCTAGGTCACGAGTACCTTGGAATGTTGGAAGATCCTTTCGGAAAGGAAGAGCTATTACAAAACGACCAGATTCCAAATGAGAAACGGTACTGGAATAATGATTTTCAGCGAGATTATCCTCGGGTGTCAATTTTTGAGAGCGAGGAACTTGCTCCAAATCCCAAAATTTAGTTACTAACCTTTCCAAAGAAAGATCAGCGTGAGAGAGAAAAGTGTTAGAGACGATGGTAGTAGGAGGTTTCTCCATTTTACCTGTAACCATCCATCCGAAGATTGTGTCAATGGCTACTAAACCATTCGAAAGGTTAAGGGTAGCACCTTTTAGAATATGACCAAAAGTGTCAGCACCTAATAGCATATCTATAGGGCCAGAGATATTAAATTTAGGATCTGCCAAAGAGAGATTTGAGAAATTCGATAATATGGTATCTTCGAGAGAGACAGAGGGCATATTCGAACAAATCCTAGAGAGAACAATAAAATCCAACTCAAATGTTGGAGAGGTGTCATGACAAGGTCTAATACTAGAGGAGACGATTTGAGAAGAGTGAGCACTAGTCTGACCTATGCCACAGACTGAGATATTAGACGAGCGTCTAGCTAACCCCAGTTTATTTGCACAACGAGAAGAGATATAGTTAGAGTCGCTAGCACTATCAATAAGCGCTCTAACTGGTGTAAATTGTCCGTGTCCATTCAAAACACCAACCACGGCAGTAGACAACAACACGAGAGAATTATCGTGCGATAATAGAGTGTTAGATGTAGAGAGCGAATCATGAGGTGAGTGAGTCAAGGACGTCGAAGATGACGCTTGAGATTGAGTCGAGTGAGTGTTAGGCTGAGAAGTACTTGGAGACGAGTTATTGTTCGGAGCATTTGAGGAAAAATGTAACAATGTGTTATGTTTCTTGGAGCACTTCCTGCAATTGGAGACAATTTTCAACAGAGTGTTTATGTCCTAAGCAGTTTGTACACCACTTATTCGTTTTCGCACAAGAAAATCTTTCTTGAGGAGATTTCATAAGAAAATTGGGGCAATGATAGATCGAATGGTCAGCTTTACAAAGCGGACACGACATTTGAGTGTTAGTGGTGAGAGAAGTAGAGGTAACTGATCTGCTTGTAGAGTATTGCCTGGGTTTTGACTCCGACTTTGATAAATCAGCTGCTTTCAAGTTAAAATTCCTAGATAAGGCAACTTTACTCTGAGCGTCGCACTGTTTATCCAGAAAGTCTAGTAAGATTTCAAAAGAATCTTCCGTATTTGAAGATATGTCATGAGAAAGTTCGAAACGTGTAGCAGTTGATTTATCCAAGCGATCAAATAACATGTTAAATAAAATAAAGTCCCACTGCTTGACTGGAAACTTCATATTTTTTAAAATAGAGACATTTTCACGAAAGGCATCCACAAGAAAGCGAAGAGCCCCAGGACCTTCGGAGCCGCCGAGTTTTTTTTGTATTTTCTATAGCATGCCAATGAGCTGTAGCTATAATAAGAGGATTGTCATACCTCTTGACAAGTGCATTGTATGCAACTAAGTAATTAGCGCTATTAAGCGGAGTGGCCCTTGTCAAATTAAAAGGTTCACCTTTAAGGCACTGTAGCAAATAATTGAATTTTTCAATATTTGATAGAGAGTCATTTTCATGAATGAGAGAGCGGAAACTATCTATAAAAGTTTGCCACTGAGAAACATCGCCATTAAATTGCGGTAAACCAATTTTAGGGAGTTTTACATTTTGTTTTACACCTACAGATTTAGAAGAAGTATCTAAAGTATCTTTACTGTCACCAAAAAAGTTGTTTGAAAACAGCCTGTACATGAAAATAGTGAGAATTAAATTCTGTTTGTACTTTATATTCCTCCTCTAAATCACCGTCTTCCATGGTAGAAACGATATTCAAAATATTGGTGTGCTGCTTATCAAAGCCTGCTTTAATTTCACTTAAAACAGCGAACCTACATTTAAAATTATCATGTAGAGATTTATCTGTGAGCGCACTATCTGCAATTTGTCTAAGTTCTTTTATGTTAACAATGTGAGTTTGCCTAAACGCATTGGCTTGCTTTAATTTAGACATTGTGAGAGAATAAAGAAATATTTAATCTTAAAAAGAGAAATGTCAACACTTAGTATGTATTCAAAATTAAACTAAGCGCGAGAGTAACTTTATTAAAAAAAATAACAAAGTATTATTGAGAGAGAAATCAATTTGAATCGTCAAATAATAAAGACCGTAAAGTTAAGCCTTTATTTTTGAGAGAGCGAGTGTAAAATTTACAAGTATAAATAAACACGGATAAATAAGACAACGCGAGAGCAAAAAACGCTAGCAGTACGCACAGCGTGAGACAAAAAACAATAACACCGTCAGCCAAGCGGTCACCTGACACATGCGGCTAGAGATAAGGAAGGAATGTACCGAGAATTGGCGGTAAAATATCAATAAAATAATAGATGATAGGCGTCTATTATTAAGTATATTTAATGAGATAATTATAAAAATGCACCAACAGATCAAGGGAAATCCGGGAGAAGGTACCAAAAAATATGTGCGAGAGGGATCTAGTGGACTGTATTCGAATAAGGCACTTACGTTTTCTTCCGTAGGCCGCGATCTCCCAAGGTCTATATGCACGCGGGTGCTTTCCTTCCTCCGATGCACTTATGCCGGCCGGCGTCACTGATGTGCACTGCAGTTGGGATAACCCAAAATAGTCACTGATGCACTGTGCAAGTAGATGCACTAAAATATCTGATGCGTTGTTAACGTAGGAGAGAGCAAAAAGTCGCGTGTCTTGTCTTCGAGAGAGTTGAGTTAAAAATCATACTTGACACTGCTGTCCTGTGCCTTTTTGGAGCGGGAGTGAGGGGAAAAAAATGACAGTGTATGAGTAATGTTGGTTGCATACACTTGAGGAGTAAAATTAATTAAAATATTGAATAAAGACGGAACACCTATATATTCGCACATTTTTGAAATCAACTTAATTTTCACATTCCAAAAATATATAATACATCTGTAGCCGTATTGGATTAGCCGTTTTTGACTTATTTCATTTTAAATAATTCGATCTAGTTATCTGTGCGTTTATGTTTAGGATATATTAATTAAAAGTAATTGTTTCCATAGTGATTCATAGCTAGTGCGATAAAACGTCACATTTTTATTTTTAATCGCCAGGCATGACTAACTAGACCGAATTATTTAAAGTGAAATAACTCAAAAACAGCTGGTCCAAATATATGCCAGACATATTATACAGTAGGAGTTACCGTACTACGTACATAGGCATATATTAAGTGCTGTATAAATATATCAAAATTAGGTGAATGTATCTAGGTAAAACATAGGTCCTATCTTGGTAACCTCCGTACGTACGTAGAACCCAGGATATGCCTATGTAAATTTACCTAATTTTGACACAAAAGTCCCGCATTTAATATATGCCTATGTACGTGGTACCGTCACTCTCACTGTATATTTCTATGTGTTCCATTTAAAAAATAACTGAAGTTAAAACTGTCAAGAAAAAATCCTACAGCTGCTGCCTTTATCTTTTTTCTCTGTCAAGAAATAATCTTTTTAAAAGGGTGCATGCAAATTATAAGTAAAAGCTCTGTACAAGTAAATGACTGGTAGCGACAAATATACCGGGTGCCAACGAAATCGTTATACAAGGCGTTATTCAGTTGTCTAAGTTAAAAATTTTGAAATCGGGTAGTCGTTGAGATGAGATGATATATTTCATAAAAAAAAAACAATTAAACATCAATTCCAGTTTTTCCGGAATTGAACTCAAGTCAAGAAATTTTAATAAAAAAATGGAACCCTGTATATTTTTTTATACAGTTGGATAGAGCTCAAAATTCCCAAAAGTTGCATTAGTTTTCTAGTTGCCTCTCTTTTTTTGCTCAAATTAAAAGAAATGGCTTTTCACGAAATGGGGTACATTTTAAAAAATATTTTAAATGTCAATTTTTCTCTTAACATTTCTAGAAAATTTTAATAGGAAGAGGTACTTATTAAATTCTAAGATTAAAATATGTTTAATGACCCAATGAAAAATGCCTAATACAGTACATATCCATTTATTGTTTTAGAAAAAAAATAAGTAGTTTATACCTAGTTTTTTTTTGCATGGTAGATACAAGCGAATGTCTTTTTTTAACAATAAATGAATACATACTGTATTAGGCATCTTTTGTTAGGCCATTAAACACATTTTAATTTTAGAATTTAATGAGTACCTCTTCCTATTCAAACTTGACTCGAGAAAAGTTAAGAAAAAAATTCAAAATATTTTTAAAATCTACCCCATTTCGTGAAAAATCATTTTTTTTATTAGAGCAAAAAACCACTACAAACCCCTAAACTATTTCTGTTTAAACTGTTTGTTTGACAGAAGCTTTATCGGTTATGTGATAATGCTGCCTTATTGAACTTTGGAAAAATACCTTCCAACGCCGCCATCTTGAAAACAAATGCACTTGTGGTATGCCATTGAAAAGGAAATTTTGAGCTCTATTCAACTGTGTAAAGAAATATACAGGGTTCCATTAAAATTTCTTGACTTGGGACCATTTGAAAACCGTAATTGATATTCAATGTTTTTTTTTTATGAAAAATGTGCGTTTCAACGACTTACTCCTTCTACCTGAATTCCAAATTTTGAACTTTAAAGACAACTGAATGACGCCTTGAATAATGATTTTGTTGTCATCAGATATACACACTCGTACATTGTCACAAATGAACTACTCTTATTATGATCAAAATTTAAAAAATCAAAACGGCGTTTTTTGATAATTTTTTGGAGGTTGTGCTATCTGCAAAGCTTAGTAGCTACCGACCGCCACTGATCTTCGTTAAATTAGGATATTCGTCGGGTGGCTTTCTCAACTTGGCGCCTTTGTTTTAATGGGCGCTTTTTTAAAATAAGCAGCACTGTAGGCTGAGAGATTAGCTGGGCATAAGGGCACTTTATTCGACAATTACCCATTGATAACACAAAATTGCGAAATATGAGGTAACGAAGGAAACATTCCAGAAAATAGCAATTTATGATGTAAGGGAAAATTCCTTTGAAACGGACATTATTCTTATTTCGACTGTTTCATACCGTTTGTTTTGGAACTACGAGGGAGAGTCAAATGAAAACCGCAAAAGCGCAGTTAAAAATCTTTTTCTCTTTCTATGCATTTGAAAATTTACGGTCATAGTCTTTGACGTCTTTTTTCCGAGCTGGTAGTACGAAGCAGTGCCAGTAGGTGGGGTTGAAGCTGAGTACTAGCTCATCAAGATTGTTTCTGGCTGATGGTGGATCCAGAGGAATTATTCGATTTTTATGGAGTGAAGATGTGAAACTGGTCGATACTCATCGGAAAATGGATTCCGAATGTATGAAGTATGGAGACGCCTGTCTGTCACAACTCGATGAGGCTGGCCTGGACGGATAACATCAGTCAATATAGTACCTTCTGCAGATTTTCTGCATCAATCGTAGACTTGCCGCTGTGATAGACAGGCGTCCCCATACTTCGTATGCATTCTCTGATGTAAATTAATCGGATGCACATCTTCACTCCATAAAAATCGAATAATTCTACTGGATCCACCGTCAGCTGGAAACCATCATCTTGATCAGCTATTACTCAGCTCCAACCCCACCGGCACTGCTTCGTACTACCAGCTAGGAAAGATATCAAAGACTCTCTGTAAACGCCTGGAAAGGAAAAATATCTTTAATAGCGGTTTTCCGGTTTTCATTTCATTCTTCCTTGTAAAGATATCTTATTATTTTATCAATAAATAATCAATCACCAGTAAATCTGTATATTTATAGAAACATGCTAAATAACGCATAACAGATTACATATAAGACTATTATTGCAAATTGTCCATTTCATGGGCATCTTTTTTTGAATTACACAGCTTTGCCTATGAAATGGACAATTTAAACAGCTATAAAAACAGATTAGGACTAATTCTCTGACTAATCCTCTTCAACATGGTCCGATTCCTCACTGTTTTTGAGATATTTCGATTTTTCAAATTTTTCGAAATTTTACTACGTTTGGACGAAAAACATTTAGAACATCGTTATACAGAACGCTACAATAAATTTGAGGGTACCGTTGGATTCAATATACATACGTTAAATTTGCTACGAGAAACAACTTCGCTTGATCCCAGAAAAAAATGTAAACTCAAGGCAGTATCATCTGAATTCCCAAAAAATTTCGAAATTTCCAAAAGTGGCAAAACTGTGGCAAAACGGAGTGACAAAATGGCCATTTAAGTATGGGACTTGTGTCCCAAATACAACAATATACTTTTACAACATTTTGTCGATTTTGAAATTTTTGGAAATTCAGATGATACTGCCTTGAGTTGAATTTTTTTCTGGGATCAAGAGAGGTTTTTTCTCGTAGCAAATTTAACGTAGAATCCAACGGTATCAAATTTATTGTAGTGTTTGACATAACGATGTTCTAAACGTGTTTTGTCCATTCGTCGTTAAATTTTTAAAAATTTGAAAAATCGAAATATCTCAAAAACGGTAAGGAATCGGACCATGTTGAAGAGGACCTTGTTCAGCGTCAAATTTCCTGTACGATCTCAAAGTTTGTAACACGAGCAGCCAAACACCCTGTATAGGGTCCTTCACGGTGAGTCGTATTATAAACATTTTGGGAGAACTATAAATGTTGTGGAGATGAATGTTTTTATCAGATTTTTATCAAATTTATATTTAATGTCAATATTTTAAATGGCATGCTATATTTTTTATGTTTTATCTAGTTTTTACTCAGTAATATAGACTTACTTTCATAACCGTTGTCTATCTTTAAAATGAACGGTTTTTAGAGGTATTTCAATTTTAAGAACAAAAAAAATTAAATTGCAAACCCCTAGAAATAACAACTTTCTATGGTAAAACTCTCAAATGATTAATTTCACAGCCACACAAAAAAAAAGTTTTGGCCCAGGGGGCTCACTATGTGTCCTGTATGTTTTCGGGGTCGCTGAATCCGAATCCAAGGTCAGATTGACTCCATTACGTCAGGATTTCGCCATAACCTCAAAAAAACCTATAATCAACGCTGTTTAGTCCTGTAACTTTGTTACTCAAGCTTTAAATTAAAAAACCAATCTGTTAATCCACATAAACCCATAACCCTATAACCTCATAACCCCATAACCACTAACCCTATAACCCCGTAACCCCATAACCCCGATACTAAAGAAAATTAATCATCAAAGTCAATCTGCATTTTATCAATGTTACAAAAAAAAGAACCCATAACCCTATAACTCCACAAATCTATAACCACTAACCATATAACCCCGTAACCCCAAAACCACATAACCCCATAACCACTAACCCTATACTCTCGTAACTCAATAACCATGTTACTAAAATCGTCATACTCAATCTCTCACAGCAAAACAACTATCGTGGCATGGATTCCACAAAACTAATGCTGTTAAACCCTATAACCTCATAACCCTATACATTCTAATTAAAAATACCATAACCCTAAAGTATCGGACTCAATTGTAAATCTATTTAATATTTGTAAAACTGTCAGCATCAATGTTATCCGATGTACACCGCGAGGAGGTTGCATGAACGGATTTCGTACACTATATAGCTCTTATGAAGGTTGTTTTTGAGAAGAGCGAATAAACGTAAGTATATATAAATAACAATAAATAAATCTACAAATAATTAAATAACTTCAATAAAGTTTAAGGTAGTCCCTTTTTTAACTGTGGATGAATAGAGTAAAAAAAGCGAACCTATAAAAGTTGTTATGGAGTTATTGGGGTTATGGGGTTATTTGGTTTAATGAAATGTGTTTACGGAATCTTCAACACCTGAGAAATTGCCATAATGAAGATTGCCTGTGATGATTTATTTATTTTTTTGGTTACAGGGTTATGGAATTATGGGGTTATGGGGTTTTGGGGTTACGGGGTTATAGGGTTAGTGGTTATGGAGTTATAGGGTTATGGGTTCTGGTTTTGTAACATTGATATGATGCAGATTTACTTTGATGATTTATTTTCTTTAGTATCGGGGTTATGGGGTTACGGGGTTATAGGGTTAGTGGTTATGGGGTTATGGGGTTATAGGGTTACGGGTTTATGTGGATTGTGTTTTTAGTTTAAAGCTTGAGTAACAACGTTACATGACTAAACAGCGTTGATTATAGGGTTTTTTGAGGTTATGGCGAAATCCTGACGTGATGGGGTCAATCTGACTTGGATTCGGATTCAGCGACCCCGAAATCATACAGTAAACATAGTCAGACCCTAGGGCCGATTTTTTTTTGTGTGGCTCTGTTTTTTACCATCTGAGTAAACCGACTTTCTATGTAAGTCGGTTAATTTAAATATAACATACTGAATTTTATATTATCCAAAATAATAAGAAGGCACCGTATAAAAAATTAAACGAATCAATAACAGTCACAGCAAAGTATACAAAAATACATTTATTTATTGATAACACCAAAAAGTTATGCCCTTTTTTATGCGACAGCATCGTTTCCAGATTTTTACCCCAGTCTTACATCTACATAAAATAATAATAAGTAAAACCTATGTATATACTTATATACATACAGGGTTGGAACGTCCAAGATTTCAAAGCAGAGCATTAAAAGATAAGAAAAGAATAAACTCTGACAGATAGAGGAACTGACAGAGAAATATTATATCCATAGTTGCCAGACTGACATGGCCTTTTAAAAGTTTTATGAGCGTTATTCTCTGTCTTTCGTGATAGGGTAGCAATAAAATATGTAGGCGGGACGCCCCGCCCATAAATTATAATGCGCACGTGTGAATTGAATTATTATATCGTTATTGGTCTACGGAAAATAATCACTTGAGTATTTCTGTGCGTAAGCAGTATCCCCAGAAGTTAAATGTTTGGGTTGGTATTTTAGGCGATTCCATCGTTGGGCCATTTTTTATAAACGTTCCTTAAATGCCAACAAATATTTAACAAATAAAACAAACTGTTTACGGACATGAACATGGAAGACCATGAAATTTAAATGATTTATGGGCCAGAATTGTACAAATCCTAAATAATATTTCCCCTGAAGTGTTAGAACGCGTAAGAACTGAGTTTTACGATAGACTAGGTTTATATATTATTTATATTTGATTTATATTTTTATTTTTTTATTTTTTAAACTTCAATTTTATTTTCTTGCTGATTGGTTAGTTAAGGAATACAAACATTTGAAAATAAATACAATTATATTCGTACATAATTGTATCGTAAATAAATACAATTATTAGTCCCACTCACTCAAATTCGGTAGGTGGTGGGCGGTGTCTATCCACTCCACTTTCCAGTTTCTGTTATGCGCAGGTAATGTTTTACATCATACGTTTCTAATACATACACAAGCGTGAAACACTGGCGCATCTAACTGTCTTTGTCTGTCCTTACTGGTGTCTTTTAACTTATTCTCTTCTACACATGTATCGCAAATATGTAAAGGTGGAATTTCCTATGGTGTATATAAAAAAGTGCTTGAATGACAGATAATGAAATCATTTTTCAAAATATATTTTCAATAGAATAATAATTAACAAAATTTCGGATGGATTACACGGAATTACTCAAACACGAAACTCAGGCGTTAAACGTGCTAACCCAAGTAATGAATACATTTTTTTTGTTCGTACCAAATTAATATAAAATTCTCTTTCGGAGAAACCATTTTAATAATGCGAAATGAAAAGCTGAAACGGCTGTGCACATTGCAGCCAGTGCAGCTGTTACAATACTGTGCAGCTATGGTTTTATGTTTCCATATGCTACGTTCACGGACTTCAAGTACTTCAGACCAGTAATATCAAACATTTTTTTTCTAGTCGTTCATAGGGACCATATTTAATTTTATATGTGATGGAATTGATGTGCATGAAGTTTATATTAAAACGTGATGTAGAGATACACATTTTGCATAAACAAAAGATTTATGTTTTAGCTTGATAAGTTTTAACAAAATATTAGTTATATCAGTAGTTTTAAATGTACTTCAAAAATTATTAATACAGTCTGTGAAGTGAGTTAATACAGTGAGTTTTTGAAGTGTAACCTCCTCCATTATCTCGAAAACGAGGAACAAGAAAATAACTGGAATTTGCAAGAATAAAAGGCTACAGGAGCTGCTAGTTCTAATTTTTTAAATACAAATCGTTTTTTTAAGAGAAAAAAAATCCCGATCATTTCTAGAATTAGGTACGATATTTACTGTTTCAAAATTTTGAGGTTAAAATAGTTTTCTGTCAAATATCGTCACTTAGAAATATGATTAAGGGTAGGCTATTTATTATTTTGTTAAGTATTAGGTAAGTACTACATAATTTATTACCATTGTTTCGAAATTAAACAAAAGCCACATCAGAATTTTGTACAAATTTTGTACACATTCCCAAAAATAAAAAGTGTGAAAACTGGTACATATTCAAGATAATTTTTGAAAATTTGGTTCATTTGTTTACACATCATCTTACAGAGTATTTTTGCATGTTTTTGTACAACAAATAATTTTATAGACCGTCGCAAAACCAAAAAAGTTTTGTTTAAAGACTGTCATTTTCTAATGATCGGTATAGTATTCAAAATTGATTACACAGCCACACAAAAAAAAATAAAGTTTCTGACCTGGGGGTCTCACTATGTGTACTATATGTTTTTGAGGTCGTTGAATCCGAATCCGGGGTCAGTTTCATCCCAGCACGTCTGGGTTCGGCCATAACCTCAAAAAAACCCTCAAATTTGCTATATCCGTTAAAACCACAAACCCTATGGCTCCGAAACCTCATAATCCTACAATACAATAACCAAATGATCCCACAACTCCATAACCACATAACCCCATAATTACATAATCCCATAACCCTAAAAGCCGATAAAAAAAGTTTCTGACGTGGGGGTCTGACTATATGTACTTATATTTTTGGGGTCGCCGAATCCGAATCACGTCTGGGTTCGGCCATAACCTCAAAAACCACCCTCAAATTTGCTATATCCGTTAAAACCACAAAACAATATGGCTCCGAAACCTCATAATCCTATAATATAATAACCCAATGGTTGTATATTACGTTGGATTACGGCATGTACATGTACATATACAGTCGGAGTTCTGGCATTCCCAGATTCATTAATTTATTTACAGATTTATTTATTTATAGTTTTTTTATGGTGTATATTTGCTTGAGAACTGTAAAATCAGTTTCATTATGAGAGATTGCGTTACATGATTACAGCATCGAGTTATAGGGTTATGTAATTATGTGGCTATGTGGTTATGTGGCTGTGGGGTTATTGGGTTATTGTATTATAGTATCATGAGGATTAAGAGCCATAGGGTTTGTGGTTTTACGGATATGGTGAATTTCAGAGTGTTTTTTGAGGTTATGGCCGAACCCAGACATGCTGGGATGAAACTGACCCCGGATTCGGATTCAGCGACCTCAAAAACATGTAGTTCACATAGTGAGAGCCCCAGGTCAGAAACTTTTTTTTTTGTGTGACTGTGTTATTTTCAAAAATATATTTAAAAAAAAAATTGAAGAGTCATATCATATTGAGATATGTCTTACATACCATCTTATAAAGCTATCTTTGTAGATTTTTTTCGAAACGCCCGACAAGATAGATAAATTGGAGGAATTTTATACAGAGTGTATGTTATCAAGTGTATTTCGATGAAAAGGAGTTTATTAGATTATTCCACATTATCCGCAGAGATCCGCATTATATCCGCTTCCTGTATAGCGGGTGCGGATACGGATTTTTTATTTTGACGGACCACCCGCGGATACGGATCTCCGGCATATCACTAGTATCGAACCGTCTATTACCGAACCGTCTAGAACCGAACACTAGTAACCGAACTCTCTATTTATTGAAAATATTTCTACTATTGATTTAAACAGTAAAAAACATCTTCAACACTGATGAAACTGTTGTTGACAAGTCACCAATTAAATTATTTTCTTCTATGATACCTGCGTTAGTCTTCCTGGAGTTTAGCTCTAATCTGATATAATATCGTCAATCAAATTATTATTCTTTCTCAGACGTTAATACCTTCTTAACCATCGTGTTTCGCAAACAACTTATCAATCACATTTATATATGTTTTAACGCCGTCTGTCGAAATGTTGTGTATAGACGAGCTCACATCCATCATAACGATTAAGACTTTATCGGCAACACAGCGTAGGATAATATAATTAATTCATAAGATTACAAGGTCCGAGGGGATAAGAAAAACTGCCTTCGCCTCGTAGATGACAATTTAACAACATCTAAACTCACCCAATAAAAAAATTGTGCTTTATTTGCAAGACAAAGAATCTACACAAGTACTTGAAACAATAGGTAATAACCTTTATCTAAGTATTATTACCGATAACGTTGTAAGGAAGAAGAAAATATACAATTGTATTGATAAGAGCATTATGCTTTTTGCAACAGTTTGTGTGGGAAAAACATAGTTTTATTGAAAGACTACAGCCCATTCACCGATTTTACCTGAGGTAATACCAGTCGTTCACCCGTGACTACGTTTCACGAAATGGACAAACTGCACGTCTATAGTCATTCCATTATATTTCATATTACATAAAAGGACTCAAGTAAGGCGAATAGGGATGCTGAGGAGCCACGGGAATGTTTTTAACGGCTAAAAACTTGTTTACTGAAATGGCTATGTGACATGGCGCATTGTCGTGATGCAACATCCAGTTGTTCTTGATGTTTGGTCTCACACGCATGACCCTTTTTCGAGGTTTTTCAAGAACCTCTCTGTAAAAGTGTTGATATACTGTTTGGCCTGGAGGCACAAACTCTTTGGAACTCTGGACAAATCAAAAAAAATTCCGAAATTAGCTCACGAAGCTACGCACGTGAGGCCATGGAACATTCTATGTCTTTGGACCCATGACGTCATGCGTCACATACATGATGCTCGATCGAGTTTTTCCCTACCCCAGATTTTGCCCCTTCAGATTATACGTCGGGCCGGCGAACAGATGTAGTAACCGCCTGACGTGACGCATGACGCAATATTTTCCAGGGGCAATCCCATAATAAAGACCCCTTCAGGTTATACGTCGGGCCGGCGAACAGATGTAGTAACCGCGTGACGTGACGCATGACGTGTCACGACCATAATAAAGACATAGAATGAATTTGATCTTCGACTTGCTTATTCTTGCTTTTTTGGGTCTTGGAGAGCCTAAAGTGTGCCATTCCATGCTTTGGCGCTTGGTTTCTGGGTATTCAAACACCCAAGTTTCGTCACCAATAATGACACGTTTAATAAAATGGGGATCGTTCAATCGATTCTAAAAAGTCAAGACAACTTTCTCTCCTGATGTCCTTTTGTTCCTGCGAAAGGTTTTTGGGAATCATTTTTGTGCAGATTTTTCTCATCCCCAATTCGTTAGTGAAAATCTGATGAACAGTGGTCTGATTTAAATTGAACTCTTCCCCGATCATTCTTGTCGTCAACCAACGATCTGAACGCACAAGATCCCGTATTCTATCGACATTCTCATCGGTTTTTGAAGATGAAGGTCTTCCGCTGCGTGGTTCATCTCCAATCGACTCTCTTCCTTCTGAGAATGCCTTAAACCACCGAAAAAACTGGGCTCTTGAAAAACATTGTCTCCGTAGGCGTGTTGAAGTTTTGCAAAAGTATCCGTTGCGCTGTGTCCAAGTCTGAATCAAAATCTGATAGCACACTGTTGCTCAAAATTAATGTCACTTGCTTTTAAAACGCACTAGAAAAAACTGGTTTACGAAAACAGTCACAAAGAACAAACTAATGACTGTAACAAGTTCAAACTTGTACTGAAGATGCATTACATGTTAACTTACCGCCTAAAGTCCCGTATCCGCAGTGTTGTTAGATCGAGCGCTACGTTGCCAGTCTCATTACTTAATTTACACCTCGTATGTATTAATCTTAATCAGCTTAGCGTTTTCCACCTACGAATTGTCATTTCTATTTTCTAAATATTAATACAGCAGATGTATACATGTATTATATATTATGATATAATATATACATGTATTACATATCTTCGAAATATCGATTTAAATGTATGTTGGCATTCAAAATAGATATGACACTTCATAGGTATATGAAACTGAACTGAGAATCTATTCTGGTGGAAAAAAAACAATCATTATTTGTTGCTTCTCAAAACAAATGTTTTGAAATGTTTACGCTTTGCCTTTATTCAGCCTTCATGTCACTTCCAGACAAAAACTTTGCCCTTCACCTAAGAAAAACAGGGGTAACTTGAGATGCTTATTGGCTTTACTGCTCTGATTGCATGATTTCCTTACGAGGACATTGCTTTGCTTGGCGTTTTTATAAGCACACACAGCATATCTAACAAAAAATACATACTCGTATTATGGTCCGTTCTTACTATATTTAGTTTTATTTTGAATATTTTCTTGTTATTGAACTATTTTAGATAGATACGAATATATATGAATTAATTGTATAAACTGGTTAATATACCTACTTAATTATTATCTTTATCAGATTCGCTACTACTAACTTCTTTCTGAGAGATAGAGGAAATTTTCATTCAAATTTTTATACCAATTTTATCTTTTTGAAGTATTTTGAATATTCCAATTTTTAAATATTGGAATTGTTTTCATGACCTTATAGTCGAGTTCTTTTCGAGTTCGAGACGGGCATTTGAGGCTTATAATACCTCTAAGAAAATACATAAAAAAGTATATTATATCACAGGCTGATCATGGGTCGGGCAAGTAGACTAGCTTTCCCGTCCGGAAGGGTAACGCCATCGTTAAATTTTTCCACTTTGAAAAATTCGATTAGAAGTGACTGTCTTAATGTTTTGCCATCGCTCTTCATGAATCTACTAGATTGAAATTCAAAATGGTGGATGCAAGCTAGCAGTTGCGAAAACGAAAAAAAAAAAAAAATACATTATAGTAATGAAAGTATGTAAAGCAGTGATTTGGGGTTAGTAATTGTGGATCAGACTTCTACAGTTCAAAATGGTGGATATAAAATGGTGGAATCAAGATTGCGGATTCATGATATCAACTTATAATAGAAAAATGATAGAAATAATGGAAAAATATACGTCAACGACTTTGACTACGTATTTGATTTTAAATTTTTATAATTGAAATTGGCGGTTTCGATACCTACATATCGAAGTGAACTAATAGTGACGATTTATACCTAGTACATATAAGCGTTTATTCATGTTACAATATTATTTTTAATATATTAAATAGCTTTTGTAATTACCCGTTGTTTCAAAAAACATGTAGTTGATGGTACAGTGGTCAGGTTAAAAGTAAGTACAGTGGCCACTACTTTATCATATTAAAAATAGATGACTGCTGCTCCACCATTACAAATTGTACTCTTGTTTTCTAACCTAGTTGTCCATGTATAGTATTTGTTAACGAATAGCAGTTAAACTACTTTGCTGTATACATTTCAGTTGTTTTTTTTAATTTAATCTGCATTATTACTATATTATTTTTGTGACATATTTTTAACATAATATATCTTTATTCTAACAAATATCACCCGTTTGCATTGTTTTATATTTTTTAAACAGGAAAGGCCACTGTACCATATCTTAATGGCCAGTGTACCATCAGGGTAGGTACAATGGCTATTTTATTTTAAATTTTTGTAACTCCAAAATTTTAGTTAAAATATTATTTTTTTTTAGTCTTAGAGTGAAAATCTGTAGAGAAGAATGTAGAATTTGTCACCTAGTGCTATCAGGTGGAGAAAAAAGGTTAATTCTGGCTTTTATTACAATTTTTTTAAAAACGTGGCCACTGTTCTAGACTCTCCCCTACATATTTTCATCAATATTATCAGATTTTACACTCCTTTTCGGAAAATCACTTGCTGAGATCGATTGAAATTGCTTATCACGGAACGATACTGCAAATGTCACCAAAACGAGAACTATTCATCTCTTTCTCAATACACTCTCTCTACGTCCACGTCATTAGTTCTGGATAACGCTAAAGAAGAGCCTCGGGAAGAGTTCATATATATTTTTTTATCAACTGGTATCTTGATTGCACCATCCAACTGAATCAGTCATATTGAATTTCAAAAATTGGATATCGTATTTGTCATTAGCAACCCCCAAATCGTAATGATTCCAATAATAAGTGGATAGAGATTTTATTCCACAATTGATTGAATTAAAAACTTCGTCGCCATATTTTGTTTTCGTCGAATTTTTTAAATAAAATTTTGGTTTCAAAATCACCGATCTCAAAAAGTCATTTGTACAGCTTTCAGTTCGATTTCCAGTAAATTTGAGATTTGTGTCTCCCATGGATCTCTTGAATCTTGAATATTTAAAATCTAATTTCAGATTTATAATCTGCGACCTCAAAAACCCATGTATGTATACCAGGTGTAACAGGATCATGGTACACCCCCTTTTCTCCTTTAGTTTTCAAGATAATTGATTTAAATTTGGGATATCCTATATACATAATAAGCGGCACTGTTTGACATACAAGTGATTTTTTAGTCTCACTTCCGGTTTCGCCGGAAGTGAGACTAACTTTCGATTTTTAAACGGAATACCCTGTATATTATTGCATTTTTGAATTCTGCATAATTTTCTGAATCCAACGATACCAAATAAGTGACATTTCAAACGTCAATATTTTTTACAATTATAATTTTTTGTTTTCCATTTAAGTGGGCCATGACGGTTCCGATTTATTATTACTATTAATAAGTAATGTATTCTTATGTCGTATTAATATGTGCAATAAATACAAACAAAATTACAGCTAAGAGAAATTATTTGATGAACTTTATTTCCTCATAAATCACATAATTTAGTATTTTTGACGGGATTTTGATTTTTGTAGCATTACATGGGTCATTTAGAATAAATCGGAACGGTCACGGCCCACTTAAATGGAAAACTAAAAATTATAATTGTAAAAAATATTGACGTTTGAATTGTCACTTATTTGGTATCGTTGGATTCAGAAAATTATGCAGAATTCAAAAATGCAATAATATACAGGGTGTTCTACTTAAAAATCGAAAGTTAGTGTCACTTCCGGCGAAACTGGAAGTGGAAAAAAAAAGCACTTGTATGTCAGACAATGTCGCTTATTATGTATATAGAATATCCCAAATATCAATTAATTATCTTGAAAACTAAAGGAGAAAAAGGGGGTGTACCATGATCCTGTTACACCCAGTATAGTTTACAGTTCAAATTCTATCAAATTTAAAATGTTTGCCCCCCCCCCCCATACAGGATTTTGCCCTCTATAATTGGTGACCCTAAAACTTCACAATACTGATGTTTAAACAAAGACGAGGAACCTTTTTTTCCAGTATACTGGATTTCCCATCGTCTAAAGGTTGAAAAACAATTTTTTTTTTACAAAATTTGGTGAATGGTTGGAATGGTTTTTTCAGGAGATGAATTTTAATTTGTCAATGCATTTTTTTGTCTCTGCAGCATTCTGAATATTGGTATAAGTTTATATATAAATAATTGAATCAAAATTGGTATAAGTTTTTTTGCGTCTTAGAAAATTTATGTTTTTATTGAAAATATCGATTTTTCCGTAATTCATTTGACAGAACCCTTTAAATATACCTTTTAAGATATTTCCTCACCCTTTCACTCCAACTGATCGTTTTAGAGATATTTGCGTTAAAATTGTTCAGTGCAACAACAAAATTGTTCTTTGATTTACAAAAAAAAAAAGCTTATTATAAAAAAAATTTAATAGATCAGTTACTTCATCCATTTTAATCAATGCTTAAAACGTCCGGCATTGATTTTCTATTTATTAAAATGGCCGAAAACGAGTGAATGGTGAAAAACGCGAATAGGCTGTTGTCGACGCCAGTAAATAATGCAAACGACCCGAATTTTTGAGCACGCGAAAATTATTATGGCCAGTAAATATTATATAAATGGGAAGTATGAAATTGACACGTAACAACCGCACGAAGTATACAATAATAGGCAAAGGAAAATTGGCTAGCCGTAAACCATAATGCCGATACTATCTGGCCAACATGCTAACTACTTACTTCCTATCTGCTTATAAGAATCAACACGCTAATGTACCGCATACTAAAATTATTGATTCAAAACCCTTATCGCCTAGAAAAGTTTGCGAGTTTAAGATTGTATGTAAATGTTATATTATTTTCGGTTATATGGTTTGACTCAAAGATAAAAATGCATGTAATTTCTGTTTGGCAAATAAATAATAAACTGTTCTAAATACTAATCTAAATATATATAAAAAATTTAAATATATATATAAAAAAAACAATCTGTGGGGAGTTTGGCGATCTTCTTCTCTTTTAGTTTTTTTGGTTAGTTGGATTTTAGGTCCGGAAATAAATAACAACTATTCGATTTTTACCAACGTTTCGGAGCTTTATTTCTTCTTCTTCAGGGCTATATCCTTCTTCTATCTATAGACATATGTATCAAATGTACCAAGATAAAAACAAATACTATTTTCAGGACAACACACTCTAAAAATTACTATAGTAATAACATTAGGTACTATAAATTACTATAGTAATCCTATACTCAACAAAATATTACTGGTACTGTTAGAAAAGGTTAGAAAAGAGGAATTTCTGTTTGATTTGTGTTTTGCGCGTGTAGCCTTTCGTGGAACGTGGTCGACAATATTCACTTTAGACGTTTTTTGCCAAATACAGTGGACGCTGCTTATAAGACTCACTTTGGGACCAGCAAAAAGTGAGTCTTATAAGCGGATGAACCTTATAAGCGAAGGGGGAAAAACAAGATTTTAGAATGTATGTATTACACAAACTTTATTTTACCTGTGAATAGACATAATACAACACAATAGCGTGTTATTTACTTATAAAAAAAGGTAACTCTTCTGTACATACGTTTAAGATGGTTTAAAGAAATTTTTTATTTTTGTTTGTTAGTTTTTTTTTGTTGATTGGATTAGGTCCAGGAATAAATAACAACTATTCAATTTTTGCCAACGCTTCGGAGCTTTATTTCTCCTTCATCAGGGCCCAATCAATGTTGTTATTGTTGTCATGTAAGGTGGTAAATTACAAACATTGGCGGTACTGTCTATATACATATATAGTAAATGTATAAAGATAAAAACAAAACACTATTATCAGGACAATACACTTTAAAAATTACTATAGTAATCTTAATTTTTGTAATGTTTTAAGTAATTTTTGTTTGTTTTTTTGTTACTTTCCATCATTTCAATTATGTATTTTTCATAAACTGAGTCTTATATCCGAAGTGGTGAGTCTCATAACCGAGTTTTTTTCAATGTATTCGGATACGTCTGGACTGTTTATGGCGATTTTGAGTCTTATAGGCGACTGAACCTTATATCCGTGAGTCTTATAAGCGGCGTCCACTGTATGTGTCCGAGTTTCCATTGCCTCATAGCCATTGGAAAACATTGGAACATATTGCGTAAAACATATTTACAGAAGACACATCAACGTGTCATTGGAGATATCGAAGAAGACATACGCAATAAATTTCTGTGGCTGACAGTGGACGAAACAACATATTTTTGCGGTAACAAGGTCGTTAATGTTCTGATACGAATTTTAGGTATTTCAGATATTTCGCCCCAGATTCAGATATTGACACTAGCTATTAATAACCGGGTTTTGCAAACAACGGCTAAAAGTATAAATATAGTAGTAACACGTGCATTGTCCTCTGTAAATGTAAAAAATAATAATGTACTGATGTTAGTGACAACAAACAACTGTTAGTGATACAAACAACTGTGCGAAATTAGTGAAAATAATGTGCGTGGTGTGTCGTCCTCTGTCTATGTGAACTATTTTCAATTTGCACCTTTAACCTCAGTAGATGAAGAATGATCATTTTCCTTCTACAACCATATGTATAGGCCAAATCACTCGCGTTTAACGAGAAGAAATGCAGAAAGACTACTGGTTGTGGCAACGTACGTTCAATCAATGAGGACAGTCGGTGTTTCTGAATAACACAAGCTAGAAGTATACAGGGTGTCCCGGAAAGTATGTCACAAACTTTAGGAGGTGATAGTACATATAAAAATAATATTAAAAGTCTTTATAAACATACCCCCGCAAATGCTTCTATTTGGAGTTATGACCCTCTTTAGGTATCCCCTAGACTGAAAATATTAATTTCTAATTTTTTTTGGGCCCAGGTAGAAAGATGAAATTTTGAAAATAAAGTTGCCCTTATTTGGCGAGAATATGAATAAAATCCAGAAAACGTAAAGGGTATTTTTCGAACACCCCGTACATATTTTTGGTGGGAAAAAAATTCTGGTTAATATACTATTTGTGGCTCAATTATTTTTATAAAGACAATTCGATTTTGAAACTTTTTTTCTCTCTAGATATTTTTTCGAGAAACGTCGTTTTCCGTAAAAAAAAGTTAAAAGAGGTCACCTCATTGTTCATCCCGAGACAAACACTTTAAAAGTTTACATAGTAGGCGTATGTCACTTGCAGTGACATTTATCCTGTGGCTTATTTGACAGCGGCCTTGCATTCTGCAAATTAATAAGAATAATTAATTTTGATTTCACTTATCATGAATATGCAAATATGCATATTTACGGTAGGAAACGTTGAATTTAGATGTACTTTAGCATTATATATGTTTCTTGGCTAAATACTTATGTTCTTATCTTAAATGAGAGAACGTTATAACGAATATTAGAAAAAGTGTAGATACCTAATAATTTCATTTATTGTTAAATGATAGAAAAACTATGGTAGAAAAAAACAATTCTTTAATATCATTATCGAACGAAACAAGTAAATAAATTTTATAGGTAATTATAGTAAATAAACTGCCCTCCATGGGCTTCAACACATGCTCGAAGCCTTCTAATAAAATTAAATATGATTCTAATAAATACATCAGGATTATTTCTAATAGCATTAAACGCTTCTATTATTCGCTGACGAAGTTCTTCTGAATTAATAGAACTGCTATAAACGAGAGATTTAGTATGTCCGCCGATTTAGTATGTAAATAAAAATCAGCCGCATTTAAATCTGGTGAGCGAGACGGCCAGTTTACTGGTGCATCATTCCCTCGTCCAATCCATCGACCGCGAAAGACTGTTTAAATGTCGTCGTACTTGATGAATAAAATGGGCAGGTGCCCCGTCATGAAGGTACCATAAACGCTGCCGTAATGCAATTGGAACATCTTGCATTAACTCAAAAAGATGGGTTTGCAAAAAATTTAGGTATTCTCTGGCACCAAATCTTCTTGGTAGAAAAAAAGGTCCCAACAGATGGTCGCCTACAATCCCACCCCATACGATAACTGAGATGGTGACTTTCAATTATGGCAAATTATGACAATGTTGTGCAAATTAAGTATGTCATCTCGTGTAAAAGTTGCTTAAAGTTGTTAATAGTTGCTTAAAGTAAATGTCACTACAAGTGATAGACGCCTACTATGTAAACTTTTAAAGTGTTTGTCTCGGGGTGAACAATGAGGTGACCTCTTTTAACATTTTTTATAGGAAAACGACACGTTTCTCGAAAAAATATCTAGAGAAAAATGTTTCAAAATCGAATTGTCTTTATAAAAATAATTGAGCCACAAATAGTATAATAACCAGAATTTTTTTCCCGCCAAAAATATGTACGGGGTGTTCGAAAAACACCATTTACGTTCATTCTGGATTTTATTCATGTTCTCACCAAATAAGCGCATTGTTTGCCCAACTTTATTCTCAAAATTTCATCTTTCTACCTGGGCCCAAAAAAAATTAGAGATTGATATTTTCAGTCTAGGGCATACCTAAACTGAACTAACTCATTGGGGTCATAACTCCAAAGGGAAGCATTTGCGGGGGTATGTTTATAAAGACTTTTAATATTGTTTTTATATGTACTATCATCTCCTGAAGTTTGTGACATACTTTCCGGGACACCCTGTATACATTATTAAAACAATTTTACTCCCGTCTTTTTGGTCTCTCATATGTCCTTCCGTCAATGACAATCAGTCCGTCCTTGCATTGAAACACACTTTCCAGACCCTAGTTATGATGCATCTAAAGAAGTAGGTATCTTAAAAAAAAAAGACACTCATTTATAAGATATATGAAGATATTTTATTACCTAAAATATTGAACCTTACTCATTATTTTTGAAAAAAGGTAACTGTATCTTACGTACTTTATGACTTTTAAAGTGTATATATCTTTGTTACTTTGAAAGTATCTAAAACATTAAATAAATAATCTGAGTTTTTCACAGAAGCCGTGACGATAAATAAAGATCAATTCCGTACAAGTTGCTGCAAGCATGTAAATATTGTAAAGGGATGTGGTCATTATGATGAAGTAGCATTGATGAGACATTTTTATACCACTTGCGTGTTTGTATTCCACTGTTTGTTAAATATTTTGTGGTGTATCATTTCTAGACAACATAAATATATAGGAAGAGGCAAAAGTACCTACTGCTCAAATTCAATAAAACGGAAACAAGTTGTCACAAACAAAAACGAAAGAGGTTAAATTTTAATTAGAACAATACATATTTTGACTGCCATGTCACTTGGGATCGACAACACTTTTCGAAAGGTGACGGTATCCTCAATTTCTTCAAATGACACTCCCCTATTTTTGGTGTTAATTTTGGTACTTATGTATTATTTAAAACGATAACAATAAAACCTTGGATTAGAGAATTTTAGATCCGAATAAAAAGTATGGGACTCAACTTTTATTATTACTAAAAGTTAACTGTAACATTATAAATAAGGTGCAAGATCTGGCCAATTGTATTCAAAATTGCTAACCATTGACTTCTTGACAATAGACAAGTTTATCTAGAAATTCACTTAATTATTGTAAATAATCCTTCCATAATTTATCTAATTTAACAATGTAGCTATTCTGTTCTTTAAGTCTCCTAAATTTTGTGGTCTGGTGGTATAGACTTTTACCTTCAAATATCCCCAAAAAATACATATTCCAGAGACGTCAGATCTGGAGACCTCGGAGGCCATGCTAATGGCCCTCTTGTACCAATCCAACGCCCAATAAAAAATTTCACTAAAGTAATCTCGAACAAGTTGAGTTAAGTAAGTCTTGTTCACGACAGCAAGATTGCGCACAGCAGCATTTCCAGACAGCAGCATTTGATATATCGTATTCATATCGATTTTCGAAATTAAAATTGTTCATATATTAAATAAAATGCTGTTGTTATGTCTACCCACCCTCGGCTACTGATGTGGCTCTCACTAAGAATTATTAATTAGTTAAATCGAGCTTATTTAATAATTTCTATATTGGACAATGTTGGAAAACGCTGCTTCAGGCTCTGTCCGCCTGAAACTTTTACAATAAGCAATGTTGCATTAAATAGATATCGTGTAATCTATAGTGTCCAAAGCTTGCCCGCTACGTTTGTAATCGCAAAATTGATGATCATCTACGGCTGCAGGTGTTACCATGATTTATGGAAGTGATGAGCTTGGGAATGGCGTTAATTTGAATGTCAATTGTATGCTGTCGATTAGAATATCATTCATTTGTAGTCACCTGTATCTGAATTGCGAGAGGTAATATTATTAATGTCAGTTTATTTACTCGTTGAAAAATACATCTTGCTATCTAAATTCTTCTGAAATAAATATATTGAAGGTTTTCTACACGATAAATATTCGATTATCTTCTTACACATTGTGAAAATTTAGCGAATAAATATGAAATTTTCATAACTGTATGCCTACGTGAGCGTAAAACTTCTGGAAAACAATTGGTTTCTGATATTCCACTTGTTGTTAGTACATATGTAAGCTGTTGAATCATTTAAAATCACTTTTAGTTTCTTACATTAGTAATACACAGAAAGAAACTACACCTTTTTTATTTTTATTTTTAGTAAATAATGAGCTAGTGCAACTTACTCTTTACGATTGATGAAAAGAAATTTAAGGAATACTTAAAGTTATAAATTACATACGTCAAAGAGAAAATGAAATTAGAATAAAAGATATAACCTTGATTTAAATATTTTTATAAAATATTGAAACGAATTTGATTGTTTCAAATAATGTTCATTTATAAACGTTACGTTGGTTTGTTATATCATCAAAATTGTAACAGCGTTGCGCAATTACTAAATTAGAACTTGCATACTTTATAGGTCAATTTTATAGGTCAGCCACAGCGGAATATATTAACCTTTCCCCCAAACTACTTTTTGCGTTGTTTTAGTACATCAGTTCAGCAGCAGTGAATTCTCTATTGCCTTTGTTCTTGGCACTGTATCAAACCTAAATAATTCAAACAGTTTCCTCTAACCAGATCGAGGTGAAAGCCTTTTCTTGTCTTTGGTTGAAGCAACAAATTACATGAAAACTTAGTTCTTTACAACTACCCTAGACATGAACTCATCATGTTGCACTTAGTGCAGTTAAACTATTTTTTTCAAATTATATGCTACATACATATTTTTAAGCAAAATTTTGGTATTCCTCGAACCAATTTATTTAGTCATATTTTTGTGACAAAAAAGTGCGATATTAACATTGTTATTGTAAAAAAAACTAGACGTTTTCCACGAAACACCGAACTACTATACTTTTCTCGACGCGCGTTTCGCCAACTAAGTTGGCATCTTCAGGAGAAGATTAAAACTAAGTTCTAACCTAAACACTTGCATTATTTATACTAAATTTGTTGCCATGGTTCACTGAACCGTAACTGTCTTTGTTTATCAGAGCAAACAGTGGACTGGTGGGTATCGGACCATTCATACTACTGTTACACATAATGATTTCTAAACTTTTAAAAGCATCCAACTGTCTACTGTTTGTTACATTTCTAATTGATTTTAAATTATTTATGTCTATCCTATGGTTATTGTCAAAAGCGTGTTGGGCAACACAAGATTTTTCCGTTCTGCCATATTTCAAATGAGCCATGTGTTCTTTAAATCTAGTCAAAATAGATCTTTTTGTTTGCCCAATATACTTTTGATCATAGTCGTTACAACTTATTTCGTATATTCCTGACTTTTCGTTATTGTCGATTTTGTCTTTGGGGTTACCCAAAAGCGTCTGTAGTTTATTTTTAGAATTATAAACCAAATTGATAATAATATTTTAAAAAAATGTTGTCTAGTCCGCGAGTGAATTTAGGTTCTTATGGTAACGAAACAAATTTCGAATTGTCAGTATCTCTACGAAAAGTCGTGGAATTGTACAGGGTTTCCTTAAATCTATGCTTCCTTATTAACTTATCTATTAAATGGACGGAGTAACCGTTATTCTTAGCTATATTCTTAACTGTGTTTCTCACGTTCAAACCTCTCTTTAGTGAGGGGGAAATTTAACAAATGGTGAATTAGAAAATTAAATCTTGGCATTTTATGTTGAAAAGGGTGGTGTGAATCGTTGGGAATATATCTAAAAGTTGCGGTTTCTTTACTATATACATCAAAGCCTAACTTATTATCACTATTTCTAATAACTAATACATCTAAAAATGGTAGCTGTTCATTGTGTTCCATTTCATATGTAAATTTTATTGTAGGGAAACGGTTATTTAATTTAGAAACAAAATTATCTAAACTACATAATTGCTTTTGTATCAAATACCGCGAAGATGTCGTCCACATACCTGAACCAGACTCTAGGGAAATACTCGAATTTATCTTTCACTTATGTCTCAAATTTACTCATAAAGAGATTTGCAATGAAAGGTGACAAGGAGTTACCCATTGCCGTTCCCTCATGTTGTTGAAAATATCCACCATTATACTGAAAACAATTTTGATTCTTACAAATACTAGTAAGCCGAATGAATTCCTTAATAATTTCATCGTCTAAACCATTTAATTCGAGTATTGGGACACTTGGAAACAATAAGCATACATCAAACGAGACCAAAATTTCACCTTCTTGCAATTGGATATTTTTGATATTGTCAATGAACTCACTAGAATTTTTAACTGAAAAACTTGTTTGTGCAATAGGCAAATTTTCGAACTCGTTCGTTAACCATTTTGACAAATCATAAGTTGGGGAAAAATTCTTGAAAACAAAGGTACTTTTAGTTGGGTCAAACATGGGATTAAGGAGTTTTTGCAGTAAGCCCACGATTTACATTTGAAATGCGGTTTCTTCTACCTGATACGAAATTTTTCAAAAAATGAGTATACCGTTAGAAAGCTTATTAAGAAAGGAGGTTTCTGTAAAATGTGCACACTTTTGAGAGACAAAAGAATATCCTTTGATCAAAGTCAAATTCTGTAAAATTTAGAAATTTAGAATTTTTAAAAATTTAGAATTGGGTCTGTGCTTACAAAAATTAAATGGGAATCTTGCTAAGTGTGTTTCCTTTGGTGTGTTTGAATGACCTTTTAAGTGGTTTTTTTAAATTTGCTGTAGGACGAATAGTTCAGGAGATATGGTAAGTTTTAGGCGAAAAATCACGTTTTTCCGAAAAAACACAATTCCTCAAATTTCTCCCTTATGCTTGAGAATCGTACCATGGCCAAGAGGAACTTTTTTTGTTACATTTCAGGTGTACAATTACCACCCAGCGTTTGTACACTTTATCACCAGTCACCCTTATATTGAAAAAAGTTTTTTCAAAAAAGTCTTGTTTTTTTTCCAAGAAAAAAGGTTTAAAAGTGTAAACCAAATATTAAAAAATATACATAAGTTCATTTTTTTTATAGTTTTTCTTAAAAAATATAATTGGGTAAATACAACTTATTTGTCTAGTCCATATTCAAATCTTTTTTCATTTCTTATAACCAAATAAAATACTAAAACATGTTTTTCATATTACTGATATTTTCATATTATTGACTACCTACGTATATACGATTTTATCCCAATACGAAAATATTTTGTGCTCAAAATATGGATTATTGCCCGCATTTGGCACATTTGTCCTAACATTGAAATTTTGTTAAACAAAATTTTTTGTTAAACATTTCAATTAACAGTTGTCTGGTGTTCTTTGGAGTAGTATTCTGCAGACAAAATATTTTAGGTAACACGAGGAGTATATTTGTCTGCAGGTTAAGCCTTCGGTTTTCCTTTGTACCGTCCTGAACTTATGAATGAAAGACATGCAATCAATACTGACTCGAAGTTCGGAAAAAGGAGCGCCGGAAAATTAGAGGAATCTTAGAGAAAGCGGAGAAAACTAGTAGTTTAAAACAGCAAGGAACAACTAATAAAACCCAAAAAGGAAAAAGACGTAAGGATGCATGGGAGTTCTGCAGCAACAATAAAAAAAGTCTTTCAGTTACAGTTTTGACAAATCAATTATTGTTGCACATAGTGCAAATGTTATTGTTATTCAAAGTACGTAGTAAAAATGGATCTCATGTTTAATATAATTTGCAACAAACATACATACGTGATACATTTGCAACAAATGTTTTTTCTTAATTAAATGAAGTAAGGTGGAAACGCAGATTTTTGTTATATATCATTAGATTATTTTGCCTATTTATTGATAAATATGTGTAATATTTTCCCAGGAATCTTGTACATATGTAAATGGGGCAAGTATGTAATGGGGCAAGTCCCTTGTAGAACAAAGTGCTGTATTCTTCCTAAAATGAGTGAAGATCTCGTAAAGAATATTTTAATATGATCTTTGTACCAAATATGTATGTAGACCAAAGTACCAAATTAATATGATTGAACTCAACATGCCCTATTTCAGTATCGCTGGGTTAAGAGATACAACGTATTCAAAGTTTAAATTTTATTCTGAAATTCTGAAAAATCGAAAATCAAAAAGAACGCTCGATCCTACAGAGAAAAAATGTTCTTGTTTAGGTCATCTAAATTTATCGGTTTTTAAGTTATTTGCATTTAAAAGGTTCAATGTTAGACCAATATCTTTAATACCAATTTTTTCAAAAATATTTGAGGTGATTTTGAAATTACAAATAACAGGTTATTTAGAAGATAATAATATTTTGAATCAAAATCAGTTCGGTTTTAGGAACAAAATGTCTACAACATTAGCAATAAACTCTCTAGTTGAGTTTATAAACAAGGGATTTGAAGACGGTGAATTTGTCTATGTTAAACTCCTCGATTTAACGAAAGCGTTTGACTGTGTTTCTCACGATATTCTAATTAAAAAACTGACATTTTATAAATTTAGTCAAACCAGCATCGCACTAATTATTTCATACTTGACAGACCGTTACCACAGAAATCAGAAACCACAGAAAGTCAAGTATGGTGTACCTCAGGGTTCAGTTTTAGGTCCTACCCTCTTTCTAGTGTACATAAACGATTTACCGAATGTAGACCCTATGGCAAATTTTATTTTATATGCTGACGACAGTACTATAGCCCACAGAAAAAACGAAATTAATAGATTGCTAACAGATGTGTCTAGAACACAATCTATCACTGATGATTGGTTCAAAGCTAATAAATTAACAATAAACCAAGGGAAAACAGAAAATATAATATTCACTTGAAAAAAATCTTGACATCGATAAGAGCATGGAACTAACAAACTGTATTAAATTCCTGGGAGTATATATAGATAACAAATTGTCTTGGGAACATCATGTCAATTTCATCTGTAAAAAAATCTTCCAGGAACCTGTTTTTATTAAGAAACTTGGCTACCCAAATCTCGCAGACATCTCTACTCACAGCTTACTATGGTTTAATACATTCAGTTATATCATATGCATTGTTTGTTTGGGGCCATTCACCACATTACTCCTCTGTTTTTGCAATGCAGAGAAAAGGTGTAAGAATTATTGGCAACTTAGGTTATAGAGATGACTGCAAAGAAATTTTCAAGGAATTAAAAATACTGACCTTACCCTTCCTATACACACCTCAATGTTTGTTACATATTAAAACTAATTTACATCTATACAAGCCTCGGAATCTAATTCATCTAACCCGAAACAGAAATAACATTGATGTAGAAATAGATCAAATTATTATACGGTAAAACTTTTTAATGCACTACCCAGAGAGATCAGAAACTTAAATTTTGACCAGTACAAACAATTCTTTAAAAAAATTCTAACAGAAAACCCTCTATATGAAATTAATGAGATCTTCCTTTTGGATTTTAGTAACCTACGATAATTCTAAAACTTTCATTTTGACTAGTATTGATATTCGTTTTTGTATACCCATATTTTTATTTTGTTCTTTGTGTTATTTGTATTTTATTTTTGTATTCTTGTTATTTTTATTTATAAAATTGTACAATTTGACCTGTGTAAACACTATTAAGTGTATAACACCAATAAATTATTTATTTATTTATTTATTTAACGATGTAGTTTTAATAGCAATTTAAAAAAAAAACATCTGATAGCCCACCGTTTATTACCTTAAACATCTAAATGTTTATCAAGTCGCATACAACTTCTGCACTATAATTAATATAATTATCGCGTTATTTTAAAAATTTTAACGATTTCTCTTCACTTCGTAGGAGTTACTTGGTTACTCCGTACCTGGAATGTACGGTAGAGATCCGAGATCTACTTATTAGACATACCTACTGAACGTTTTAAAATTCATAGGTACCGAAATAAAAATTCTTATGAATTCAATACTACGTATTAAAACCTCGCTGTGGAAGTGGTTTTAATAAAAATGATGAATTACAATGGCCGTGCCGTTATGTCGAGAGCTTTCAGAGAGTTATGAGGTTTTCCGGATATGCCGTTTATTGAGTAAATGTACCGCGCACACGTAATGGGCCACAGCTTCTGAATTTAATCAAACGAAATAATATGCAACGGTGACCGATATCGCTACTGGTTCATTAAGCCGTATAAGTTATTTTGATAGATTCGAGCGTGGTCTATATTGTTCATTATTTAATTTATTAATAGTAATAGCCATCCATACCCGACACTGATCCTACTCTTCGCAGCTATTATAGGGTGAATATTATTATATTTTGCCAACTTTGTCACACTTTTCAGCATAAACGCTGGGAAATATTCAATAATTCCTGCTGCAGAAGGTGATGGGTTACTCATCCTTGCCCCCCAATAGGAATTAGATTTTGGCGAGAGACGGAAATCTATCACGTCCCAAAACATTTTTAAAAATGTCTAAATCTAACCTGATGTCTGTAAAACTAAGTCTAATTCCTACAGGGGGCAGGGATGGGTTATCCATCTCTGCGTCTGCAGGGATGGATTATGCATCCCTGCCCCCAGTAGGAATAAGATTTAGAGGAGGAAATCCATCATGTCCCAAAACATTTTTAAAAATGTCTCAAGTTTTGTAATAAGACTGCTTTCTGGCCATTGTAGTGATGTTATAAGGTATTCCCAATACAGCGATGTTCTTGGCGAATCTGGTCGTCATCACTCCCTCTGCCTATATCACTAGGACGTATATCTATTCTCCAGTCTCCAAAGGCGCTTAAACTCAATTGCTAGGTTTTCATATTTTGCGATGATCCTCTTCGTTGTTCCTTATTTATCAACACCATATCTATTCGGTTGAGGTCCATAGTCCACAAGCACATCTGCTGCTTCTGATACCAACACAGCTTCAGGAGTATATTTGTAGTATGGCGGAGCCTATTTATGTTCTATATGTTTGGCTGCAGATCCACATTTCCTACATACGAGGTGTGTAAATTAAGTAATGAGGCTGCTTTTAATTTTTTTATTCGAATAGAATTACATTTTAGTATTGTCTCCTTCAAAATAACTTTCTTGGGAAGCTACACAGCGCTGGAGACGTTTCTTCCATTCCTCATAGCAGTGCTGGAACTCATATACTGGAATAGCCTTCAGCTGGTCGGTGACAGCCATTTGAATGTTTTCTATAGTCCCAAAGTAACGTCCCTTGAGGTGATTTTTCAATTTCGGGAAGGAAAAAAGTCACAAGAACTCAAGTCAGGCGAATAAGGAGGCTGAGGAGCCACGGGAATGTTTTTACTGGCTAAGAACTTGTTTACTGAAATGGCTGTGTGACAAGACGTATTGTCGTGATGCAATATCAAGTTGTTCTTGTGGGGTGTTTCAAATTTAACCATTCCCTGATCATTCTTGTCGTCAACCGATGATCTGAACTCACAAAATCCCGTATTCTATGGACATTTTGATCGGTTCTTGAAGATGAAGGCCTTCCGCTGCGTGGTTCATCTTCAATCGGCTCTCTTCTTTCTGAGAATGTCTTAAACCGCTGTTAAACCTGGGCTTTTTGAAAAAACACTGTCTCCGTAAGCGTGTTTTTGCAAAATTATCCGTTGCGCTGTGTTCAAGTTTAAAGCAAAACCGGATAGCGCACCGTTGCTCAAAATTAATGTCACTCATTTTTAAAACGCATTAGTAAAATCTATTTTATGAAAACAATCACAAAGAACGAACAAATGACTCTAACAAGTTTAAACTTGAAGGTGCATTACATGATCCTTCCCACCCTTCCAAGTCCCGTCTCCGGGAGTTACGTTGCCAGTCTCATTACCTAATTCACACACCTCGTATGTATTCGACGTCGTCCCTCAGGATGTGATTTCTGGTTTTTATAACCCCGTCTTCGATAGCTGTCAAGAAGCCTTCTATGTGTAGATACAATCACCCTCTATTCGTATATAAAACATATTCTGACAAGTGTAACTGTACACATTTTGACAAATTTTAAAGACGAATGTAAACTAAGAAAGAACATTATGAGAAAGAAAATTATCAGTGTGTTTGCATTTCTGTTAACTTCTCTATTTACAGTTGGTGCCATCCAAATGTGAGCGGCTTTTGGTAAACATGAAAATTATGCCTGAATTTTATCGTACTAAATCTGACTTTGTTCAGTAGCGTAACAGAAAGGTAGATAATTTTAAAAAATATTAACAAGGTAAAAATGAAGGAAACGATTTTCTGTTCTTTAAAACGTTAACAAAATAAAAAGTTTATCTAATACTATAGTGGGTTTAATTATTAATATTTTATTGCACAGCTATTTGACGCTACAATATTCTCTAATCTTCTTGGCATGGAAGCGATTAACGTTCTCATATCATATGAGTCCATCAGCTCTTCCCAAGCATTTTCAATACTTTCCCAGAGTTGGTCGCCATTTGCCGGCCTAAAGTCTCTTTTATATATTTTTTACTAATACACGTTTTCAGTGGGGTTCAAATCTGGACTTTTTGCCGGCCAAGGCAAAACATTGATGTGGTTATTTATCCATTCTCTTACTAGTTGTCCAGTATGAATTGGAGAATTATCCTGTAACGAAAGTGTAGTTATTATATTTTAAAGTATACCTACTAAGTAAAATTTCTCACATGCTGAAATACAAAATTTTCAGGAAAAACTTGGCTCACTGATGGTAGCATCACATTCTCCAAAATATTTGTATAGTGTGCGGATGTTAATCGGCCATCAATTTGCCAGCACACTCCAGGACCGTGAACGCTTATCCACGCCCAAACATTGACCGAAAAGCGGCCACTATTGGTAGTACGCAAGGCGTAATTCTCTTCAAATCTTGTATTCCTGGGTCGATAAACACGTAGTCTTCCATTTTTGGAAGATTGAAACGTCTTCTCGTCGGAAAACACGACATTGTTCCAAAATTCATTTTCTTGTAAAAATTCATTTGCAAACTGGACTCACCTCTGTTTATGCTCTTCGGTTAGAAACACTTTGTGAGCCGCAACGCAATTCTTAAAGCCGCATTGTTTTAGACGCCTTTGTGTTGTTCTGAGAGATTCTGGAAATAATGTTTCTTCTCGAGCCTTCACAGGCAGCGGTTTCGAATGGATTATGACTGATAAATTCGACCAGAGCATTATCTTCATTCTCAGTGGAGACCTTTCCTATACCTTGTCTGATAGGCCCTTGTAGTCGCTGTTCTTCTTGCCAGCGTTTTTAATGTAAAATATGCAACTTTTACTTACATTTAATCCAGCAGCCACTTCCCTCAACGACCAGTTTTCTTCTAATTTAGCTATAGCCCTTGCTCTTTGCGCTTCACTTAAATGCCTTGGTATGTTTAAAGTTACGATGTTTGATAATATTGTCAATGATTAATATTTTTGATATGTCATTACCGGCGACACAGAACGGCGATTATATATTTGACCCATGTCATTGCATTTACGGCGACTATGATATAAAGTTTAAATTACACCATACAATTTTGCCGTTCACATTTGGATGGCGCCAACTGTACATGAAAGAGATGATTGATTTTAAGATATGATTGAAATTTGGTACATCTACTAATCATAATAAGATATGGAACTAGTTAAATTTTAAGCTTAATCTGTTGAGAAAATGGAGGATAAAGGTAATTCCTGAGTGCTTCACGATATTTAATTTAAATTTAATTAACAAAACCCAGAAGTTTGGAAAATATAACATTTTGAATATAAAGTTTATACCCGTAAACTATGTGGAGAGTTCTAAACCCGTTTCACATTTTCCCTTCCTTTGTAAGTGTCTTCCTTGACGGTATATGAAGTAAAATGAAATACAAAACAACTTCCGAAGTCAATAAAGACATGTACAGATACTAGGAATTATGAATTTACCGTAGCTGTTCTGTTTCCCAGGGCTCTATATCTGGTTTCAAAAAGACGGCGCGCTACTTCAGTATGCTAGTCCTGGGCAGGGATTCTAACTTGCTATCGTATCGCTTGACTCGATACGATACCTACATTTGGAATTCTAACTTGGTATCGTATCATATTTTTGACATTCATTCGATACCAAAATCTCGATACCAAGCTAGCTATCGTTTTAGCAAAACGATATATTTATTTCTTTCTAATATAATTCGATAAAGAAGGTTGGATAATCATCTAACTGCAATAATTTATGGCTGCTTCAAGCGTCATCTCGTAACATAATCATTCATGTAACAATAGCTAATTATTTTCGTACACTGTTCTAACCTTAAAATATTTTCAAATTCTCGGAATTATTCAACAAAATCACCGTATTTTCTATTCGCGGATTGACACTTGCTCCACAACAATGAAAGTGTCGCTGTTTAATGTGCATAATAGAAGTTTCGTAGAGTTATATCGCTTAAGTAAGAGAGGAGAGGCAATTAATAGATATATTGTCGCCAAGTAAGAAATAATGTCGTTGCGGGGGGTATATCAAAGGAAACAAGGGTTTCAAAAGCGAAAAAAGTTTATTGTTTATCGATATTTTCTTGCTCTGTAGGAGTAGGATGCCTAATTCAGGCTCACGTTTCTTACAAAATTTTATCCTAAAACTTCTGTAATTTATCCTAAAACTTCTGTGTTACAACTCGGAGTAACTCGGATAATTCTCCTTCAGATGGCTTTCCACCAGTTAAATGTCGTTTTTGTTTACTTTTTACCATTTTTCAATTTTCAAATTTTTCAGTGGTCTTGGCTTCAAACCCAAGAGCAATGAGTTTTTGTGTTGTTTCAGTCCACAGTTTCCCATAATGTATCTCACCCCTGTGAGCCAAAAAAATTTTCCAGTAGCGATTACAAGACTCTGTTTCGCTTCGAAGAGAACTTGCTAATGGGCATCTACTTTGAATGCCATCTCGAAATCTAAAAAAAAATATAAACAGACAGTATTAAAAAATAGCAAATTACGTATTATTGAATGTATATGAAGTGCTAACACAAGCATCTCTATTATTAAATCTACATACCTACCTTATGGATGGGCACAGAATAATGTTATGTTCTAGAAAATTTACGAAAATTAAGACAAACCCTTTACAATTCATTATTTTTGTGGTTTTTATAACACATTATGGATAACGAATCGCTTATTAGATTTACGTTTTAAGTTTCGCTCTACACATTCGGTATAGAAATAGTCACAGAAACGAAAATTGTTGTTATTAGTTATAAAATCCACATTCCCTTTCTTGAAATTTATAGTTCTATCGTAATTTTCCGAAGACAGCCGAGGGAAAATTCGATAGCAACTTAAAATTCCAAATTAATATCGTATCTAGGGAAACTTCTATCGTATCGAGCTCGATACGATACCAACTTAGAATCCCGGGGCTGGTCGTGATTAACTAAACCAAGTGGAATAGCCAGTAAGGTTACAAGATTTTTCCCCTTTAGATTTTTCTTGTGGAGTTAGTTATACTTAAAAAATGTGCCACTACAAATAGAAGTTATCGTTTCCGATGACTTCGTAAATTCAGTACATAATGATGAGTTGATGAATGACATAATGAAAAATGTTGCTACTTAAAGTAACTAATTGTATTCTACACAAATTGTATAAAAATGCCATCTACAGAGTGACATCTACAGAAATTGTATAAAAAAAGTGTGTACACTTCCAAGCTATCGATTTCCAAACTACGGTTCGTTATTGATTACCAAAAGTAATAAATGCCTATAAATAGACTTGCATGCATCGTGAGTTACTGCGGTGATGTCATTAAATTAGATAATGAAATATTCAGTAATAAATTGGAAACAAAGCACGCAAATGATTATTTCGTTTCCAATTTTGGAGAAATAATTGAAACCGTAGTATCTTAATTACAATAAATCAGTTTGTATACAAACATACGATGGTACTAATACCTAACGGCATTTGATACATATTTACTGTTTGTACTGAACTCATATTATATGGGCCCATACCACGACCCAAATAACTTTTATTTAACTTAATATTTCGTGATGAAGCGGGCAAAAGCTTTAGGCATTCAGCCTATAAAATATTAATATGGAAACTCATGTATTATGCATATAAATGAATTATGCATCTAGAATGAAAAGTGAAACATTTGTATGGATAAGTCTATTTGTAGACGTATTGGTAACGATTATGTTACCTATGATAAGGAATCGTGTTTCCACGTATATTTTTAGACATTTCTTTCCATTAAAGAGTTGCCTGTGTTGTCCATCCATTTGTTTTTTTTTTCTTCACATTACATAACGATAAGCTATGGAAAAGGACGAAGATACATTTCTATAAAGTTTATCATTTTCATTTGAATTAAGTAAAGCAAAAAAAAAATATAAGAAAACCATCTGTAATCGGTATTAAAACACAAGTTCTAACTTATGTATTTCGAAAGTAAACATAGAGAGCAAAATATGTTAACATATAAAAAGTAACTGATGGAAATCTGAAAAAACTAGAAAAATGTTAACAGTTTATTATTGGAAAAGTTAATTGTACATTATTTAAAACAGGTTACAGTGCCTCTACACCGCTAGTAAATGTTAATAATGATATACGAAATGTGTAAATTAACTAATGAGACGGCAACGTAGAGCCCAATCTAGCAACACTGCGAAGACGGGACTTGGAAGGGCGGTAGGTTAACATGTAATGCACCTTCAGTACAAGTTTGAACTTGTTAGAGTCATTTGTTTGTTCTTTGTGACTGTTTTCGTAAACCGGTTTTTATAGTACATTTTAAAAATGAGTAAAATTAATTTTGAGCAATGGTGTGCAATCAGGTTTTGCTTCACATTTGGACACAGCGCAACGGATACTTTTGCAAAACTTCAACACGCCTACGGAGACAGTGTTTTTTCAACAGCCCAGGTGTACAAGTCGGCTTTTCTGGTCAAATTCAACTTTATTGAAATTATACTTGTTACAAAGATTAATAATCGAAATATGTTCGTTTGGCCCAATGCTAATTTTTGGTGAGATTTCTGAAACAAAGACATCTTACTATGAATATGATAATTATCCTTTATTGGCAATATGTGATCCTTAACTAACAACATTTGCAACATATCTCAGCAAAGTTTTAAGAAAAACTAATAACAAATACTTAATTTAAGAATGCTTAAATTAAAATTATTCCTATTCATATCATTTAGCCCACTCAGCCTAATGACATGAATAGGATGACAGGTAGAAACTTTTCCAGGTCAACATGTCTCCCAGCTATCAAAAAGCTTGGCTTTAAGTTTTATAAAGTAGCTATTGATTTTAATTATTCTTTAAAGTGGTTACATTTTCAGGCAAAAAGAGAATCCGCTAATGACTACTAAATATAAAAAAAATAGCCTACTTTGGGCAAAATCCCATAAAAATTGGTTTCAAATGCAATGGAATTGTCGGCGATAACAGAAGCAAGGTCTTAAGGCTCAAATAGTAAATTTATAACAATGACTGTTTACGGAAAAAAGTGAAGTTTCCCGCATCGTTAATGGTCTGGGGTTGCATGTCGGCTCAAGGAATGGGTAGGCTACATATAATAGAAGAAATTGTCAATGCTAGAGAATATAGAAATATTCTTTTTTTTAATTTTAGAGAAAGTTTAATACCATCTCTTGATAAATTAAAGTCAAATGAAAATGTTCTTTGTGACTGTTTTCGTAAACCGTTTTTTTTTCTAGTGCGTTTTACAAATGAGTGACATTAATTTTGAACAACGGTGTGCTATCAGGTTTTGCTTCAGACTTGGAGACAGCGCAACGGATATTTTTGCAAAACTTCAACACGCCTACGGAAACAGTGTTTTTTTCAGGAGCCCAGGTTTTTCGGTGTTTTAAGGCATTCTCAAAAGGAAGGGAGTCGATTGAAGATGAGCCACGCAGCGGAAGGCCTTCATCTTCAAGAACCGATGAAAATGTCGATATAATACGGGATATTGTGCGTTCATGTCGTTGGTTGACTACAAGAATGATCGGCAAAGAGTTAAATATCGACATTTACATATATCCCTCAGGAATCGAGCAACCCCTATTTATATTAAGACATAATCTCTACTATCTAAGTTTCTTCTCTGCTTGTTTACCCATCTCTCTCGGGTACGAAAACCTATTTATGTTGCGACAATCTATTTATCATTGTCATCTAACCTTATTACTCTTGTCCACTTAAAAGTTTTCACGTTATCCTATCAACAGTCTCGCCTCTAAGATATCAGCTTTGTAAAACGCTGTTACTGTATTATAGGTAAATTCGTTTCTGTGCCGTTCTTTTATCGATTTTCCCCTGAAAATCTTACGCCATTTAATGCGGGAAATAGGCGTTCGTGTTGGCTAATTGTAAAGAACCACCCATTAAATATACAAATTGACAAAATTACCTGCTACTCGTGTACCGTGCGAGACAAAATAACGTTTAAAAATAGGTATTTATCGTGTATAAATATATAACTTCTTTATTTACTTGGCTGGGATCTGAGGCTCCTAAACATTTTTTGTAGAAAATGTAGTAATCTCTCTAGTAGCCCGCATTAATACCGAATTTTTTTTCGAGTTCTCGATGCTATGAAAATTATCCTGAGTCAAAGACGATTTACTGTCTAGGGCCGGTACTTTTAATAGGCGTGCAAGTAGAAAGTCGGCTTTCTTTGGTCAAATTCAACTTTATTGAAAATATACTTGTTACAAAAATTAATAATCGAAATATTCTCGTTTGGCCCAATATTCATTTTTGGTGAGATTTCTGAAACAAATACTTTTTACTGTCAATAAGATAATCCTTTATTGGCAATATGAGATCCTCAACTAACAACATTTGTAACATATCTCAACGAAGTTTTAAGAAAAACTAATAACAAATACTTACTTTAAGAATGCTTAAATTAAATTTTTTTCCTATTCATATCATTTGGCCCACTCAGCCACAGAAGCGGCAGTGGATTATCAACTGAAACAAATTCCTCTTTGTGCTTTAAAATAAATGTCAAATAACGGAGGCAGCAATAATTTTATTGCAAAATGGTTCGCGGTAGAACATTGTCTGCAGATTTAAGACAGATTATTATTATCAATCTATTTAAAACTGGCCGATCTTGTGGTGCAATTGCTAAACAGATGCATTTGCCTCGATATACGGTGAGAAATACTGTTAAATTATATAACACCACGGGATCTATTAAAGAGAAGCCAAACTTGGACAGAACATATACGTTACATATACGCAGAATATGTCTCCGAGCTATCAAAAACCTTGGCTTTAAGTTTTATAAAGTAGGTATTTTACTATTGATTTTAATTATTCTTTAAATTGGTTACATTTTCAGGCAAAAGAGAAGCCGCTATTGACTGTGTGCTATCAGGTTTTGCTTCAGACTTGGACACAGCGCAACGGATACTTTTACAAAGCTTCAACACGCCTACGGAGACAGTGTTTTCTTCAAGAGCCCAGGTTTTTCGGTGATTCAGAGCATTCTCAGTAGGAAGAGAGTCGATTGAAGATGTACCATGTAGCGGAAGGTCTTCATCCTCAAGAACCGATAAAAATGTCGATACAATACGGGATGGGATTTACCCATCTCTCTCGGGTACACTGTGCTACGAAAACCTATTTATGTTGCGACAATCTATTTATCATTGTCATCTAACCTTATTACTCTTGTCCACTTAAAGTTTTCACGTTATCCTATTGACAGTCTCGCCTCTAAGATATCAGCTTTGTAAAACGTTGTTATTCTGTTATAGGTAACTTCGTTTCTGTGCCGTTCTTTTATCGATTTTCTCTGAAAATCTTACGCCATTTAATGCGGGAAATAGGCGTTCGTGTTGGCTAATTGTAAAGAACCACCCATTAAATATAAAAATCGACAAAATTACCTGCTACTCGGGTACCGTGCGAGACAGAATAGCGTTTACAAATAGGTATTTATCGTGTATAAATATATAATTTCTTTATTTACTTGGCTGGGATCTGAAGCTCCTAAAATTTTAGTAGAAAATGTTGAGACATCTCAAAATTAACTTAGTAATCGCCCATAGTAATCTCTCTAGTAGCCCGCATTACTACCGAAATTTTTGTCGAGTTCTCGATGCTATGAAAATTATCCAAATTAGTCAAAGACGATTTAAATATTTATAGCCGGTACTTTTAACAGGCGTGTACGTATAAATTCGGATTTTTTTGGTCAAATTCAACTTTATTGAAAAGTTGTTGTTACAAAGTTGTTACAAAGATTAATAATCGAAATATTCTCCATAAGTATTTATGGCCTTATACCATTTGGGAGAATGCCTTAGTGATAGAAACTTAGTGGTTTAGAGGTAAAATAGTCATTGAGCCACTTTCGCACATCTTCAAATTTCGTGAACCGCTTGCCTTTCAAATATGACGACGTCGATCTGAATAAGTGGTGATTAGAAGGAGCCAAGTCTAGAGAATACGCCGCATGCTTGACAACTTTCCAGACTAAGGAGAAGATTCATTCCTGGGTTGGTTTTGCTGTATGTGGAGAATCATTGCCATGCAGCAATATCACAACATCACCTTCCTTGGCCCGTAAATGGACTTTTTTCTTCAGATATTCACTTAATTTGATCCACTGGGCCTGGTAACGTTCAGCTGTAACAGTCTGACCAGGTTCCAGAAGCTCGTAATAAATAACTCCTTTCCAATCCCACCAGACACACAGTAACACTTTCTTAGCATGAATATTTGGTTTTGCAACTGATGTTGATGGCTGGCCTGGATCAACATATGCTTTTCTTTAGGATTGTCGTACAAAATCCACTTTTCATAATCACCAATGATTCTTCAAAAAATTATTCTTTTGTATTGAGAAAGCAAATTCATGCAGATGTCAACTATTCGGTTTTTGTTTTCTTCCGTCAGTTTATGGGGAACTCATTTTCCTTCCTTCTGTATCTTTCCCATTGCATGTAATCGAAGTGATATTGCTTGGTGAGTAACTGCTAACTCTTCTGCAAGTTCTTCTTGAGTTTGACATGGACTTTCATCCAGTAAAACTTCAAGTTCTTAGTCTTCAATTTTTTTTGCACCTGAACGTGGCTCGTCGTCAAGGCTAAAATTCCCATCAGAAAATCTTGCAAACCACTTTTTTTATTGTTGGATGACTCACACAATATTCGCCCAAAGTCGAATTAATCAGTTCTATAGCTTGATCAGCATTTTCACATGTTTTATGTGACAGTATGTTTTCACATTTTCCGATACTATTTGATAAGCTGATTTTAACAAACTGGCATGAACTAAATTAACTAAAGCGAATATTTTGTGAGCTACTGACTAATTACTGCTTACTACTGAGTAATTTTTAAAGCGAACGAAACTCGTAATTTTTAGTTTTCACATTCAATTGTTAGGTTTCTGAAAAAAAAAAACTTAGTACTTTAAACAACCCCGGAGGAAGTAATCCAATGGACTAAGGTCGGATGATTGTGCGGGCCATTCAATTTTACCAATTTCTTCGCCCAATCTATCTGTGAAGTCTTAATTTAGTCGATCTCGGACCGTAATATAATCGGACGAACATAATGAGATGCTATCCCATCCTGCTGAAACCAACTATTTTCAGGAAGTTGTTATATTTCCTCTAATGCAGGAATCGTTTAGTTATTCACTAACTCAAAGATCTATGTACGGTTAAACTCTCATCTAAAAAAAAATTACCCTATGAAATTATTTCCATAAATACCACCCGAACGTTCGGCTTTTGAGAGTACTGCGTACAAACACTTTGCATCTAGTGAGAATTCTTGTGCGTTCAATAAATAGACGAATGACGAAGGATTTTGAGGTTTTGGATAAAACAATACAAATTTACTGATTCGTCTAATGTATTAAGTTATCCTCAGGACTTAATTAGTGAAAAGTGAAACTAATTTCTGTTGCGAAATCCTATAATCATTAGATTTTCAATTATTTAGCAGTCATTGAAATAAAAATTTTGTGTTAAAACTTTAAAAATTGCGAAATTTATTTGTCTCTAGCTACCAAAATATTCACTTTAGGTACCGAGTATGTATTATATAATGTGTACCTACTTTTACAGGGAATATAAAAAACAGGGTATATTAAAAACATAAATGGGCGGCAGGGGAGGCAGTGCCTCCCATATGAATCCCCTGTGAATTACAAATAAGTTTTTTTTTATAAACCTACTATACTTAATATTTAATATACTACCTATAATCATCTAATAATATATCGGGTAAAAAAATTAATTTCTAAAAATAAAAATATTAATAAACGTATGTCAAAGGAGTTCCTGCACTATTATTTGCAACATATTAGCCCTCATAGACCCAGCGCCTAGTGTATCGCCGTGGTGGCAAGCCGCCGATGCCAATGTTTTCACATATGTATTTATACGGACTAGGGGGCTTCGCGCTTCGCGATCCTGCGTTGCTAACATGCGTTGCTCTAAAATTCTAAAAAAGAAACTACAGACGCTTTTGGGTAACCCCAAAGACAAAATCGACAATAACGAAAAGTCAGGAATATACGAAATGAGTTGTAAAGATTGTGGTCAAAAGTATATTGGGCAAACAAAAAGATCTATATTGACTAGATTTAAAGAACACATGGCTCATTTGAAATATGGCAGAACAGAAAAATCTTGTGTTGCCCAACACGCTTTTGACAACAACCATAGGATAGACATAAATAATTTAAAATTAATTAGAAATGTAACAAACGGTAGACAGTTGGATGCTTTTGAAAGTTTAGAAATCATTAAGTGTAACAATAGTATGAATAAGGACAATGGTCCGATATCCATCAGTCCACTGTTTGCTCTGATAAACAAAGACATATGTCACGGTTCAGTGAACCATGGCAACAAATTTGGTATAAATAGTGCACGTGTGTAGGCTAGAATTTAGTTTTAATCTTCTCCCTGAAGATGCCAACTTGGTTGGCGAAACGCGCGTCGAGAAAAGTGTAGTAGTTCGGTGTTTCGTGGAAAACGTCCAGTTTTTGTTTCTACGCCGAAGGTTCCAGTACCCACCTCAGTATTTAAATGTGTTGGTGGGTGCTGATTTGCTGCCATTAAAATGAAACAATTCTCCTTTATTCAGATATACCGCAATTATATTTCATTTATGTAAATTATTTTCCACAAATTATTTCACTCTTGCATTAAAATAAAATAAGCAAAAGTCAACTATTTATTTCGCAGTATGACCCAGTTATTATATTTGAAAACGCCGTTTTTGTGAGAACAGAAAATATTATTACTTCAGAGTAACATGAATATTGATTTTAGGAACTTTTGTCGTTTCGGGAAACCATTAGAGTTAGCGGCTAGTTCTAATAATTACAGGAAAACTTCAAAGTTTTGAGCGTAACCGACTTTGTGTTAATTAATAACACGAAGAAATAATCTAACTTCGGGGATTATAGTTTCGTTATAATTATACAAGAAATAAAGTTTTACAGTTTAAATTTAACGAAATAAAAAGCCTTGATATAAGCACGAATCAATATACAGGGGTGAGTCATTTTATCCGATGCGGTTATCTCCGAAAATACACTACAACAACAGGGTCATAATCCTGTACTCTTCTCTGTATCTCAATTTGGACTTTCAAGGCCATTTGAAGGTCATGGTGATTTTTTCAATAGAAAACCCCTACTACAGATCATTTGAAGGTCAAATCACATTTTGGTGCGAAAAAGCAATAAATTGCCGTCTGGGTGAGCAATGACCTCCACAAAAGTTGAATTTCAAAAGACAAATCTAATGAAGACCTTAACCGCACCAAAATGTGACTTTTTCCGCACCAAAATGTGATTTGACCTGCAAATAATCTGTAGCAAAGGTCATGTTGACCTAGAGTGTGATGACGCATCTAAGCGTAAAATGTTCCGCTCTTTCTAAATCTGGACTCAAAATTAGGGGTTTCCTATTGAAAAAATCATCATGACCTTCAAATGACCTTGAAAGTCGACCTTGAGGGACAGTGAAGAGTACAGGGTTGTGACCCAGTTGACCCTGATACAGTTGAGAGTACAGGAAGGTGACCACCTTTGTCCAACGTTTGTTCGAAACATTTTTTTCATAGGTAGTATATTCTCGGAGATTATCACATCTATCGATTAAAATGACTCACCCTGTAGTGTAATACAGTTGCTTATGACTGTTTTACACACACCAATTTTTCTCACATCTAAATTGTACAAGTTGACCTTCAATTTATTGGAATACGTGTAAAACAGAAATTGCTCCCAATTTATTGTCCACAATAAATTGTACAATTTAGAACTTGCTCAAGTTTCTTGGCCAATTTTAGGGATATTCAGTAACTTTTCACGTTTATTTCATTGTACCAACCTAACAGTGGTATAAGCGATTTATCTTATAATAAGTGACAAAATAGCTTCCGCGTTCTTTTTGCTCTATTCTTTGCAATATTGTAATAAAATAGATAGAATGGAAGCAGCTCTCATTATTTTACAATATTCACCAGTTTATATCATCTTACTGTTGATCCGAATCCTACGTTCGATCCAACAAATAATAAAATGAGTTTATATTTATTTTAACAGAGAATCTGTATGATGGTCAGTATGACTACATTATTTTGAACTAATTGGACAGTTCTATTATCTTAAAACAACATATTTTATTGGGTATCTAAGTGCAACAGATTTCCGAGTCACCACTGAATATCTTAATTAATGTGATTCCGAATACCTTTGCCAAGCTGCAGTGTGTAATTAGTGATGATTAATTTAATTACTTGTTTGTTGGACCGTAGCCTATTTTGCTACGTTCATAATATATCTAACAATGGTATGAGGTCCATTTTTGTCAAATTTCTAATTGAGTGCAGTATGGTTTATAATATGGAAATTAGGTTTTATATTATAGCAACTCTGTAATAAATATTAATCAACAATTTTATTTTTAAGTTTTCTGCGTTGCAAATTGAAAATAACATTTAAGATTGCCTATTGTGATTTAGTAAATGCAGAACGCTGGGAAAAATTCGAAAAAAAAAAAATAGTAAAAGAAGTGAATTCATGAGTATCCCAAAAATTAAAAATACGTAATTGTAAATACATGTTTTTGTAACATTAGAATAACAGGAAATACAAAAACATCATTGTTTCAGTTAATGTTATTTTCTAAAGACTGTTTTACACATACCAATTTATTGCACAATAAATTGAAGAATTTATTTTTCAATTAATTTTCCAAATTTAGTAACTGTTTACACCTTGCAATATTTGTAACAATTTATTGGCCAATTATTTGATCTTGATTATCTAAGAGTTATAATAAGTGTGTCCGTTATTATAAGAGAAATCGTTTATACCATTGTTAGGTTGGTACAATGAAATAAACGTGAAAAGTTACTAAATATCCCTAAAATAGGCCAAGAAATTTGAGCAAGTTCTAAATTGTACAATTTATTGTCCACAATAAATAATTAAAAATGAAATTGTTCAGTGGTGATTCGGTGGTGACTCGGAAATCTAGAGATACCCAATAAAATATGTTGTTTTAAGATAATAGAACTGTCCCATTAGTTCAAATGTAGTCATACTGACCATCATACAGATTCTCTGTTAAAATAAATATAAACTCATTTTATTATTTGTTGGATCGAACGTAGGATGCGGATCAGCAGTAAGATGATAAAAACTGGTGAATATTGTAAAATAATGAGAGCTGCTTCCATTCTATCTATTTTATTCCAATATTGCAAATAATAGAGCAAAAAGAACGCGGAAGCTATTTTCATTTAGTATAATAAATGTGTTGCTGTGTCACCAAGGCGGTAGCGGAAAAGAATGCGTGAAATACAGAAATCCTCTCATCTATATTCATAAGACCTATAGCTGGAGGGTAACCTGAGTATTTCTAAGGCGCATTTCAAATAACTTATTATTACATTTATAGTTATTATTTCCAGAAAATTTTCATGTTTTTTATTTTTTCAGCTACTTGTTATGCATATATTTCATTATGGTTTGGTAATTATAGCTACGGTATAATTACCAAACAGTGTGGAACAGCCAAATGGAATAAATTCAGTAGCTCCATTATTATTCATTTTTTTAGAAAATTCTGAGACACGTCAATTTCTCCAGCGTAGGAAATTCGTTCCATTAAAATAAAACTTTTATAAGTAACACTATTTGTATTTTAGGATCTGAAATGTTAATAATTGATTAATATAAAATAAATGTCTGTAATTGCCGATCTTCTCTACTATAAGATAAAAACTTATACGTATAATTTTTTGCTTGACAATCGAACGACAAAAACGAACAAGCAGCAAAATAAAATAAACCTGAAATTTAAGATGTTGGCCATTATCAGCTTTAGTGAAGTTACCTAGAAACGTGCTTGTCAGTAAACATCAGTACAGAACAGTAAAAATCCTCCCTATAAACTCAGTGATGATCAAAAATTGGATGTAATGCTTATGCTTGAAGAAAATCCACATACGTCGAGTAGTCAAGTGGCTAATATTTAATGCTGAAGGCATTAAATATTAGCCATTCCTCGATTCTTCGCGTATTGACAGAAAATTAGATGTACCCATATAAATTGGTACCAACTAACGAGCTCGCGGAAGACGATTTTGATCGACAAATTCTCTTTTGTGACCAAATGATGCAAATGATAGATGCCAATACTTTACAAATTGAAAATGTTTTATTTTCGGATGAATCCACATTTATTTACACTTCACGGCCATGTTAATCGCCAAAACTGTCGATACTGGTCGAGAGAAAATCTTCACTGGATGAGAGAACAACACACGCAAAACACTGAGAAAGTTCATGTTTGGGCAGGAATAATTGGAGAAAATATCATTGGTCCCTTTTTCATTGACGGCAATTTGAATGGAGAAACTTATTTAGCGCTGCTCCAAAATAATGTTGTACCGACGATGGCAAACTTGTATCCAGCTGAAGGAGACCCACAACTTCCAGGTAATGCAATATGGTTCCAGCAGGATGGTGCACCAGCACATTACGAAGTCAATATCTGGCAACATCTTCACACAATGTTTCCAAATTGCTGGATAGGCAGACGTGGTTCTATAGAATGGCCTGCACGATCATCTGATCTCACGCCTTCCTGACCACACTTCTTCCTATGGGGATATGTAAAAAGTATAGTCTACAAAACCAAATCCGACGATTTAGCTGACTTAAGAAGAAGAATAACACTTGCAATTAGGTCGATTACCCCGCAGATGTTAACTAACGTTAGAAGACATTTTTATTTACGTCTAGGATGCTGCCACGATGCTGGAGGCATGCATTTTGAACATCTGCTGCATTAATAATGATTTGTTTTTATTTTAATGTAACGAATTTCCTACGCTGGAGAAACTTTATTTTCTTGTTAACTTCTGCAATTTTAAAACCATAGAGTTTTGAATAGATAACGAAAAGACCTGTCAAATGAAGTATCACAAGCTCCTACTTCCAATTTGAAAATTTAGGGGTTGTAGCTGTCACCTGAAGGGGGGTTGAATTTAGGGATGACATTTTTACGTCGCAAGATATCATTAAGAAATAAAAATTGACGTGTCTCACAATTTTCTAAAAAAATGCATAATAATGGAGCTACTGAATTTATTCCATTTGGCTGTTCTACACTGTATGTATATCTTGTCTGTGAAAATAATTTCTTAACATTGCTACAAAACTGATATCGTTTTTTTTTTTCACTTTTCACTCTAAATCCACCCAATTAGGTTTATTTAATATCGCATATAAATACGTCTTGAAAGGGATATATTGCTATTCTTAGGATTAAAAGATAGGCATTACAATACAGTATTAATTTACAGCTGTCACAAAAGTATGTATTCCTTTTATTCGACAATAGGTCAATAGACTTTAAACAATAGTATATTGACAATGAGCACTATCATTTTCCCTGAAACTTTTTGACAGTGCATGTCACGGATCCTATTTTGATACATTTGGATACACCTGTTTAACCTGCATTTTTTTTCCTTCATTTATTTTTGTTTCGATCTACGGTTTTCGAAATAAATTCATAATGTTTATTATTAGACCACTGCCGTTTCCTTTGTTTGAGGCGATAAGCTTATTTATGTGTTTTGAATATCACAGGATGTTGTGGAATTACAATTAACAATACAAAATATGACATTTTCGAAAATATTGATACCTAATATCAACATGGTTTTTAATTCTTGATATATAAAAAAAAATGTATGTTTGCTTGAAAATCTTTAGGACTCTGTATCTCATTGTAATAACAGGGGTGCAACATTGGACTGGAGTATATTTAGTTCAAATGAACAGAATATTTTCACCTCCAGATTCACTGGTATCATTTATGCTATTTCATTTAGAATTACCCTGTATATAAATTTAATCTTCATAGAAAAAGACGATCTTGGTCTACAAGATGTCGCAACCGATTCAGTTACAACATTTTTTGAAGATTCTGAAGTAAAGTTTAGTTGAAGATACGAAGATACTTAGTCCTTAGTTGTTTTCTCTTTCTGTTCCAGATGCTTAAGTCCTGTAGAAAGCTGAGTATGACGGTCCGATCGCCAACCTTGCCAACTGGCGGTCTAGTCAGCGGGGGAGCCCCTTGGCAAATGCGCCAGACGTGTTCATGGATGGACAGACACGGTAGGCCCGTGTCACCACCCTTAGAATATACTAGAAGTGGTCCCATACCACCGCAGAGGTATGGCTATGGTAGATCATCCAGTAAGGATAGGAGTATACGTAGGGTAAGTGGTATTTTTTTATGTTCACTTTTGTGTTTGAAGACTTGACTGAAGAAAGTAACTAATAACCTTAGCCTTGCGCAAATTAAACATTTTTAAATAATGATGAATACAGGGTGCTTCACTGTGAGTGGCCTATTAAACGTTTTAGGAGAACCATAAATGATATACAGTGTGTTGCACCTAAGGCGGATTCATCCATAACTCTGCTATTAGAAATTTAACTAAAAAGTGCTTTGGGTGGTAGTTGTCTGGAATAATTGTGCATATGAGGAAAATATTTTCAATTATATAGGGTGCTCCGTTTATTCTGCACGCCACCTAACTTTGTTATTTTAAATGGAACACCCTGTATATTTTTAGATTTTTTGATTCCCCGTTTAATTATAGGTCGACTTTGTTAAGGGTTCCCTATTATGGTTTTTAAGATATTCAACTGTCTTTGAAAAAAATGACGATTTCAGCTCTTTGAATGAGGCCCAATAGCATTTAAACCATAAAAGATAGAAACCTGCGGTTTGGACGATTAGATTTAGCACAAATTACCCTATCTTTTTCACTATGGGCAACATTGATACGTTATTCAGAGCCGGAAATATCAGAACCTACATTTGACAATTTTAAAACGTGAATACTATTTTTTTTTTCAAATGGCATGACCCATATTAAATAGTGCCGTTGGATGCGAAATTAAATGCCCTTTCTACTGCTACTCTACCTATATCGGCTTATCAATACTTATCTCCAACAGTTTTTCAAGAATATTCGATTATTTCTAAAGTTTCCAAAAAATCGGATGTCTACAGCGTCATGGAGGCGTTGCAATTGCCAAACTAAATGTCACTTTAGAGTTGACTAGCTTTGACTTGTTATTTTACTGTGAAAACGTGTTAAAGTGTATCATAATATTTGTGTATCAATGTCGCTGACGCAGGAAGAAATGGTTGATATGATTTTTGTTCTTGGTGCTTGCCACCGAAATCCGTTATTGGCATCAAGAGTTTATGCACAACGCTATCCGGACATTATTTTCAAAAACGAATCCAGATGTGTATTAACCAAAACGGAGAATATTTTGAGCAGTCGTTGTAAATCAACAGGCTGAGTTTATGTAGCCTTTTCTTGATTGTGTTCCCTGTCTTTGTTTGAATTTCGTTTAACTTGTGTTCTATTTTAGTTGTTGTTAGTGGTTTAGTTTTGTTTGATAAACCACTTTTTAAACATCATTTTGAGCAGTTGTCATTCAGTAGGCTAAGTTTATGTCGTTTTTCTTGATTTTGGAGTTTCGTTCCATTTGCGTTCTATTGGTTGTTGTTAGTGGTTTATTTTTGTTTGCTAAACCAATTTTTAAACATGCCAGTAAGTATTATACTGTCAGTGCCAAGCCTCACAAAATGTGAGGGAAAAGTGATTTTGCAACGCCTACGTGACGCTGTAGACATCCGATTATTGCAAACTTTAGAAAGAATCGAATATTCTTGGAAAACTGTTGGAGATAAGTATTGATAACCCGATATCAGTAGAAAAGGCATTTAATTTCGCATCCAACGGCACTATTTAATATGGGTCATGCCATTTGAAAAAAAAAAATAGTATTCATGTTTTAAAATTGTCAAATGTAGGGTCCGATATTTCCGGCTCTGAATAACGTATCCATTTTGCCCATAGTGAAAAAGATAGAGTAATTTGTGCTAAATCTAATCGTCCAAACCGCAGGTTTCTATCTTTTATGGTTTAAATGCTATTGGGCCTCATTCAAAGAGCTGAAATCGTCATTTTTTTCAAAGACAGTTGAATATCTCAAAAACTATAAGAGATAGGTCCGCCTTAGGTGGAACACCCTGTAGAGCTGAAAATTTGAATGGGGGGGGGGCAAGCGCTCTACATATTTTAAATGCTATATATTTTTTGTCATAGCTGGATTCTGGTCTTTAATTTAATCATTTTAATAACCACTGTCTATATATGAAATGAACGGTTTTGGAGATAAACTGTTCGTCGAAATTAACGTCATACTCTTTAGATTCGCGCCATTTACTTTCTATTCGACTTAGAGATATGCGGTTTCTAATTTTCGGTAGCCAATAGGGTCGGTTTGAATGACCAGAAGCACTACATTGTCACTTAAACGGTTCGCCGTCCACACCCCAAAATTTGCGTTTTGCGTGGTTTGACCTCTATTGGGCGAATTCATTCATCTTAGTGCTGTCTAATAAATTGGTTTGACGTGTTACAACTCGCTTTCACTCTTTGACAACCCAAGCACCCCCCAAACCACACCTACTCCGACCCCTCACCCACCCCCTATGGTTCCGCCCCTGTAGAAGGCTGCTTGGAATGTCTCGAATTCATGTCACGGCATTACTTGAAGGCTCTTGAAGTTGACGGGACTTACTGTGAACGGCCGACTGAGCGACAAATATGATATTCCATCCAATGATATTCCATCTTCAACTCATCCCTCTGAAAATTTGCCCCGCTAAGGGGTTGTATGCAGGTCTTGATGAGTGGGGTGACTCTGAAAGCCTTCCTGGGGATGCTTGAACCCTTTTCGGCCCACCTCCAATTGTTTGTCTCCTTCAAATCCTCTCTTGCGTCCCATCGTCCCCTTTTTTTGACTCCCCTCCAAAAAAAAAATTGGAGTGAATGAAAGGACTGGAAGGGTGCTTGAGTTATCAAAGGGTGAAAGAGAGTTGTGACACCCCACGCCAATTTATTAGGCAGCATTAGGATCAATATTCGCCCACAGAGTTTAAACTACGCAAAACTCTGCGTGAATGCAAATGGGTGGCTTTGGGGGGTCTGGAAATGGGTTGAAGAGATGGGACAGCGACCAAATACACAAACTTATTGAGGAGGTCAATCTTGTGAATTCAAATTTCAACATGGGGTTGCTTTTTGGGGTATAGACGGCGAACTGTTTAAGTCACAGCGGAGCGACTTATGTTGGAGCATTAAAACCAATCCTATAGGCTATAAAATTAAAAACCGCAAGTCTCTAACTCGAATAGAACACAAATGGCGCTAATTTAAAAAGTGTTACGCTTTTTTGATTACTCTAATTTTGACGAGCAGTTTATAAAATGAACTGTTTTCGAGATATTTCAGTTTTTAGAAAAAAAAAATATACAAAACTGTCGCATTTCAATTTAAAATAAACAACTAATAATAAAAGACAAAAGTTGTTCAAGTTTGACCTTCCATTTTGAGCACCCTGTAGATTTTCCAGTATATCTAGCATATTTGACAGTAAGCTAAACCTTTTATACTTACATGGTAAAAAAATTAACCATAACATTTTACCAATGCGAAAGTTATTAGTGTTTTTCTACGGGTTTACAATTTCAATTTACTTTAAATTGAAATATCTCGATAACCGTTAATTTTAAAGATTGACAATGGTTACTAAAGTGACTTTATATTAATGAGCAGAAACCAAATATGGTGTAAAAGATTTAGTATGCCACTTTTAGTATGTTCACTTCCGGTATATCCGGAAGTGATTGAAAATCACCATTATTTTAGATATGTAGAGCATTGCCAAAAACCCCAGATAATTGAATAGGCCACTTATTGTGAAGCGACTTACACAAAAAAATTCACGCTTTCTTTTCTAAAACTGGCAAACCGATGATATTTGCACACACCATTTTACCTGTATTTCTAACCATTTTACCCGTATTTAGCCTATTGCTTTTATCAGCAACAGTTCGCATCGGAACAATGCATCGGAACAGCATCGAATGAATTTATATTTCTAGTCCAATTGATAAAAACACTCCACCTTGCATTAATTAGGGCAAATGTTTTTTTTTTTTGTAGGACTGTTTGGTATAAGGTGGAAAGTGTAAAACTAAGTTTTCGACCTCGAAAGCCGGGGGAGGGAGAGAACTTTTGGCAGGCGAAAAACTAAGAAATTTTCGCACTTTTTTTAGTTTCTTGCTCATATCTCCTAAACGACTCATGCTACAGAAAATTTTATACGTTCCGAAATTGAAGTAGACAATATGTTCGACAAAATGAGTTCAGTCAAATTTCAGTCATATGTCGTCTGGTTCGCATTCTACGGAAGTTTGAAAATCGACATTGCTGATGTTGCCTCATGAAAAGTAGATGTCGCTTCCTTTAATGCAGGGTTGTTTTCAAGGAGTGCACATATTTTGGTCTTGCCATGTCCAAAAGGAAATGACGTTGTGTCACAACCGGAGAAGGCGTGAGCAAAAAGAATGTAGTCAGGATCATACTTATACGATGATGTTGAGGAGAACGTGCTAGGTTTGCCACTCTTTCCTTGTTTCAATATGTATAAGTTCGTTTTGGTTGAACTAGGAATCCCAGTTAGCAACACAAGAACATCAACATCTTCGCTGATTATAAATACACAATCGAAATTGGGAGACTGAGACAAAACTGTTGTCACAATGAGAACATCAGCATCCTCTGCTGCCTGTAACATATTTATGCAATTCGCTTCGAAGTGTGTTTTCAACATCTGGATTAGATTGTTTTTTGTTTTTCTCATTACCCAAAAATTTTTCTGGGTCACAACAGGAGAAAGAGTTATTTCTTCGAAGGAGATGTGTACTGATGTGTTCATTTTGTAACGGCGAACCCATCTAAATTCGTCGATTTTCAAACTTCGGTAAAATATGAACCATACGACATACAATTACCTTTGACCAATGCATTTTATAGGAAATGTTATCTACTTTAATTTCGGAACGTATATAATTTTCTGTAGCATGAGTCGTTTAGGAGATCGTTTGATCGTTTTTCGTCTGCCAAAAGTTCTCCCCCTGGCTTTCGAGGTCGAAAACTTTAGTAGTTTAAATTCGATTTAACCGATGTTTTTTTTTGTATATTTATGATCGTGGGATGTTACAGAATTATAATTCATGCTCAAAGGTATGAATTTGTGTTAATTTATTTATATTAATTAACAAATTAAAAAAAACAACCCTTTTTTTAACAAAAATTCATTATTGGAGAAATATTTTAGCATCATCGTGCGGAAAAAATTACACAGAGGTTTTCGGGGTCGCTGATTACGAATCTGCCGTCAGAATTTAGAAATTCAAAATGGCGGATCCAAGATGGTGAACAAAAAATTTCAAATATCACCGGATTTCATAAAAAAAAACTATTATACAATGGTTTTTGGAGTGGCTGATTACGAATCTGATGTCAGATTTTAGAAATTTAAAATGGCGTATCCAAAATGGCGGAAAAAAAATTCAAACCACCGGATTTCATTAAAAATTATCATACAAAGATTTTCGGGGTCGCTGATTACGAATCTAACTTCAAATTTTGTAAATTCAAAATGGCGGGTCCAAGATGACGGACGAAAATTTGAAATACAATCAGATTTCATTGAAAATTACTATATAGGGGTGTACAGAGTGGCTGGTTGCGGATCTGACCTCAAATTTTGAAAAGTAAAAATGTAGAAATAAAATCTGTAATTACATATAAATGGGCACCATAACCAAATTCGAGATTACTAACTCCGACAGCTCCATATATAAACTTTGGAATGAATCCAATAGTAAATTTCAATTTTAGGCTACCGTTTTTGAAAAACTTCCTATATGCAATTTTTGGTGTAATTCAGTAATATTTCAAATATTTAGTCATCATATTGGATCCGCCATTCGGAATTTTTAAAATCTAAGTTCAGGTTGGTAATCAGCGACCTCTAAATTATCTGTGTATCAATTTTCAAAGAAATCCGGTAATATTTGAAACTTTTTTTATTCATGCATATTTTAAAAGCTCCTAGTATAAAGAATCGTTTATAAAAGAAGCAAATGATTTTAATGTTTTCTGTAGATTTTGTGTGAAAAATTAAATGCTAAATTATAATTTATTGCATTGTTAATTCACAAACGGATTACTATAGACCACAGGTATGATTTATTTTTGGAATTAGCTGTTACGTGAGAATCCAAAAGTAGATAAAATCATATGATGTTGCATTTAGGAAAAAAGATCGATGACGTCATGTACAAAGATGGTGATGATGTCACTATTAGTAATTCTAATTATACGAGGTGTGTAAATTAAGTAATGTGACTGGTTAACGAGCGGTAGATTAACATGTAATGCACTTTCAGTACACGTTTGAACTTGTTAATGTCATTTGTTTGTTCTTTGTGACTTTGACGTGGACGCAGCGCAACGGATACTTTTGCAAAACTTCAACACGCCTACGGAGACAGTGTTTTTTCAAGAGCCCAGGTTTTCGGTGGTTTAAGACATTCTCAGAAGGACTCTTCCTTCTGATTGAGTCGATTGAAGATGAACCACGCAGCGGAAGGCCTTCATCTTCAAGAACCGATGAACATGTCGATAGAACACGGGATCTTGTGAGTTCAGATCGTGGGTTGATGACAAGAATGATTGGAGAAGAGTTAAATTTGAACCACACCACTGTTCATCAGATTTTGACAAACAAATTGTGGATGAGCAAAAACTGCGCAAAAATGGTTCCAAAAAACCTTTCACAGGAACAAAAGGACATCAGGAAAGAACGGTGTCTTGACTTTTTGGAATCGATTGAAAATGATCCCCATTTTATGGAACATGCCATTATTGGTGATGAGACTTGGGCGTTAGAGTATAACCCGGAAACTAAGCGCCAAAGCATGGAATGACACACATCAAACTCTCCAAGACCCAAAGAAACAAGAATGTGCAAGTCGAAGATCAAATGCATGCTGATTTGCTTTTTTGATGGTCAGGGAATTGTACATTACCGTAATAATATATTACTATGTACCAAACAGTAATTCAACACTTTGACAGAGAGGTTCTTGAAAAACTTCGAAAAAGGGTCATGCGTGTGAGACCAAACTTCAAGAACAACTGGATGTTGCATAACGACAATGCGCCTTGTCACACAGCAATTTCAGTAAACGAGTTTTTAGCCAGTAAAATAGTCATGTGGCTCCTCAGCCTCCTTATTCGCCTGACTTGAGTCCTTGTGACTTTTCCCTCTTCACAAGATTGAAAAATCACCTCAAGGGACGTCATCTTGGAACCATAGAAAACATTCAAACGGCTGTAACCGACTAGCTGAAGGCTATTCCAGTATATGACTTCCAACACTGCTATGAGGAATGGAAGAATCGTCTCCAGCACTATGTGGCTTTCCAAGGAAGGTATTTTGAAGGAGACAATACTGAATTGTAATTCTATTCGAATGAAAAAAAAAAATTAAGAAATCAGTCCCATTACTTAATTTATACACCTCGTAGAGTATAATTGCAATTCAAAAAATAAAAATTAACCTCTCTATTTTTCCAAAAAAAGTTTTAGTTTGGAAAATATTGATTTTATGCAAAAGTGTATGTCCTCACTATATACATAAGACCGTTTTTTAAAACTAACAATAAAGAATTTAGACAAATATATTCAATTTTGTGTATATTGGTGTTATAAATATTCACATATAAGTACCTAATTTAATCTTTACTCTTTGAGGAATCCGAAATGGCCCTCTTAATTTCCTTTGTTATTGCTGCTATCTCTTTGGAGGCCTTTTGTGCGCAGTCCTGTGTAATCTTGATGCAATCTTTCAATACTTTTTCTGTAAATTTTATAAGTTCTTTAAAAGTTTCCGCTAAAAATGTCCCACCGATAATACCAACGGCGTTGTTATATACGCCTTCTATTTTTCTTTTAGATTCCTCCCAAATCCTGTTTAACGTGTCTATTGTGTCTCTTTCGATTTTCTTTATTGTTTCCGAGTTTTCTTGGGATAACTTCTCTATGTCTTTTTTCACGTTGTTTTCGATAGCATCGACGGAATTTTTTTATATGCTCCAGTCTAGTTCTCAGCGCAGACGTTATTCCTTCCATTCTTTCTTTCGATTTATTGGCGGCTTCTTCCAGCAACTTACGAGATTCATTTTTGGCATATTCTAAAGCTTTCGCTGTTTCAGCCTTGATGTCCGCTGCTAATTTTTCAGCTGTGTCCATTGAAATTTCTAGTTTTTCCTTTCTAGAAAAGGAAATCGTTTAATTTTTTTAGCGTTACCATTACAATTTACAGGTAATTAACAAAATGTTTAAGTCGGAGTGATTAAAAGTGACATTCTTATTGTCTTACATGACAGATGAAAATATTTGACGCGAAAAAAACCCTAATGTTTTCACGGAAAATACTTTTTGATATATTTTGTCGCTATTTGTAGGGTTTTCATTTGGCCAACTTGCATTAATCAGTCATGTCATGAAATCTGTTATTTATCGTTCTCCAGATAAGGAAGTTTGGAATAACCCACATTATAAGAATAAACTTTACTGGAAGCTAGAAGTTCTTATCCTCACAGTTAGATTATAATTTAGGTAGCCAGCTTTAGACGTCTAAGTCCGATAAAATGAAAAGAATGAATTGTTAGGGTGGATATTTATTACATAGAATTGAGAAAAAAATAATTACTTTCTAGTTTCGAATTTTCTTATAGACTCCTCCCATATAGCCTGCAAAGTATTTAAAATTTCACTCTCAAAGTATCTGATCATTTTTTCATTGTTGTCTTTGATTTTTTTTCATGTCTTTCCTTACGATATCTTGAATTGTATTAACTGTTTTGTTAATGTCCTCTATTCTGTTTTTCACCGTGGATTTCACACCTTCGATTTTTGCGTTAGTCGAATCCGTAATCTCTTGAAATTTACCAGCTTCTTTCTCAGTATGACCTGTTTCTATTTCCATTCGAATTTTGATGGTTTTGGAATCATGGTTAATAACTGTTTTGAATGAAATTTTGAATGTTTTACACGATTAAATTGTGGAGGTAATATATGACAGATGACATTTAGTTCTATTTATATTTTTTCTATACGTATGACATATGTATGTACATACATATATTTTTGGGTTGAGTTTAATATTTGCTCAGACTAAGAACTACCAGACAGAAAACAAATATTTTGGTCCATATATATCCCTTAACATGGCAGCTAGGTAAGGGATTACTCTGGGGCATTCAATAATACTAATTTCTCATGTGCTCTATTTGATTATATTCGTTTTATTTAAAATTAGAGTTTTTTGAGATCTGTGAAAGATATAGAGAAGAGATTGGTACAACCACATATCGCCACCTACACATGATGGTACAACCACATATTCACCTACTTACACATGAATTACGGGAAGTAGTTGTCAAATTACAGGGTTTGTCCGGAAAGTAATGTCAGTGAGCTTTGAAAAATGGTTTTTATTGGTTCTATGTGTATAAATATTTAGAAAGTTTCAAAATACATTCCTCCTGCGTCCATACATCGGTTCCAGCGGGTCTTCCACGCATCAAAAGCCGCAAGGTAGTCGTTTTCCGGAATCGCCTTTAAAGCGTCGGTGCAAGCCTTCTGAATTTTTTTCACCGACCCAAAATGCTGTCCTTTCATTGGGGTTTTTGAGGCGCGGAAACAGAAAAAAGTCTGGGGGGGGGGGCACATCGGGGCTGTAGGGAGGGTGGGGAACAACGGTGACGCCTGCCTTGACGAGGTAATCGGCCACTAGGAAGCAGGTGTGCGAAGGCGCATTGTCGTGGTGAAGCTTCCAGGATTTTGAGATGTCTGGGCGGACGCGATTCACCCTGCATTTCAGCCGTTTCAGCACCTCGACGTAAAACTTTCCGCTTACGGTTGTCCCCTGCGGAACGAACTCATGATGGACCAATCCCCGACAATAAAAAAAGACAATCAGCATTGTCTTGATCTTTGACCTGGACATCCTGGCCTTCTTGGGGCGAGGGGAGTTCGACGTGTGCCATTCCGCACTTTGCCTCCTAGTCTCCGGACCGTATTCAAAGACCCAACTTTCGTCCCCGGTAATGACGTCATCAAGTAAAGCGGGGTTGTCTTCGCAGGTGTCCAAAATTTCTTGGCAGGTTTTGACGCGCCTCGCTTTTTGATCGTCCGTTAGCACTTTTGGCACGAACTTCGCGCACACCTTCCTCATTCCTAAAGACTCCGACACAATTTCGTGAACAATGGTTTTCGTAATGTCTAATGTTTCGGAAATTAAACGGACACTTAGACGACGGTCAGTGTTCAACAAGTCACGCACACATTTCACATTGTCGTCGGAACTGGAGGTTGATGGCCGTCCAGCGCGGTTCTCGTCGTTGACATCTTCCCGACCGTCTGCGAAGGCCTTGTGCCACCGGAAAATTTGCCTGTCCGAAAGACAATCGACGCCGAAAGCCTTCTTCAACATTGGAATGGTTTCCGCAGCAGTCTTCTCCAGTTTCACACAAAACTTGATCGCCATCCGTTGCTCAAGCGAACGTTGCATTTTTTCTTGCACCGGGTCACTGTAACGACTCTCAAAGAACGAGTGATGCGACCGCTACAACGACCGGTAGCCAACTGACGCTTGTTGGATCTTGTTGCCAGATCCCCCACCACAATCCCAACACGTAAAGCGCGGGCTGGCGCGTACAGTCTCGGGAAAAAAATTCACTGACATTACTTTCCAGACAAACCCTGTAAGGGGTACATCACTTTTTGTGGATGCATCAGGCGTGTCCTTGACCAGAAAATCACGATGTGAGTTTCGCCCTAGGAATATGGATCGGAAAACTAAAATTATGTACAAAAGGTGCAAGACACATATATGTACGTATATGCTAAAACAGTTTGTAAAACCTACGTATACTTTTTATAATATAAACATATATGACCTATGAATGTTATTTGATGTTTAACTGTAATAAAAACTATATCAAATAGGCCATTGTACTCATTTTTATATCTGGGACGCCACAAGTTCGGGAATGTAATTCAGTTTCACTACTCCAGTTATAGGATATCCAATCTCTGAAGAAAAGTATATTTTTTATATTAACCAATTTTTTTGCGATAGCAAGAATCTTATTCTAACATTTAACTGGAGCAGAACAGCAGATTTAAGTACTGCAGAGTAGAAATAAAGTTTAACTAAATCAAGTTAGCCGAATACGAAAGTAACTACTATATTTTCGCATGTTCGGCCATATTTTATTATTAATCCTAGAACCACAACATGGGGTCGTCGATGACCCAGACGTTTGGAAATTTTGGCGTACACACGTCACTAATTTATAGTCAACGCTACCCGTCCATCTAGCTTCAGTTGTGGGCGACATCTCAAAGTGGAAGTATCTGTCTTGACCCCACGTTGCGATTAACATCCGTTTATTTTTTCTTGTCGTAACTCCAAGTTGTGTTTAACGTTGCTTTTTTTTTGGTAAGTCCATATTTTTTACTTTATTATGGCAATTTCTATTAGGATTTTTTTTGTAGAATTTCTATAATGGGTGACAGAAACCCACCTCTTACTGATTATGAATTGTGGCGGGCTTTGTATGAGGAATCTAACGGTAATGAGGAAAAGGTAGCCGTTGATGAAAGTGATAGTGAAGATGAAGATGGTTCGGTAGCGTATGATCAAGAGGAAGATGAATTTACACAAGAAGAACCCGAGGATGAAGTGCCGAGTGAAGATGAAGAATTCGTGACCGATCGAGCAAAATTCTTTGGTCGCAATGGGTTTACATGGTATGCTCAACCGTTGATATCAAAAAGGACCAAGAAAATTCGAATTCCAAGAAAATTTAGACAATCAATTCGGGATTTTCTTGGATATCCCGAGGAATTACCAGCTCGAACCCCTCCAAAACGTTCACGGCGATGTGATTTTTGTCCAAGAGTTCGTGCCAGGAAAGGACGTCATATTTGTATTCACTGTGGTAAATGTGTTGAACATCAATTTAATATTTGTGAGAACTGTAAAAACTAAAATTACCTAATATATCTACTTTTCCCATTCATAGGAATTGTTCATTATATTTTGTTAAGAAATGTCCCAAAAAATACCTTTTTATATTAATCTGACTTGTTCAAAAATATTTTATGTTTACGGTATTACTGATATAAGGCGTTTTTGTGATAATACAGACAATAAAGAATTGATGCTATAAAAGTGTATTTTTGATCTATAAATTATTTAGGTTAATTTAAAAATGGGTCACTGATGACCAAACGTTGTAATAATTGTTTAATTTGTTCCACGTTGTAGTTCTAGGGTTAAATTATATTACACTACTCAACGTATTGCGTATAGTGGAGGTTGTACAACAGCTCCAGCTGTCACAGGTCTACTGCAATAAAATCAAATTGAAGCAACTCTCATCACATGCTGCTCGAGTCGCCTATGTGGCAACTAAATCAATTAACCCTTAATAACCTAGCGTTACATATAGTGGCGGTGCGTGATATTTCAGTTAGCCATATCTTGAAAACGACGCATGGGACCCACTTCACTTTTTAGGTGATGACTATACACTTCTTACAGAAAGGATTTATAGTGAAAAAACGGTCAGCAAAGTTTGCGAAAAAATTTTCAAAAAAACACTGGAGCACTCCCTGGGTTCTCAGTAACGCTCTGTGGAATATTTGCAGTATTTTTTTTCATAATCTAGAAACAAATATAAGGAGACGTTTTTCGATTTGTTACAAAATATTTTGTTTCAAAAAAGTTATGGCCATTTTAATTTTGGGAAACAAAATGTTCCTATAAAATTAAAATTAATATGGCCATAACTTTTTTGAAAAAAAAATATTTTGCAACAAATGGAAAAACGTCTCCTTATATTTGTTTCTAGATTATGAAAAAATATATACTGCAAATATCCCACAGAGCGTTACTGAGAACCCAGGGAGTGCTCCAGTGTTTTTGAAAATTTTTTCGCAAACTTTGCTGACGATTTTTTCACTATAAATCCTTTCTGTAAGAGGTGTATAGTCATCACCTAAAAAGTGAAGTGGGTCCCATGCGTCGTTTTCAAGATATGGCTTACTGAAATATCACGCACCGCCACTGGTTACATATATGTAACGCAAATTCCCCTATATAGTTTTACTTCCCTCTTTGAAAACTTTTGCTACTAACTAAGAGATGGCTAAAATTTTCATACCTAAGGACATGCCTATACCAGATGTGCCAGTATTTTAGAGATCTAGTTTGTTTTGTCTATGTAGTAAGCTAATTTCTGAAGTGTTGTTTTCAATTCGTGCCGAAAATGGATATTCAGTTGGAGTAAGTATTATATCTTTTATACTGTTTCGTACATAACGATTAAATCATGTAGTGACGTCTTCAATAGTGCAACTATTGGATTTTATATTATTCTCTAAGATAACTTTTCTGGTTTTTATGTTGTTACTTGCAAAATACTAGTGTTACATATATGTAACGCTAGGATAATATATTAGCACTATTTTATAAAATAAAGGTTACAGTTTATACGTTTATTTTGCCTTAGGAGAGAACTTTATCTGCAAAAAGCATTAGAGTTAGCTTATGCCGAAGATGATGTTGATATAACTGCGATATATACCAAGCCTCCTGAAATTAGTGTGCTGGCAGACGAGAACTCTGGCGCTGAAGATGACGATGGGGATATAAATAGATTATCTGGACGTCAACTTCGAGCTGCAGTGGATATTCAACAACGGAATAATGTCCGGATAAATAGTGATACAATAAATCAAGGCAAATATTACGATATAGATATGCAAGAACCTCTTGTCAAGGAAAAGCAAACCAATTTTGTTTGGGCAAGTGGTGATCTTCAGAGTGGAGGTAAAAATTTAATATCTCCAGATTTCTCAGATTTTGCCGATAGTACACCTGTGGAAGTGTTTGAGATGCTCTGGGATGATGACATTATGAAACTTCTAGTTGATGAAACTAGAAAATATGCTCTTTTTAAAAATGCCCCAGATCCGAATATTACCTATAAGGAAATAAAATGTGCTGTAGCAATACTTATTTTAAGTGGATACAATGTTAAACCAGCAAGAAGATATTACTGGGATTCTAAATCAGATATGGGCAACCAGTTGGTAAAAAATTCTATGCGTAAAAACAGATTGGAACAAATAATGCAGTTTTTACATTTGGCAGATAATAATAAACCGGATGAAATAGATAAGGCATGGAAAATTCGTCCTTTGATGGACAAGTTGAAGAATAAATTTTTAACACACTTTGTACACAATTTGTTTTGTTTTTGCGCACATATCTTCCTATCGTTACATATATGTAACAGTATTTTTTGGCAAATGCAGTATTTTTTTCTACCAAAAATTAGTGGTGTTGGTTTTAGAAAACCCTAAAGTTGTGAAATATTCAAAACAAAAAACATTTTTGAAACATATCAAAATTCAGGTTATTAAGGGTTAATATACGGCACTGTAACCAGTGGTAGTGGTTACTTAATACTACATAAAAGTAACACTTTTAGTAAAGTTCTCGGAGGATAACATGAGGTAGCATGACATTTTTTTGTGAAAATTGTAAATTGTGGAAATTCTATGTTATTTTTAAGTGAATAAAATGAAATAATTGAATCGGAATAATATTAGTTAAATGTAAAGATTGCACCGTATGATCTCTTTTTGTAGCCGTATTTTTTTTACACAGTTTTACAACTTCCTATTAATACCTTAATCGACCAAGAATGTAAAATGGAAAAAATGAGATTGATTTAACATTACTCCTCATCCCCTAGAAAATGTTTTCGGTTCTATTTAGAAAGGTCTCAGAAATTTTAGGTACAACAACGCGGGGGCCTTTTTCAACGATTTTTTGTAATAAAATGTTTACTTTAAAACGTTCTACAATTAAAACTCCTATTTTTATCTCATTTCGTCAATTAACCGGTTAAGAAGGCAAAAAAAGAGAAAGGAAGACTTTGAAGACAGCCCACTGTATTCAAAAGCGAAAACTCTACTTTTACACCAAACTGTTTATAGCTGAGCTGCCAATGTCAGACATGTTGTAAAAATTTGGCTAACATATGCGGGTTTTTTTTCACAGCCAATTTGACATCAGTTTCAATTGCACGCTCGCTATAATTAAAAATAAATAATTTAAAGCGGAGCATTATTAAACGTTGATGTTGATGTTCGTCACGTGTTCATACATTGGTATCAATTAAAGTTGAGCGCAAAACATTTCGAGGGTTATAATGTGTCGTAGAGTAATTGAAATTATACCTTCCTCCGCAAATGTAGTTGGTATATTTTTGAGGCAGCTAAATAAATCAGTGGCTATAACGGTGATAAAACTATCGATTTAATAACTCGAGTGCCCACTGAGCCGTTCTAATAATAGTACGTGCAGTATGACCACGATAAAAAACAACGGAAGCGGAAGACCGCCTTTTTCATACTATTTAAGTTCTCTTTTCTATGTATTTACCTCTCGACTTTACAGGTTTTATGCACGTTTTACCGCTTTCCAGTAAATTTACCAAGCAGATGCAGTAATTGGTGCAGTCATCGCATTCATTTAAATAAATTTTCGGTTTACTGATTGTGAGTGAATATGAGTCCGCCTTCTATTAAGGCACTAAAAAAGAGTATCTATTCTCATCCACAGTTTTTATATATCAGTTAACGTCAACATAGCCTGTCATTTGTTACTAATATTATCATAAACGAGCATGAAAAATATATTTCTTATGCATATTATACGTAAACTGGCTTTGTATACTATTCTTATGTGTATTATTCTTATACATAAACTGTCTTTGCGTGAAAATAAAAAATATAACTGGGGATTAATTCTCTAATTAAGAATATGGCTGTTGTGAATGCAGTATATGCGTTTTTATGTGCTGTGTTGTCATAAATATGTATTAAGATTTGTTTGTGTTCATTTCTTCAAACTAAACACAACTTCATAACCCTGGTGATCAAATCACCATAAAAAAATCCAGTTTCTCTGATGCTATAACTACGTAGTTCTATGAATCGAATTCATTTGAATTTCCTGCAGACCTGACAACCTGGGGACTACATTCAAGCACTGCACTCTCTATACCTCTTCAACTATATATCTTTAAACCCAATAACTTCATATCTATTCCTTAGGGATTTGAGGATCTGAAATATTCGAACCAAGTATCTTGTGAACAAATAACCTCAATCCCCATGATCTCATACAGGGGACTTATAAGCGAATGTTCTCAGACTAATATTTCAGACATATTATTGATGTTTATTGAATTCAGTTTATGGGTTATGGGATTTTTGGGTTTGAGATTGTGAGTTACAAAACCTACGAGATAAGTCTCCGATGTTTCTGGTTCTATATACGCATTCTACCGGCCTTATTGGGTTATTCAGGGATATGAGGTTGTTGGATTTGAGGCCTTCATACGAACCCCAGAGATACGCGGTTTCTAGTTTCATACGACGTGTGCACATTAAGTAATGAGACTGATTTTGTTATTTATTTTTTATTCGAATAGAGCTACAATTCGGTATTGTCTCCCTTAAAATAATTTCCTTGGGAAGTCACACAGCGCTGGAGACGGTTCTTTTATTCCTCATACCAGAGAAAAAAGTCACAAGGACTCAAGTCAGGCGAATAAGGAGAGTGAGAAGCCACAGGAATGTTTTTACTGGCTAAAAACTCTTTTACTGAAATGGCTGTGTGAAAAGGCTCATTGTCGTAATGCAACATCCAGTTGTTCTTGATGTCTCACACGCATGACCCTTTTTCAAGAATCTCTCTGTAAAAGTGTTGTTTTACGGTTTGACCTGGAGGCACAAACTCTTTGTGGACAATTCCCTGGCTATCGAAAAAGCAAATTAGCATGCATTTGATCTTCGACTTGCTCAGTATTGCTTTTTTGGGCCTTGGAGAGCTTGAAGTGTGCAGTTTCATGCTTTGGTGTTTGACTTCCGTGTCGTACTCAAACACCCAAGTTTCATTACCAGTAATGAGACGTTCCATAAAATGGGGATCATTTTCAATTGATTTCAAAACGTCAAGACACCTTTCTCTCCTGATGTCCTTTTGTTCCTGTGAAAGGTTTTTTGAAGCCATTTTTCGCAGTGTTTTTTCATCCCCAGTTCGTTAGTCAAAATCTGATGGACAGTGATGTGATTCAATTTTAACTCTTCCCCGATCATTCTTGTCGTCAACCGACGATCTGAACTCACAAGATCCCGTATTATATTGACATTTTCATCGGTCTTGAAGATGAAGGCCTTCCGCTGCGTGGTTCATCTTCAATCGACTCTCTTCCTTCTGAGAATATCATAAACCACTGAATGAGTTCTTGAAAAAACACTGTCTCCGTAGGCGTGTTGAAGTTTTGCAAAAGTATCCGTTGCTCTGTGTCCAAGTCTGAAGCAACACCTGATAGCACACCGCTGCTCAACATTAATGTCACTCATTTTTAATACGCACTAGAAAAAAGCTGTTTACGAAAACAGTCACAAAAACAAACAAATGACCACTACAAGTTCAAACTTCTACTGAAGGTGCATTTACATATTAACCTACCGCCCTTCCAAGTCCCGTCACCTCAGTGTTGATAGATCGGGCGCTACCTTGGGTTATAGGGTTTAGGGATACCGGGTTAGAGGGTTGTTGGGTTCACTATGGGTTTCTGTTGAC
>JAPWTK010000047.1:1210000-1212500 GCA_029963805.1 Aromia moschata
GGGGGGGGGGGGGGGGGGGGGGGGGGGGGGGGGGGGGGGGGGGGGGGGGGGGGGGGGGGGGGGGGGGGGGGGGGGGGGGGGGGGCGCGGGGGGGGGGGGGGGGGGGGGGGGGGCCGGGGGGGGGGGGGGGGGGGGGGGGGGGGGGGGGGGGGGGGGGGGGGGGGGGGGGGGGGGGGGGGGGGGGGGGGGGGGGGGGGGGGGGGGGGGGGGGGGGGGGGGGGGCCCCCCCCCCCCATGGTGACATTTGTGGCGGCCGGCGTTTTTTCGGTTTTTTTTTTTTTTTTTTTTTTTCTTTTTTTTTTTTTTTCCTTCCCCCTTTTTTTTTTTTTTTTTTTTTTTCCCCTTTTAACTCCTTTTCCCCCCCCCCCCCCCCTTTTTTTGTTTTTTTTTTTTTTTTCGCGGCGGCCGGGTGGGGGGTTGGTGTGGTGTGGTGGGTGTTGTGGTGTGGTGGGTGTTGTGTTTTTTTTGGTGTTTTTTTGGGGGGTGGTTGTGGGTTGTTTTGTTTTTTATTTAAAAGAAAAAAGCCGCGCCCGGGGCGGGGGGGGGGGTGTTTGTTGTTGTTTTTAAAAAAAAAAAAAAAAAAAGAAAAAGGGGGGAATGAAAAAACAAAAAAAAAAAACAGCCAAAGCGGCCAGGGGAGAAAAAAAAAAAAAAAAAAAAAGCCCCCCCAGGAGGAGCGGGGGGGGGGGGGGGGGGGGGGGGGGGGGGGGGGGGGGGGGGGGGGGGGGGGGGGGGGGGGGGGGGGGGGGGGGGGGGGGGGGGGGGGGGGGGGGGGGGGGGGGGGGGGGGGGGGGGGGCGGGGGGGGGGGGGGGGGGGGGGGGGGGGGGGGGGGGGGGGGGGGGGGGGGGGGCGGGGGGGGCGCGGGGGGGGGCCGCGGGGGGGGCGGGGGGGGGGGCGGGGCGGCGGGGGCCCCCCGGGCCCCCGCGCCCCCCCCCCCCCCCCCCCCCCCCGGCCGCGCGGGGGGGGCGGGGGGGGGGGGGGGGGGGCCGGGGCGGGGGGGCGGGCGGGCGGCGGGCCGGGCGGCGGGGGGGGGGGGGGGGGGGGGAAAAAAAAGGAAAAAAAAAAAAAAAAAAAAAACGCCCCAAGCCCAAAACAAAAAAAAAAAAGAAAAAAAGAAGGGGCGGGCGCCCCCCCCCCCCCCCCCCCCCCCCCCCCCCCCCCCCCCCCCCCCCCCCCCCCCCCCCCCCCCCCCCCCCCCCCCCCCCCCCCCCCCCCCCCCCCCCCCCCCCCCCCCCCCCCCCCCCCCCCCCCCCCCCCCCCCCCCCCCCCCCCCCCCCCCCCCCCCCCCCCCGCCCCCCCGGCCCCCCGCGGGGCCCGGCCCCCCCCCCCCCCCCCCCCCCCCCCCCCCCCCCCCCCCCCCCCCCCCCCCCCCCCCCCCCCCCCCCCCCCCCCCCCCCCCCCCCCCCCCCCCCGCCCCCCCGCCCCCCCGCCGCGCCCCCCCGCCGCCCCCCCCCCCCCCCCCCCCCCCCCCCCCCCCCCCCCCCCCCCCCCCCCCCCCCCCCCCCCCCCCCCCGCCCCCCCCCCCCCCCCCCCCGCCCCCCCCCCCCCCCCCCCCCCCCCCCCCCCCCCCCCCCCCCCCCCCCCCCCCCCCCCCCCCCCCCCCCCCCCCCCCCCCCCCCCCCCCCCCCCCCCCCCCCCCCCCCCCCCCCCCCCCCCCCCCCCCCCCCCCCCCCCCCCCCCCCCCCCCCCCCCCCCCCCCCCCCCCCCGCCCGCCGCGCCCGCCGCGGCGCGCCCCCCCCCGGGGGGCGCCCCCCCCAACCCCCCCCCCCCCCCCCCCCCCCCCCACCCGGCCGCCCCCCACACCCCCAAACAAAAAAAAAAAAAAAAAACCCCCCCCCCCCCCCACAACACCCCCCCCCCCCCCCCCCCCCCCCCGGGGCCCCCCCCCCCCCCCCCCCCCCCCCCCCCCCCCCCCCCCCCCCCCCCCCCCCCCCCCCCCCCCCCCCCCCCCCCCCCCCCCCCCCCCCCCCCCCCCCCCCCGGGCGGGGGGGGGGGGGGAAAAGGGAACCCCCCACCCCCCCCCCCCCCCCCCCCCCCCCCCCCCCCCCCCCCCCCCCCCCCCCCCCCCCCCCCCCCCCCCCCCCCCCCGCCCCCCCCCCCCCGGCGGCGGCCGGGGGGGGGGGGGGCGCCCCCCCCCCCCCCCCCCCCCCCCCCCCCCCCCCCCCCCCCCCCCCGGCGGCCCCCCCCCCCCCCGCCCCCCCCCCCCCCGCCGCCCCCCCGCGGGCCCCCCCCCCCCCCCGCCCCCCCCCCCCCCCCCCCCCCCCCCCCCCCCCCCCCCCCCCCCCCCCCCCCCCCCCCCCCCCCCCCCCCCCCGCGGCCGGCGCCCGCGGCCCGCGGCCCGCCGCCCCCCGCGCCCGCCCCCCCCCCCCAAAACACCCCCCCCCCCCCCCCCCCCCCCCCCCCCCCCCCCCCCCCCCCCCCCCCCCCCCCCCCCCCCCGCCGCCCCCCCCCCCCCCCCCCCCCCCCCCCCCCCCCGCCGCCCCCACAAAAAAACACCCA